>CM021733.1:3357003-3397645 GCA_011075105.1 Heteronetta atricapilla
AAAAAAAAAAAAAAAAAAAAAAAAAAAAAAAAAAAAAAAAAAAAAACTGTCAGGGAAGTGCAAGGAGACGAAGGCAGAGGCAACAGAGAATCGGGTTACTGTGCAAGCTGTTGGAGGAACACGGCTGAAATCTACACTAGGAGAAGTTCAGCCTTCACCCAGCCGAGGGTGAAGCTTCTGTTTCTCAAGCGAGGAACACGACGTGAGCCTCCTGGCCCGCAGCCGCGACCCCGCTCCCTTGGGTGCTCACCACGCGCCCCCCGCACCTGAGCTCCACGGACCCCAGCAGCGAGACAAAGGTCCGAGCGCGTTCTAACAAGGAATTGCTGGGCGAGTCGAATCTGCCTTCACATTAGCCTTCCCTTTCCAGGATCCATGATGCTCACGTTGAACTGAGAGGGGAGGGCTGGTGTTTTGCTGTTTGGGTTTTTCCCTGTTTACTTGCTTACCGGTGCGGAAGTTTGGGATGTAAGGGATGAAAACACCACGACAAATCCAGGGTTTTCAATCCAAGGTCATTTTGAATCCTTTTTCTGGCTGAGAAAGAAAGTGGGGGAGAAAATAATTAAAAAATGTGAATTAGGCTGAGTCATTTTCACCATGAATTGTTTGCAGCTGTCAGAATCAGATCTACATAGTTCACTATAGCTCAATTTCCTTTCTGAGTTAATAACACATTGAACAAACATACTATACTAGACTCCTTTTTTTCTTTCAAATAACCTCGCGGAGGATCTCGCATTCCTGGTATAAAAATGTCTCTATTAGCTTAGGCTATTTATAGAACATCAGAGGGCTGAAAGATAGTTAAAAATTAATCGATTACCATCCAATAACAGACACTAAAACTCAGTATATGAAATGCCTCCCTCCACTGAATAAATTAATAGCAATAGGAGAAATGTCCAATTCTGACTCACAGGCCAGCCAGATTCCATTTAACACTCTGCGGTGCGGCTCAGCAGCATTGGGGGCTGTGCCCTCCACGTGTACGTCCCGTAGCTGCCCCTGCCTCCGGTGTGGCAGGGAGGGCAGAGCAGGTTTGGGTGTCCAGCATCAGCTGCAATACCTCACGTCCCCCTGGAAGGATGTTGTGGTTTAACCCGGCCGGCAGCTAAACACCACACAGCCGTTCGCTCACCCTCCCCCCTCCCTCTCTGGGATGGGGGAGAGAAACGGGAAAGTGAAGCCTGTGGGTTGAGATAAAGACAGTTTATTTAAGAGAGAAAATAATAATAATAATAATAATAATAATAATAATAATAATAATAATAATAATAATAATATGTACAAACAAGTGATGCACAATGCAATTGCTCACCACCCGCTGACCGATGCCCAGCCCAACCCCGAGCAGCCGGCCCCCCACCCTGGCTAGCCACCCCTATATATTGTTCAGCATGACGTCAGATGGTATGGAATACTCCTTTGGCCAGTTTGGGTCAGCTGTCCTGGGTCTGTCCCCTCCCAGCTCTTGCTGCCCCCCCAGCCTGCCCGCTGGCAGGACAGAGTGAGGAGCTGAAAAGTCCTTGGCTTAGTGTAAGCACTGCTCTGCAGCAATTAAAACACCAGCATGTTATCAGCACTCTTCTCATCCTAATCCAAAACATAGCACTCTACCAGCTACTAGGAGGAAAAATAACTCTGTCCTAACTGAAACCAGGACAAGGATCAGCTCTCGGGATCTCTGTCTGCTGTTGGATGGTTCCTCTTGCTTCTTGGACGGCTTCTTTTCCACAGTGGCATTGGGAATTCACGCCTGGAGATGACTCTCCCTACAGTCTCCATTTCCTGATCTTGTCTTTCTATTGAAATAGTTAAAAGCAGTGGTGGGGAAGTGGCACCACCTGTGTGTAGAAGGTAAAAAAAAAAAATCGGGATTGCAAAATATTAAGGTGCTTCGCTAATAATCATGCTGGGAATAGTAAAATGCTGCTCTGGCCTTCATACTCCGTGGCTATAATCATGCCGGGGTTGTAAAGAAAAATAAAATAATAAAAATAAATTAATAAAAATAAATTAATAAAATAAATTAATAAAAATAAAATACTTAAGAAATCAACAAAAATAACTATAGAGAGAGAAGAAAAAAGCTTTCAGGAACAGAATTCGTACTTTGGGTCCGAAAGGAAGCAAAAGAAGAACTTAGCTCAAAGGTGGCAGCTCCTGTGTCATCTCTGAAGCAGGGCTTGTGTTTCTTCTCTCTGTCTCTGCTCAGAGCGTTTGGCTGTTTACGCAGAAGATACCATTTCCCTGTGCAGTTTATGTTTTTATCAAGGCACATTTCTAAGCAGCAGTTCTGGCAGGGGGCAGAGCTACCTGGTGGGGACAGAGCTACCTGGTGGGGACAGGCACCTCAGGGCTGCCAGCAAAGGCAAATGCCAGGGAGCCTTTGCCGATGCACCACCTGCACGGCTCAAGCTGGTGCTACTTTGCAGACAGAATTACTTTTGACAATATCGGGTACTCCCAAATCTGGGATAGTTTGTTATCATTCCTTTCAGAGAACGTGGCTGATGGATATGGTGGCCCTCCACTTTTAGACAAGCCCCATGGGGAAGAAAGGAATTAGATTAAAGAATGAACAGCTTCTAAGACGGGATGGTGAGTTTAACATCTGCCCTGTTGATAGCTGGCAGACTGTAGCACACAGCTTACAATGTAAGTTGTCTACAGGAAGTCTTTATTTCCCTTTTTTATTGCCGAATACGCACATTTCCAAGCAAAGGTGATATTTTTGTATGTCAAAACAAAGGTAGAACTGCGTAGCCTTTGAAACATCAAACTCAGATGGAAAATGAGGATTTAGCATGGCTTAATTTGGGCTTTATTAATGCCTTTGGGGGAGAGGGATGGAAGAAAGATTAGGCAGATCAGAGCTTTAAAAGTCATAGATTATGCATTTAATAGCTCTAATTCTTAAATACTTGAAGGGTTTCATAAAGCCATTTTCTTCAAGTGCAAACTCTTTCCTGCTTTTGACTGTTGCATCTAGACCTCCCAAGTTCTTTAAAAGAGCTTGCGAGTGAAAGTCTTCAGGCCCTTCCACACAGAAGTGATCTTGTACAGGCAAAACGTATGCAGCTGGCATTCTTAAAAGGATCCCACAGGGAGGATGTGCACACACAGACACATACTTTCAGTCAAGTATATATTGTATTAATTTTGGTGCCCAGCAAATGGGATTTAAATATGAAGAATGAGACTTTTTTTCCATTCAGTTACATTTTCTGAAGTGGTGCAGATTTAGAAAGACTGGATTTCAATGAAGCTACCAATAGATTTGAAAAAAAAAAAAAACAACAAACTGTGATTAAAAGAAATCGATGGCTAGATTTCAAGGTGAATTTTGTCTAAAACTGATATATTGTTGAAGGCAATATTCATATTTTGTTCTGTTTCCTTTCTTGGAAAGTGGCATTTTTTACTGCATTTTATTTTGTCATTAGTGCAATCTTAAAATAATTTGCCACACATTTATTTTAGATATTTTAATGCTATTTTTAAACTATCAGAGCAGAGCAGCAGTTTTTATAGTAGCTATTATATAGTATAAGTACTTTTCTGTAATAAAATCAATATCATAGGATAAATATTCCATGCTAGTATAATAAGCTACTGATAATTTTACCCATAGTAATCATTTCTAGTGTGGCTGTGCTTTCCATAGTGTGATTTTCCTGTTGGTATTTGAATTAAGGTAAATTCCAGCCTGGGACACGGTGGCCAACGCGGATGCAATAGCCGAGAGCAGGATGAGAGCACACCGTAGGGGAAGGATGTCAGTAAGATGCAGAGCTCTGAAAGTAAATAATTGGTCATTAAGGGAATGTGAAAGTGGAGGGCAATTTATGACTTCATGGAAATAACAAAATTAAATATCTCCCCCCAGTCATTTTCTTTCAGGTTATTTAAAATCAAAGGTACAGGATAAGGTAATTTTAGCTGCTAGGAGTGCCACCAGCTGTGGACTCTCTCAGCATCACCATCAGTGCTGTGGGGAGCACTGGGACCCACCGGGCTGGCAGTGGTGCCAACTGGGCAGGGTCCCCCCAGCCCGAAACGTGGGCACAGGAGACTTGACTGGCCAGGGGAACTGACCGCTGCCCATCTGGCCTGTAGGGTAGTGGAAAGGCGATTCCAATGACTCGTTTTACAGCTAAGTGATCATTTATCCTGCTAGCAAAATCTGCTTAACTCTGGATGTATAGGTTATAGAGTAATAAAAGTTCAAGTATCCATAAAATTGCTGTTGAACTGTAAATTAATGTGAGGTAAAGTTGTTGCCCAAGGGAATAACCAAGCTTCAGAAAGGTGTGTCCTAAATCAATTAATGCTGAGTTCATCTCTGCCAGGCAGAAGAGTGGGATCATGATGGTCTTTGGTGTTGAGCTCAGGGTTTTGTTTTCAAGCAAGAGTTTCCATTTTCATCTCTTCTCACTTAAACGGGGCTTTCAAAAATCAGAGAAAGCCCCCCAAAAATTATGACCGTTTTTTCCCTGTGTTTATTTATTTATTGCTACATCTCTTTGAATTGGTAGAGCCAGTCCACATTGTCACTGCTCTAGGCTCTTTGTAATGGTCAAGAATTTCCTTTTCTCCTAAGCGGAGACCTACATTTGCCCTATATGGTTGCTGATCTCCCTGAGCATCATGGTTTGGCTGTCATCTCTCTTTTGAAACCTTTGTTTATATTTTTAGTTTTTGGTTCTAAATTTTTGGGAAAAAAAAAAAAAAGGCAGTGGTTCTTAAGAATAGGTCAGTTTTAGTTATTATGAAGGAGGATTAATTAAAAGTAATAATAAAAAAGTATTTGGTCTCATTGCCTTGGGAAGCAACTGTTTTTTAAGACAGTTGGATGAAAAGGCACTTGGGTCTCCAGAGCTCCGTGTTGCAGTGTGGTCTGCAAAAGGGTGCTGTGGGGTTTGTGCCGTTTCCACAACGGAGGAACACGGAGGAGCCACACCGTGAAGTGTTCACAAAGGGTTTGCATTCAACAAGTCGTCTGCCGCGCGGAAACCATCGGGGTCTGTTGCAGCACTTGGGAGTGGTTGTACGGGGCTTCAGAGCTGCCATATAAACCACTGCTCTGTAGTACCAGAAGCCTGCAAAAGCTGTCTCCTAGATCTCTTGCTAACAAGCCTCAGAGATTTGTATTGAGTCGCTGACTCTTCCCTGCTCACAGCAAGACCCTTTCTGCAGAGTTTCTATCACCAGCACTGATGCCGGCCTGCCTGCCGGTGCTGTGCTGAACTGACACAATAGCAAACAGCACTTCCCGTCAATTACTAACAAAAAAGAGTCGCCGCTATTCCCCATCGCTGATCAAGCGCTGCTAGTCTGCTTGACACAGGATAAGGGCTGAGGCAGCTGGAGCAGGACCTCCACCGCACCGTTGGTGGCAGCAAATTCAAAAATAGTTAAAATGTTTTCTGATTTCTCTTCTGCTTTTTACCCCTTTATTTTTGTCACACAGAAGTTGTTTTCAGTACTTTTTTGAACTTCTCCTTTTCTTTTACTGTCTCTTCCTCTTTCCATTTCACCTTTGTTTTTTAGCTTTTTCCCCCATTCTCTTCTCTCCCTTTCTTTTCGCTGTCTATTTATTTCTCCTGCATCACAGATTGTCTCTCTGCTTGGTTTTCTTTTTCCCGGCACTTACTATATTCCATGTGTTTTTGCAACTCAGAGGCTAGCTTGTCTGCCAAAGAATAAACTCCTATTTATGGAAAATATATGCAGCTATATGCGCTGCTAAAACATCTTCAGACTGTTTGCTCACAGTTGTCCTGCACAGACAGCATGACACTGTTAACACAAGAACTGAGCAGCTACCTACTTACCAAAAGTAGGAGACAAAAGTCATGCAAGGACTGCAAGTGTCCTGTGCAGTTGAGCAGGTTCTGTACAACACGCACACATGGGTTCAGGTTCATCTGCTTGCATCTAAAGCAAATCAACCTCTTTTCTCCTCTACCAACGAAACAATGCAGCTTGGTTTCACCTGGGAGAAACCCATGGGTTAGTCATTAAGACATGATAACCCACCCCCCCAGCACCAGTCACTTTGCCCTGGAAGAAAGATCAGTTAGTTGTATCCTGCAGTGTAGACCAATACCCATTCCTCAACCAGTCCTTAACTGCGCTCACCTTAAGCTGTCTGTTCTGCGCCTTTAACCAGTGTTCACAAACCAAAGGATTTGCATCTCCGTTCCCGGAAACGAAAGTGGCCAAAAAGAAGATGTACTTTCTGCTTGTGCTATGGGCTGTTAGACTCGCACTGCTGTCTTCTGCAGCCTGATGTCTGCTGAGAAGCAGAAAGGTATTTCCGGAGGCAAATTAATCAAATGCTAAGGACCAGCTATGGTACCACAGTTAATTTTGCAAAAAACAGCTTTAAAGGTGGAAAAGAGTGGAAAAATGATGTGGAGTTCCTGAAAGCTGGAGTCTACTTCTGATCCGCACCGTTTTAATCTCCACTGAGCCCATGTGCTATAATAGATTGGGCATTCAGTCTTCTTGTGCTAATTATTCCATTGTCAGTTCAAGCTATAATTTTAGATCCCTCTAAATGTGAAGCTCTAAGCAAGAAGTATTAAAAGTTGATTTCTTGGGACATTTAGGAAATAAAAAGATCAGTGTCCTGGTATGATTTCATCCTCCAGATTAGCATTCTAAAGCAGCATCTCTCCAGCCACGATATATTTTAAAACATTCGTAGTCGTTTGCTGTTGTTTCTTGCTGAAGTATGGTAAATAAAGGGGGAGAATTTCTAAGGCACAAAGGGTAGCTCTTCCACTGAAAGCCAGTGGAAGTTGTGTGTCTAATTCCCATTTGTACCTTTGAAAACACACATGTGCCTGCTTTGCCCATGGCTTTAAATCTCATGTGCACACAAACACAAGCCCCACGTTCCCACTCAACCTTCCGCACACAGTTTAATTTCCTCGCAGTGTCACAAACTTTCCACAGTAGCTGAAATATATCAGGGATGTTTCTGTCAAATTGCTGAGACCAGGTTCTTCAGCTCCCACTCTGCACTTGTGGGGTGATCGGATCACGATGTTAGCAGAGTCGCATAAGAGCTTATTAGCAGCTGTTGCAGACACTGTCTCTGTGCTCTAAAAACAACAACGAGAACAGCAACTCAGCTGGGAAGAGCATATGCAATAGCCTTTTAATCATTGCTTCAACTCACCATGTCACGATGCGTAAGCTTTCTCATCAATGAGGCTAGGAATACAAAACCAGAGAACTTCTTAAATATTTCAAACACCTGCATCTTGTGAAACAAATTTATGCTATCAGATTAAAAAATAAAAATAAAAGGGGGGGGGGGAAGAGGAAGAAAGAAAAAAAATCTCTTGGATCAAAATTGTCTTCTTATCAGGAAATGAAGGACAGGAACAAAAATACCCTCCTCCTTCATCTCCTCCTCTTCTTTTCCCACCTCAAACTTGATGATAAAATTCTGTAATCTGACAACCCCCTGCAAAATGAGAGCTGAGTGTTTACAAATGGGGCTTTTCGAAGCAAGCCTGCAATTTCAAATCTCCCCAACACCAGCCATTTCAAAGCTAGTTAGGCTGTCTCCATCTCACCGCTATCTGTGCCGCCCAGCTTTGCCATCCTCCTTTATCTGCCACGGCTGCGAAGCCAATGCGAGTGGCCAAGCAGAGGGGGACACAGGCAGCTGCGGGATGCAAATGCCAAGCTTCAAAGCCTGTTTATTCAACGGTGGCAGGGAAGTCTGTCGCTGGTCACTGGGCTGGAGACTTGCCTACCGGCTCGGTGTGGGATGCTGCTCAGCTATCCTGCTTCTCCGCAGCCCGCCTCGTGGCAGTTGCAGTGATGAATTTGTTTCCTTTCGGAGTAAGTCAGACAATAAGGATGTTGCTAAATCTTGCCTGGGGCCCACGGGCAGCTCCACTGGTTGATATTTGTTTGCCGTGGAGTTACGATTCCTATGGCCACCAAGTTGCCCCTTGACTCGGGAAGTCCAATGTTGCAAGCTCACGTGCTCTGCAGGCAGCGAGTGGAGCTCGGCACGGTAAAAGTGGCCAGCAGATGTCTCTCAGGATATTTCTTTGAAGACACCGCTCTCCCAGCTCCCTCTCTTTCCTGAGCTTCCAGAAACTGGCCGTGGTGGGTTAGGAGAAATTCTGTTTTACCATTCTCTGCAAATACTGCACCCCCAAGTACTTGGGAAAATTAAGGGAACGCTTTATAAAGATATATTTTCATTTAATGGCAAGGAAAGGCAGCCCTTTTATATCTTCAGAACATGTCATGCTTATGTACAGCCATTGAGAAAATGAAACAATATCACTCATGGGGGCATACGGTATTTTGTATTACTTTTGACTGGGATTGGGGAAAGCACTAACATTGCTGGGATTCTGCTTCATTTAGCACAGGGGAATTGGTAGATGACAGGGAAAATATTCTGTTCGCAGGCGCAGGCTGTGTCAACACGAGGCAAATCTGCTAATCAAGCTGTACCTGCCGAGCTGTGCTGGCAAATCTTTCCTTGGGTAGACTTGGCCTAAGCCTGAGCTGTTTTCTTCAGCTGGCTATATATTATCCTCTGTATTTAGACAGAGAAACTGCAGCAGTGAGGCTAAGTGGTTGCTCACGGCACTGAAGGAATTAGTTTTAGAGGTGGAAGTGGAAGGCTGGAGTCCCCTGGTCCCAGTCATGTTCACACCAGACTGCTGCATTTTGGCTTGGATGGGGTTTAAAGCTCACCGCTTAGGTCATGCAGAAAGCGCGCACACTATTATCATTTTGCAGGAGCTCTCCATTGGCATGATCCATGTCTTTGAGAATACAATAGTCCATCACCAATCCAATCATCTTCCTGTGACTGAGGGGTTTATGCAATTATAAAAAAGTGGATGATTTGAATGCTCTATCCCTCTTGTGGAATTATGTTTGGACTTTATCCGAAGAGACAGAGAAGGGATTTTGTTTGTTTTGTTTGATCATTTCTTATCACAGAACTTTGTTTGACTCAAACCACAATACAAGCATTCAAACACCACCTTCAGATGTAATATTGATTTATAAAACAGCAGTGCACAGCTGCTAAGCTTCACTGTTGCATACAGAAGGTCTTCAATTCCCAACAAATTACTGGCATTTCTACCTATTTACAAATTAATGCTTCCTCTGAACCTTGTGCGTTTCTTATTATTCTAGTCTGCTTTCTTCAGTTTCTGCTTAGAAACCCTGTGTGAGTGTGCATTATGCAGTGATAGGGCAGCTTTAGAGCATCAGTTAAATTGGAGTTAAATAAAAAAAAAAAATCTAGATAAACTTTTATCCTTAGGCAAGTTATGCACTGAGTGAAATTAAACCACTATATGTACTTGTAGATTGAAGAATCAGAGGTGGAGGATGGGTCAGAAACACTAAGATCAAAGTTTTTCTTCTTTGAAAAAAATCCCTTTGAAAAGCCCCCATGCCACCTATTCTGCTTGTTAATGTTTTGACTGGAAGTGTCTGGCAGTGTCATCATCAGCAGATATTTTTAAAGACCTTTTTTTTTTCTTTTTTTCTGGAGCTGACTCTAATAGCAAAGCGATGGATCCTTAGCAGCCTCTGTTATATGTCTCTTAAGGGAATATTTTTGTTAATTGCAAATATTTGATTGACAAACATGGGATGCAATTAGTAGGCAGGCACAGTAGGAATGTGCAGTGAACTGGATCTCTGAACCAACAGATCTCAACTCTCTCAGCTTGATCTGAAATAGGCTGGAGCATTTAAACCATATGTTTCCCTCAAACTTTTTCTTTCCTCTGAAAATTCCTTATTTCCCTCAACTAACCTTCTTTCACTCTCTGCACCAAGGGAGCTAATTCATCTACTGTGATCAAGTCAAATAAAGACAGAAAATTCTCCACAAGCTTCAGACTTATGCTGCTTTTTGACAGTGGCAGTAAAAATTAATGTGGACAAGACTACACATGCCAGTTGTGCCTTACAAAAGCCCTAGGTGAAAGAGAATACAATCTAATTTAACTTTAGACATTTTGAGCTTAATGGTCTATTTAAACAACCTGGTACCATCTGACTACATTTATCAATTATATTTCTTTTTATTTATACAGAGCACTATCTTTCTGAGGAGGCTATAATTAAAACTTATCTAGATAAATTGTGCTCAGGTTCTGTGGCATGAGGAGGAATTCAAAGGATCTCAGTGTTTCTATATGTTCTTTTTCATAAAAAAAAAAAAAAAAAAAAAAAAAGTTGCTCTTAAATCTTTAAAGGGAAATGCATTTTAATGATTAGAATAGCCTAATTGCAATAGTTTTTATAATTACAGCTAAGAATTACCAGCTGTGTGGTCTGTAGATTAAAGGGTTGGCACCCCCAGAATAAATTCTTCTGGGCAAGCAATGCCTCTTGTCGTGGGGAAGGGTGCTCATTGCCCGCCTTCCTGCAACCAGGGTCCTGAAACGAAAGCTGCCGGGAAGAATTCACCAGTTCCTTTGGTTTTCAGGCATTTCCAGCTCACTCTTTGTGATGTAGGAATTGTCTCCAGGTAGCCCCGCGTGGCATCGCTGGCCGAGCCTCGGTGAGCCTGGCACAGGGCGGGCGCTAGGAGCTGCTCTCCCAGGTCTCCCGCAGGCAGAGCTGCACTGCGCCGCCAAGGCACCTGCACGAGCTCGGGTGGCAAAAGCAGCCCGGCGAGGTGGCCCGGAGCTGTGGGGGGCTCATTTGCCCTGCTGAGAAGCTCATTTGCAGCTGTCTCGGGTGTTTCCACAATCCACTTGAGCGTACGGTGCCGTGTCAGGGTGATATTTTTTACGGCTCAACTGCAATAGTATTTTTTCTCAGGTGCTGAGGAGTACAGACCCCATTTGGCAACTTCTTCCAGTTGGAGAGTAGGTGTGCTTGGCACGGGCGAAACGACAGAAGTGACTAGCCTACCCTCCTGTGCTAGTATTTGTAGGGGGTTTTATTGTATTATCAGGGATTATTCTTAGGGAATCAGAGAAGTCACTCTCTCCTCGCTATTATTTTCAGTATGGCATCAACTGATCTTACCGTAACCTGATTTTTACCATGATGTGCATGTCCCAAAGGCCTCTGAGATCTCTGGCAGTACCCATTGGAGTATTGTGAGTTGCTGTGTACCGACCTCATCGCACTCCATTACAGCATGCATATTCTTAAAATCACATGAAGGGGCTAATGAAGCTTTGCTCATTTCAGAAGGGCCCGATCCCACAACATTTACTCCTACTGGGGACTACTCATGTGATTAAGGCTGACTCACATAAGTGTTGCAAGATCCAGCCTTTAATTTGCAAATCCCAATAACGATATGTGTTAATCAGACACTTCATCAGTGAAAAGAGTGCTAGATCTGTAGTAGCTGTATAGTAAGGCTATAAATACAAGCTGCATTTCTTTAAAACTTCCTGACAGAATTTTGTCCCTAGAAGGGAAAATGTTATCTTGGTGCTGTCTGCGTCCTGACAGTAAAATTTCAAATTCGTTGTAAGCAACCCCACCGAACTAACAAAAAAATAATTTCCATCTGTAAGATTTCATGCCGTGTATTCGTAACCCTCTTATCGAAGCAAAATTTGATGGGGGCCTTTACAAAAGACTTTTTTTAGGAGGATTGATAGTATTTTTAAAGAAGGGCAGTTAAGGAAGGTCCACTGCAAACCCACAATAACGTAGACAGAACTGCAAGATCTACAGCTTCGGTATGGCAGAGAGATTTTAAATGCTGGGCCAGGTGCATGCTTGGGCTTGTCAAGGTTGCCCTTGGCGAGGTCTGGTCCCCTCAGACATTTCTTTTTTTTTTTTCACACTGGAGCCGTTGTTGTGTCTCTGGTTAAGTGCTTGACAGAAAATGTCCTCAGTTGGGCTGCGCATAATGTACACTGTCGATTTGTAAAATCTTTCTATGCCAGCGTGTTGAAAGAGGGACTTTGTCTCAGGTTTCCTCTTCACAGCTCCACAATTTAAATTTTGCTGTTTTGTCATGTTAATGTAATTCACTTAAAATATTTAAATTGTCCTTAATCAATTGGGGAGGGAGATTATCATTGTGGTGAACTTGTAGGCAGCGTGCAGAACAGCACTGACACCATTTTGGTGAATACAGGTGATGAATGGTGTTGACATGAACGGCTGCAGTTACACAGTGTGCGTATACACAAATTATACCGCCATGTGTGTTCCTCTGTGTTATGAAAGCCTTTTGTTTATATATACCCAGCTATACATTTACACATTATGTAAATAAACACACATATGCCCGTGCAATTTAATTGAATATATGGCTATGGGTTAAGAGGCATGTTACTCTGATGAAAAACATCTTATGGTACTGAGTAAAAATATTTCCAATGTGTTTTTGAGTCTCCTGTGGAATTTAAGAAGGAACTGCAGAGATTTCTTTAAGGTAGTGGTTCGCATCGGTTAATAAGAGGTCCTGGTATTCTTCCCAAACCTCTAGGCTGTTGAATGGCACTCTTAGAAATCCATCAAGTTTCATCTCTACTCAACTCCTTTTATCCTTATTCAATTATAAGCTTTTCCATTGATCTTTGGTACGTGCAAAATGGAACATTACCCTTTGAGCTTTGTCTCCAATCAGGTACGTACTTGTATGGTAGTGTGCGAGAAGCTATGCGTGTGGGTTAGTCCTCCAAACCCAAACTCCCCTAAAACCAGCGGTGGGCTGGTGTTGCCACGATGGCACGCCCTGCCTGGAGGGCACCAGGGAGCTGGGCTCCTGCTGGAGAATCGTCTTCGGGAGCTGCAGGAGGCGGCGGACCCGCCGCTGAGCCCCACCAGAGGGAGAACGCCCACTGGGAGGTTGCGCCGTGTGGGGCGCACCTTCTCCCTGGCCCTCGTCTGGGAGCGAGAGGGGCCTGTGGGGCAGTAATAGCTGTTCCTCGTGGTGTAAGGCCCCGCAGGCCGTGCTGCAAGGTGACCTGTCTCGCTCCGGCAGAGCCCGGATGCGTGAGGCTGCCTCACAAAGAAATCTCTGCTTTTGCTTTTTGTTTGTTTGGCTTTTTTCTCTGTCTCATGCACGCAGCCAGGGCGCCTCTCCTCCAGCTGTTCTGTGACACCGCACAGCCATCAAACGTTGGAAGCCCGGCTCAGAGAGCAGCAGTGACAGACTCCCCGGTGCAAGCAGGCCAGCTCCCAAATCTATTGTTCGAACGAGAAAGCTCAGCAGAGTGAGTTGACAGGTTTTGAAAGCACTGGAGAACTTCCCCAGGAAGTTTGCTTCCTTTCACTACCCCGTTCCCTCACTGTCCCTCAAGCTGAATGCAAGATGTGTGACATTTTGCCAATTACTGGGGAGGGGAATAACGTTGCTTCTGAGCACATGCGTGTACACATGCACACGCACGGGTAAGCAGGTGTGGGAGCACCGGCGCTCCTCTGCTTGCAAGGGCTTGCACTGTGATGCTTTGTAGTGTCGCATTCAGACACCGTGTTCTCAGTGTCTTTGTTATTGTCACCTGATAAATAAACAGCCCTAAAATTACAGAACTTATTATGGTAATTGAGTGAAGAAAAGGAAATGCAAACCTGGCCTCACTATCTATTACATTGCCACTGCTAAAGTTGCCTAAACCTGCGCTACTCAAATGATATTGTAATATTAGCCTTCTTTCTTTTTTCACAATGATTGTTTTCTGTCCATCTCAAGCTGGATGTCAGTTCATTTAGATTTACATCAAGTAGTAAATTAAAATAATCACTCAGCAAACACTCTCAGCTCAGTTTTCTCTTTCAGTCAGGAGTTGCGAGAGATGCTTGAAGCATTCAAGCAGAAAATATTGCTGTCTAGATATTTGTCCTCTGGGTGATAAAGGAGGCATTGTCTTGGGACCCACTCAGGCCTCGGAGCTGATAGTAGCTGTGCATCACAGCTGTGAAGTGCGCTTTGTTATGTGTCTGAGGATTAGGGTTCAGGACCTTGTTTTTCTTGAAATACCAGACTGATCAGAGCTGCATATGTTCGGGGGAAAGCAGAGGTCGATGGTTCTCTGTCCACATTTTTACTAGATTATTCTTGGACAGAACTCTGGGAGAATACCCTGCAGCTTAAACCATCCCAAGAGTTTTTCATATTCTGCATTATAACCGTCACGGAAAAAAGGCTGTAGTTTATCTATCTGCATTTGAAACAAAAGACTACAGCATCACAGCCGAGTCCCTGGGCTTTGGACCCGCACTGGAACAGACTGAATTTTGCTCCTTTGTGTTCCATTTACAGTACAGCTGCCCATTTAGAAGCATGAATGCACCTTGATATAATAACCAAATCCGAAGAATGTGTGGCCTAAAGGAGAGCACAGTCAGTCTTCATATCGACAGCTAATATTAAAGCAATGGTGGAAACGGTGTGGTGCATGGAGCAAGGGGCTTGGGGGGACAAAAGAAGGCTGTTTTGTGTCTCTGTGCTGCGTGTTTTAGAAAAAGGGGATGGGGATTTTTTTTCTAGTTAAAACATTTAAGCGCATATTCTTTCCTAACCCTCAGGGAAACAAAGATGAAACAGAAGCCCTAACCAAAATCTGTTATTTTAGCAAATATGATGTGTGCAGAAGCACTCCTGGTGAAGATGCCATCGTAAATTAAGGCAATACTTCCATTACAGTGACTGCGTTACGTCGGGGTAGAGACTGCAAGATCTGGGCGTTACCTGAGCAGCCTCTGAAGCAGCACAGTAAGGGAGTTTGCAGATTTGAGGATCTGGGGCCAGCCTCTCATCTCACTCATGTTGGTGTGATACCACAGACACTAACTGAATTTTACTGATACACTAAGGACTACACATGGCTCTTTTGTTGCAAGTGAATCCACTCTCAGGATCACCAGTGTCCTTCTGAATCCGTCCCTTCCAGGATGGGGCCCTGATTAATAGGCAGATTATTGCCTTTGAAGTGATGGATGGCAATCCTACAACCCCACTGGTGGGCTGCAAGTGAGAAAAGCATTTTGCCTGTACACATTGTAATGCCTAAGGACTGGTTCCTTTTATTCCTCTGCTTGGTAACATGTCAGTGGACACAATTTGTAACCCCATCACCCATGTATTTTTGCTTTTTAAATTAGGCCACTGTGGAAAATGATTCCTCCTGTCATTCAAAGCAGGGGGTTACATACCAAAATTGTTTTGGCTTAAGTCTCAGGACTGGAATTGCTTCCCTCCCACAGAGCAGAGCATCTGCTCCAGCCCTCTGGAGCTAGGGGCAAGGCCTGGCTGCTGCCTGCAAAATGAAACCTTCCTTTGGGCTTTGCCCAGTTCTCACCTGCTCATCTTCCATGGAGCTGGGCCTGCACATCCCTGCCATGGCTCCCTGGCTCCCCGTCACCCTGCCCGTCAGTGGTGATCTGAGGCATGGGCTCAGTGGGACCAAGGAATGGTGGGAGGTTGCCATTGTCCCAGGGCACTGGCTCTGGCTCAGCTGCAGACCAAACATCTCCAGAACCTCGTCCTACCTCCCCAGTCTTGTTACAGATGCTGTTGCCATTCAGAGGAGACCCTTGGCAAGCTGCAGTTTGGTGCTTTTGGCAGGAATGATCCACAAGTTGGTTTTCTGCCTAGGCAAAGCGTTTCCCAAGTGACAACAAAGAGTAACTGGGGCCGGATGCGGACTGAGGAGCCTTGGTCAGAAGCCGACCTGTGTAGCTGTCATCTGACGTGAGCTCTGGATGCCAGGCATAGCTCTGTCTGTTCTCGTCCTCCTGCTCCACCTCCCTGCCCTGTGCCTTTTCCAAGGGGGTGTGCTGGAGGGAGGGCACACATGGACCACTGCGGTGCCGTGTGGCACAAGGGAAGGGATTTGCTGTTACTTCACCATCTGCCTGGCAGCACCGATTTGCTGCGTTTGTGCATTTCTGCCTACAGAAGCTGGCATCATATTAAGGCACTTATCATCGGAGATATGCTAATAGCAAACTTCCAGAAAAATTACAGAGCAACAATCAATGTCTCGTTTGTTTATAAGCAGTCTTTTGTAGTTTTGTAGTTTTGTATTTTTTCTTCACTTCTGCTTCCCCCTTTCTTAGAAAATGACCACGGGGTACTGACCTCTCTTCTTGTGCTCACAGAAATCCTCTCTCTCTTTTTTTATTTTTCCTCTGGCTTTTTTTTTTTTTTCTCGCTATTTTTTTAATGCATTTTTGTTTTCTTTTTTAATGCTTTGAAAAGGCTTGGTTTATCCTCCTCCATGCTAGCACAGCTATCCATCAAGCCCTCTTTTCTACTTGAGTAGTTGCTACCGACGAGCTTCCTTTATTATTACTACATTTTCTGTGCCTTTTCCCCCTTCTTCCCTAGTACAGTTGTCTCTTGTTCGCCTGTCTCATACTTTTTCTTTCCCCTATACCCCAGCAAAATGCATCCGAGGAGCCCCTTACCATTTCTCTCTAACCCCCTTTTGCAGCCCTCAGCTGTTTCCCCTGCCCTGCAGCGACCGACACCTCGGGTGCTGCTTTCCCAGCTCCCTCCCGGGCTGTCTCTGTTCCTGCTCCGCCAGCACGGCGCAAGCCGCGGGAGGCTGCTGGGGACCGGCGGGAGCAGCCCTGTGCGGCCAGCTCCCTCCTGTCCTGCTGGAGCCTGGCAGCCCTCTGATGACTTTACAGGTTCTGTAGCTAAACACACAAGTTAGGCTCCTGTCTCAAGGCTGGACAAAGGAAGGGGGAACTCCCCTGTTTGTTATGTTAAAAAATAAAATAAAATATAAAAAAGACAGGTTCCTAAATGAAGAACATAAATGCTGGGGCAGAAGAAGACCACAGCCTGCAGCTCCTTGTGCAAACTCAAGTCACTGAAGAGAGCTGGAGGCAGGGAGTGAAACCTTCCCCGTGCTGGTACCCGATCCCTCAGCTTGCGAGAAGGAGTCATTGGAGCCAAGGTATCCCAGGAAAGGTATTTTGCAGGTGTAAACTGGCATTCCACCACTTACATTAACTTTATGCATTTCTATTTGTTGAAAATCACGTCTCCGAGATTTATCTCATTTGAGTTCTTTGTGAAAAAAAAAATGTACAAGCATTCACACAGCCGTCTGATGAAGCTGACTGAAGTTACTTGAAGTATGCATTGATAGATGTCTAGATATCTCAGTATCAATTTGGGTATGGAATTGCTTAAATTATCAAAATATTGACATAAATCCTTATACAAAATTAGACACTTCTGTTGTGAGTGGTACTTTTTTTTGTTTTTCTCCTGCTGTCACCAGTCACTGCTATCACAGCCCAGCCTAAAGCCAGACACTGGAAGGGGAATTTCCCCCTAGTTCTTTGCAATTAAAAAAAAAGAAAAAAGAAAAAAAAAAAAAAGGAGAGAGAGAGAAAGGGAAAAAAAAAAGAGAGAGAGAGAGAGAGAGAGAGAGAATTTCCTGACTGCAGGAAAAGAACTACTGGGGTAGAAGGTTACCAAGGCCTCTGGCTTCTTGTGTGTAGCTGAAGAGTATTCAGAGAGTTCAAACACAAGTAGGAGATCTCTGAGTGCAGGGAACAAGCAACGTAGTATGAGGTGAGAGAATTAAGCAGAGAGAAGGAGGGCAGTTACCTCCTGTGCATCCATTCCTGGCAAGAGAGGGATCCAAAGAATCCTTGAAAGAGACATCTCACAAAAGCTTCATTATGAGCTCTTGCTAATTTGAGAAATGTCAGAAATGCCAATATTATTCTCCACGCAGCTGCCGGGCTCTGTGCGTGTATCTGGTCAGATGGCACTTTCTGATAAACGCGAGCCGTCCGCTCGTTGCGCAGCGCCTGGCAGAATGGCGTCACTGCAGTCTAAGAATAATATCTGTACTCCATTCATTACAAAGCAAAATCCCGGTATCGTGTCTGCTGCCATGGGGCGTGAAGAGCCCAGCTTGGTTTTTGCAGCAGTGGCTGTGGACTGTCACCAGCAAGACCCCTTCGTAGCCCACAGCATCCACAGAGGATTTCTGAAGTACTTGTTCTAGTTCAGTACCGGGAGATGCTGGAGGAGTGCAAAATGTAGTCAAAAACAAATGCAGAGGATTTGAGGTTTTCCTCCCTCTAACAACACAACTACTGTCTCAACGATCTTCTAGAGCTTGCCTGGTGGTGGTGGTGGGATTGCATGGGGCGTTCCCTCTTCCGTACAGTCAGCGCCTTTCACATGCAGATCCCAGGCTCAAAGGGCAGCTGAAATAGCAGCCTTGGCTGCAGCTGCTACCTGGAAATCCGGAGGCCATTGTCTTCCTTATTTCATCTGTCACTAGTCAGCTGGAAAGCACAGTGACCTATGAGTAATGTGGCCATCCCAAACTCATGCTGATAAAACCTTTACGCTACCTCCTCTCGCCATCTCTCCCTTTCCATCTCTTGGAGATGTTCTGATCCAATCTTGACTTCCTTTGAGGTAGGGCATTCTGGCTTAGTGCCCTACCTCCCTTGGAGAGTCAGAGAGAAATGATTTTGTTGGCTTTTATTTTGTTGCTGTTTTTACCTGAAAGACTTGTCTGCGGAGCTTTTATAGCAGTGAAAAAGGGTATGACTCTGCGGCCATAACCCAGGGGCCCTTTTGGACATTGTTCCTCTCAATCCGTGGCTGCTGTTGAGGGCATAGCAGAAGAATTTCCAAATCCCAGAATATCAGTGTCGTCGTAGAGGCAGTAAAGCACCAGGCGTAGTTCGGAGCAGCCCAGAGGTGGGAGGTAACAGAGCTCACTTGTTCTTTGCGCTCTCCACCTTCTTGACAATATCACATGTAATCTGGCTACCACTTGGCAGCCAGTCCACTTGGCATATTTTGGTAATCCCTTGCTTCAGGGATGTTTGTATCATTAATGAATGTTTCTATTTTTGTTCTGTACAGGTCTGCTTGGTGGTTTTTATGGCAGACTTCTACAGCTGAGGGACAACTGTCTGCAGATCTCCAGGTAACTGTCGTCGCTTCTGCTTCTTTCATGAGTTGCTCTGGTTGTTGTGACCTTGTCTTTGATTTTAGGCTGCAGTCCTCATCCCTTAGCCCCTGTGTTTGTCACCTCATGATCACAGTGTTGTCCTGAGCTGCATCTTAGAGTTACTTGGAAACGTGAAGTGAAGGATATGCTGGCTGCCCACTCAGTATGCAGCTCTTGTGTCCCACTGGTAGCCTTTGACCAGAAACCTGCAAGCTGCCTATTCATATCTAAGGGGATTTGCTTGCATTTTATGAAGATATAAATGGTTGAGCACTTACTGGATAAAGAACTGTCTTTCTGTCTGTGTGATCCTGCCATAACTGTGGTTAATGGAAGAACTCAGTGGCAAGGCAATTTTCTTGTCTCTAGAGAAACACTCTTACTTTTTAACTGGACAGAGCCCTCATCTACTTCTCACTTTTTTTTGAGGGCTGAGATTTACTTGGTGTTTCTGCAATAGATTTCAAAACGTTTCATGATTACATTAGTTTCATTCCTTTCTTTGAGAAACTCAAAATTAAAGTAGGCATATGCTTCAAGAGATACCTACAAACTAGCATTGGGTGCATTGGTTTGAAGACCACCATGCCAAGCACACTAAGCCCCAGTCCTGCTGTGACACGAAGTCCATGGCAGTAGATTAGTGCTGTGCTTGACAAGGTTGTTCAAGGCCCAGCTTTAACAAGTCAGGTGAAAGCAGACTGCTTTTCGGTTTGGCACTCAGCCATCCTCGTTATGGTAGTGTTTGTGTTGTAAGCTGCTTGGGGCAGGGACTGTGGCTTTCTGTAGATCTTGAGTCACTCCAAGACTGTGGCCAGAGTTCTGTGAACCAAAGCTAATAAATCAAAGCCAGCTTTTCCTCATGTGCTTCAAAACCTACTCCATTTTGGAACGAGCAAACCACGTACAGCTCACTGCAGGCTTTGTCAAATTATTCCTCCCCTTCACACTTGGACTCTTCTTCATTTTCCACACACTTAATACTCACCCAGCTCCTTTCTGTAACTGGCAGCTGATCCAATTACACACTAGAGGTAGAAATGCTGAAGTCTTACAGTTCAAATGTGGAATGATATGCATAGTCACTTTGTCACTCAAATCCTTAAAAAAAAAAAAAAAGAAAGAAAGAAAGAAAGAAAAATCAGACTAGCTGGCCATAATTAAGGGCAGAAAATAGAGCACACAGTTAATATCTCCGTGGTTTGCCAATACCGGGATGTCACAAGTACCAATCAGGAAACTGGAGCCATGTGGCTTCCCAGATAAAAACATGGGATTTTTTCTTCTGGGGCTACAGTTAAATCCAGCTTAAGGTTCTAAATTAAACAAGTCCCTTAACCTCTGCAAGTGCACGCGATCCCTCCAGGTCAGAGCTGAGGTTATTGGCAGGTCAGCATGGTGAGGCTTGTATTCTCTTGCCTTCAAAAAAACTTAGTGGCAGAAATGAAAGAATTAAGGTTCAACCCCTATCAGAAGGCCAAGAAGCCAGAGGTGTATGGGCAGCAGCCCCCAGGTGGACGGGCACCGCAAGAGGAAAACCTGAATTTTCAGAGGACATGAATGTAGGCAGGGCCATTTCGGGGCATAGCAGGTTTCACTTGCTACTGCTTTGTGCAGCGAGGCACTTCATGGGAATGAACTCATCTGCTGCTCACAGGCAGTGGGATCTTGAAGGCAGGCTAAATCTGGGGTCAGCTGGATGGTGCTGTGTTCTGCCTGAGCTGTTTTCTGGAGTCCCCCATTTACTTTTCGTTGCATTAACAGTACAAAACTGTAGCCTGAGTCAGATGCGGGATCCCAATGTTACCAGCAGAATGTACAGCTCTTGAACTATGCAAGTTACCTGTGCAGAGCTGTGCCGAGAGGGAACTTGTGTTTTAGTGGAAAGGATCCCACTCACTCACTCGGGATAATAATGAATCCCAGTAATAATGATCCACTTTGAATTGTAGGTAAAGGTAGGATGTAGACATTGCATAATAACAGCTACTCCTCATCTGCACTGTTAGCATTTGCTGCACAGAGGGCTTATTTGTGTGCCTACTTCCAGAATTATATTTCTGGAAAATTCTGGTTGAGATTCTCAGCTGTACTTTTGTTTGGGGTTTTGTCCAGAGAGCCAGTTCATTCAGCAAAACAAGCTTGTAAAACTGTGCAGCAGTAGCCCACTGAAGCATCTTCCACATTACCAAAAATGTAGGAACCTCCAAAGCCTCCAAGCACCTCCAGCTCCCACCAGAGAGCTAGAGCTGAGAATCCCATATGACAGAAAACAAGCAATAATTAAAAATCCCTATTTTGCCCAAAGAATTCCTTTGTTCGAGGTATGTAAATGTCTTTGCTTGCTTGTAAGTGATTTCATTTCTGCTAGTTCCCTAGCTCAGTAATCTGAGCTTGGGAATAGAGGAGTCTAAAAGGAGTGTTACGCTGAAACAAAGCACCTGTCTTTCAGTCAAGACTAAATTGACAAGCAACAATTTAGTTGTCTAAACTCAGAGCTTTCAGGATTTCAGACTACATAAATGTCAAAATGCCTAGGTAGGGCTCAAAGGTGAGCGACAGTATAGGCAAATATACATTGGAACTTCAATTATCCAAACCCTGATAACTCTCAGTTACCTGAAGTTTAAACATGTCTCCCCTCACTCATAGTTTCCACATTTTTCTGTAAAATCCCTTTGTACGGAATTGCCTATGTCTTTGCCCAGCATAGTCTGTGAACTTTAAGAGCTCGTCTCCTAAGGAGCTTAGTGTGTCTGCCAGATCACAGCCCCCGCAACCCCTTTCTGACAGAGCCTATAATTATCCTTTCATGTTACCTGTTACATTTGGATAGAAGTATTACAATAAATAAATCTTCATTTTCATCTTTGTTGTCTCCAGCTGCACTCCACTTCTCCTTAGGCATGGTGCCACAGGGGCACCCTTCATGCAATACAGACCATAAAAATGCTGTTCCTTTAATAATTCAGCATGGGGATGTTGTGTCCTCTAACGAGCAGACTGGATGGACTTCACTAGTTAGCAGAATTCACCATTGGTAAGTTGGATTTCACAGACAAAATTATTTGCTTTGTTACTCTCCTGTAGCACCTTTGACATCAACATATATCTAAGAGTCAAATATGCTTTGGTATCCATACTTTTGGAGCTTAAAAGCTGCTGTGATCCAAATCAAGATCCCCAGAGATCTTGCCTTACGTGTCTCCTGTCTGCGGTGACGAGTGGTGGAGGGAGTCCCTCTCCTCTTGTCCTTGCTCTTAAGCAAGCAAGCATTGTCCCCTTTATTCTTTAGGGGAGGAATCTGAGACAGGGTAAGGACAGGAGATGCTTCCCAATTTCATCCCCAGTAGCGATTTCCCCCAGAACATATCCCTGCTTTGGCCTTTGCCCTTTAGCTGAAGGCAAAGAGCTTGATCCTACCAGAACAAATGGCATAAGACACGGAGGATCCAGCATTGCAGAGGAAAATAAAATCCTTTTCTCCATTGAAAGCAGAATTGCGTAAGAGAACTAGAAGGCAAAATGCAGTCCGGTTTCATCTGTTGCTTTGACTGGGAATAAGAAGAAAATTAAACTAAATGGAGATATTGTAAATTCTGTGGGTAAAACGAAAACATTCTCTTGGCAGCAAACTAAGATTGCAAAGAAAATATAGCAACAGGAGACAGTCCAGAGAGCGCCCATTTCAATATTTAGGAAGTCTTAGTGTCTTAGGTGTTCCATGGTGATCAAAAATGGAAATAAATTAAAGTTGCATTTTAATTGAATTACACAATGACATCAATTTAAACATTAGTAAACAGATGCAGTTTTGTGCAATGCTTTAAATTACATTTCTCACATATGCATTTAATTTAAATTTATTGAGATGGTTATTTATGTTAATAAAATAATTAAAAGCAGTTATTTAAGAGTAACTATGAAATAGCTGTGTAACTACCTATATTAATAAGACAGTTAGTTAAGGGATAATGTCTATTGCTTTATAGTGTAATTGCAATAAACAGCTGCTGAGTTTGATTAAGAGCTGAAGTGGAGCTAAAGTGTTTGAGCAATCTCAAAAGCTATTTGTTGTAAGTGTACTACAAAGCAATAGCGATTATTCCTATTATACAAAAAGCCATAGCATAAACATTAAAATATATTAAAACTCCTTAGTATAATGCTTTTTTCTTGGTTTATTCAAGCATCTCCCTGGGAATGGTGGCGCTAGAGAAGGAGAGGTGGGGCTTTTGTGGAGAAGAGGCTTTTGGGGGGCAATAATGTGGTTGAACACAGTTTTGTTCATATCCCTGTTCCCCCCCTGCGTGAGATTACAGCTAACTGCAAGGAAGGGCACCATCTGTGTTTGGGGGCTGTGTTTTCTCAGGGGTGGCACCATTAAAGAATCTTTAGCTGAATCCCTCTCAAATTTTGTAGGAAAATTTCAGCGTTGGTCTCAGGTCTGACCTAGGAATTTCTTCAGCTTTTTGTTGGAATGTAAGAAGGGAGAGCTGAGCATATAGTACAAATCCTTCTGCAACTTTGTCTATGAAATGGCTGCTGCCACTCCATAACTCCATCATTAGCACAAGAAGCAGACACTTCCTGGTCCCCAAGCGTGTCCTGCTTTATGGCACTGACACATACCTAAACCACAGACCATTAATTTTCAGTGGGATCAAGTAAGCAAATAGGCATTACTTGTATCGCAGTTGTTATTTACAAACTCCATACTCTCGGGCTTCTGGGCAGTGGGATCGTACACGACACTTTTGCCTTTAAAATTTCTGCTCTATTAGGGTGCCACAAGTTTTTTAGCAAGTCACGAAGGAGTTGCTTAATTACTTAAGAGCTGCCTTATTTCACCTCTTATTTGAGAGCAGCTCTGAATGGTAAACTCTGACACATTGATTGAGGCACAAATGGACAGATTTAGTCAGCTGCCTCTTGCTGCTCCTAGTTCAGGCACCTCTGCGCCTGTATTAAAAGTGAAAATCTCTCAGAGACCAGAAGTGCTATGAAATGCTGCTAAGCAAAAATCTTACCAGTAGAGATTTTGCATGTTTATGGTTTTGGAGTGAACTAGGTTGGCCAAGTCCTGGAGGCAGATTTGGTGGGAGGGTAAGAATATGTCCTGTGTGATCAGGCCCAGGTCCCCAACTTCTTCTCATGTTACTGGCTCTTGAGAATCACCCACCTCCTCTCTTTCCACCAGGGGGAAGGGCAGGTGATTCTGTCCCTGCAGTGAAACAAGCTTGGGAGAAATGTACTGAAGTCCATTTGGTCAAAACCCACTAATTCATTCACATCCAGGTTGTAGAGCTTTCACATCAAAATGTAAAAACTTCAAAGAAAAAAAAAAAAAAAGTGTTGTTGGTATATCTGCGCTAGTTTCCTCTCTTCGTGCAGCCTATCCCACAGGAGATATGCTACCTTTGGCTAATCACTCTTATATAGTATTTCAAAAAAGCCGTCCTGCTTGGCAAAGCCCAGTGCACAGCAATGAACCCGGGTGCCAGCCTACTGCTAACCACTGTGGGGAGGCTTTGGTTGTGCCTGGCTATGGCAGCCACCACAGGGGCGGTTTGGTCCCACGGGTGCTTGCGGGCAGGGCAGACGTGGTGCGCCAGGAGGGCGCTGCTGCCACTGGGATCTCCCCAAACCAGCCCCTGGGTGCCTCAATGGCAAGCGGGACCTGCTGCGCTACCTCGGGAGGAGCTTCAGCAATGGCAGAGCAGCCCACCCAACATCCTCGCCTTGTTAAGCTTCTGGGGCTTGCAGCCCTTCCTAACTCTGCCCTGGGGAAAAACTGTGTAACAATGGATAAAAGACTTGGGCCTCCCAGCTTAGTTACAAAGGATTCTCTTCACTCATCCTCTTAGTGAGAAATCCAGTTGAATGCTTTTTGAAATCTTTCAAATATTAAAAATAAAATAAATCTTCTTATTCCATTCCCAGGCGAGATTCTCGACAGGAGTGCCATGTTGTTGTGCAATTCAAGTCCTCTAAAATGTCGAAAGGACCCCATCAGCACTGTGGCTGCCGCCAGGTACACGGAGAAAATGTTATTGAGTTCTTTATGTGCCTTCAGAAAGTTGAAGGCAAAAAGCCCTTGAGCACTGAGAAGGGGAAGTGCAGTGGGTATTAAAATCACTGCTACCAGGGTGCAGGAGGCTTATCGCTACTAGCTGGCTTGGTTGGGATCTGTTTTGGAAAAGGGCTGGAGAAAGCCGTGATGTTTCAGTCAGAGACAGGGCAGTATTGCTTACCTTTCACCTGGGTGCCTGAGTCATGGCTGTGTGTTGCTCAGAGCAGTTACTCTGGAAAATACTTGGCAAATCGGTAGTGAAAAGAACTGAAACCTGTTTTGGGCTGCCTAAGAAGCTGGTTTGCCTTTTCTTTTCTCCTCTCCTGAAACGCTTTCTGCTCTCTTCCCTTATTGCCAAAGTCCACCTAGAAATGCCCTACTCCCTCTCTGCATGTGCGTTTCAGCCCAGTGGGGCCAAGGTGCCTCCAAACCCCCTGAGGTTACTTATATCTGACAGGGTTGGGAAAATGAAAGCTGTCCCTGGGTGCTGTCATGAAGGGATTCATGAAGTGACCCTGCCACCTGTGGTCTTAGAAGTCATTTTTCTTTGCAGAGAAAGCTTTGACCAAAACATTGTTGTCATTGTTTGGTAAACAAAATATCTTCATGGGAAGCTCTTGCAAGCAGAAAAAGTTGTTTCTTCTCTCTGCCTTGCAATCTTTCTCCATCCTCCCGAGGAGCTGTTGAATATTCAGCATCACCTGATTTTAAACTCTTCCTTTAAAGTCTTTGGAGCCTCTCAGTGTTATCAGAGGTCATCCTGGTAGACTACCCTGGGTTAGAGCACACGACAACCTGAATTTCTTAACAGTAGCTGTTTTCAATAAAGTATATGTTTAGCTTCATGTAAAAAACATCCACTGGCCCTGTTCGATTTTTTTTGACATCTCGCTATCTCTGAATTTAGCTTTGGTTCATTAGTCAAGGAAATAAACAGCCACATTTCTTATTATTCACACTATCACTGAGTGTATTCCAAGCCTATACATATCCTGTAGCGTGTTAAATAATTCTTTATCCTTTAAGAAATTCCCATTAATCTCTGACCAAGAAGAGCAATAATAGGTTAGTTAGTCATCATATATAAAAATCTGAATCATTTTTACAAGTATCTTTAATGGCTTCCATTAATTACGTGTCTTCATAAAAAGCTACCCCTCTCAAACACAGCATCCTTTCATTCTTCAAGAGGATCTAATTTCTGAAATAACTGAAATTAAGGCACTGATGCTTTGTTTGGGCAAATTAAGCAGAAAAAAATACTTACACATCTCAAGCAGAAGGTACAAGAATCATGTTCTATTAACTTGTCAGCTATCTTCGTATTATTAGCAACATTTTACAAGTCAAGCCAGTGGACTGCTATGATTAGTGCTAGCTACACTGACAGCGAGATATTCCGTGCGTACTGGCTTGGGATTTTAGCAGCAGCCCGGGTGGAGAGGAAACATCTTCTGCTCTGCTCTTTGCTTTGCCCCACGTGTCCTGGGCTCGGGTGTCGTGGTGGCTGCATGGTCAGCAGGAAGGGGGCCGTTACCCAAGGGCACGGGGTGCTTCCCACCCTGTCCCTACCTCCTCCTCCTGCCCGCCCTGCTCTGAGGAGTGTTGGGTTTCCCTGTGCTCAGCAGCCTCGCTGAGGGGGCATCTTTAGGGGCAGATGATGTTTTAGCCTATCATTTCTCTGATTAAATGCACATGTTCTGGGGGACAAAATGGTCCCTGAGGTGGACAGGCAGGCGGGACCAGTCCTTTCAAGGGCAACTCAGACTTCTGTCGGATTAAAGAGGCTCTGAAACCACGGACAGGAACATTGCATAGTTCATTCCTTTTTTCTTGTTCTTTCTTAATTTAAGTATTAGTTTGCTACCTTAAACCCACAACAAAAGGCAATATTCATTGCCCTGCCATCAGGGCTGGGCTGAGCGGTATTTTCAAAAACCTTTCAAAACAGCATCTCCTGTGTTCATGTCTCTTCCTATGAAGACACCAGAGGCCCTGAGTAATGGATACAAATTTTCAAGGTCAAATGTAAAACAGAGGTAGCCTCTAATCCTTCGTGGCATCTTTAAACCCTTCCATAGTCCATACGCTGAGAAACACAGAGAAAGGGAGGGTGGCACTGAAGCCTCTTTCTCTGCTGTTTTATTTCAGGTCATGTAAGCTTGCTCACTCTTGTGGAAGGCCTAAGGAGCTCAAGGAGGGGTTTAAAGAAGAGATCTTCCTCTCCTGTTCAGTTGAATAGTCAGGAATTAGACTCTTGGGAGACTAAGGCTGTATAAATGCTTAAGGAAATCTTTTGATTACACATAGTTTTAAAAGATGCTAAAAACAGTTCTACTACAGTTAGCGGTGGATTTTATGTACTTATTTATCTTAATTTATAATATTTTTCCCCTTCCCTGGGAAGCAAAGACTATCAATAGATAAGGGAAAGAATTCTGTGTTTTTGTATGCAGTATGAGTCCAATACTTGGCCAAGACCCAGATCTATTGTGGCAAGAAAGTAATAGATGAACTAACTAGGGACCCAGACTCTCTGGCTAGCATCCAAGAAACATTAAAAAATGTAGTACTGCACATAACAAGTAGGAAGATGCATGCAAATGTTGATGTCTTATTGAAAATAGTTAACTTATTAATATGTTGGGTTTATAGGCATGCATTTGGATTTTAAAACCTACTGTCTAAGTTCATGCCCTGAAATTATCTGCTGAACTATTTCCCTGAAATAGTATTTAAAGTAGTGTCACGCTGGTGAGGTACTGAAAATAAAATGGCACTGCTGGATCCCTAGGGATGGAGTGATTCCCTTGGGAGCATCAGTGCTGAAGTAGTGGAAGGGGTCCAATTCGGCTCTCAGGAAGGTTTCTAAGCAATGGTCCCACTTTGTTTCTTCACCACGTCTTCCCCACCTGCAAAGAAGCAAGTCATGCATATGGCCCTTAGGAGTTTGTCATACAAGTAGCGGCATTCCGTGTCTATAGGTTCATGTGAAAGATGTGGGTCAAGAGCTTTGTGTGGTACCCAGAGATCTCCAGAGAGCAGTAGAGACTGAGGATCATTGGTTAGTACAGGATTTAGTATGACATTGATGCCAACACCTAGAAAGAACCTTATTCCTGTGAGTCTTCTAATGGATGCAAGGTATGGCTCATATTGTCATGTCCGCACTGCTTATGACTTCGAAGTCTGGAGAACATTATAGTTCTCCATCTAGATCTGTTTTGTCATCCAGCCCCGGTAAGCTATAAAAGGTGATTTGGTCACCTCTCTTGCAGACAGTCCCTGTAAGCAAAAAGGTCCAGGATTTTGCATAGCTACTAGCTGAAAGCATAATAGGTGAGGAAAGATGCTCAAGTCTTGACTTCTCATGTGCATTTATATGCAAGCCAGCTGCAATCTGATTCCCAATTAAGGTCATACAATTGGTAATGCAACCCTCAAATGTTTTTATTTTCACTGCCAAAGGTGTCCTCACCATTTTGCATGTTGGTTTGAACATCCATTAAGAGTATTTTGTTGCACGCTCGCCAGTGTGTGCAAAGTAACTGCAATCACAAAAGTGCAAAGAAGTGTATAGGAAGAAATCCACTGGAAAAGTAGGTGAGGTCCAGATGAGACAGTGCATATAGAGCAGACGGTACTGTCCTGTGAAACATTGCAGGAGTTTCAAATGATAATTTCTCCCTATCAAAGCAATTAGAAGAAAGATTCAGCGGCTGTACTTTTATTCACAATCATAGCGATCACTAGCATTCACAAGAGGTGTTGAATTCCGGTTTCTTACGCTTTTGTGGTAGTATTTTATCCCTTTTCCCCTAGAATTATATATATTTTTAGTAGGGAATGGCTCAATGTTAGGACTACCAGGTGAATGGTGAGACTTGGTTTTCACTTTTTTTTTTTTTTACATGACCTTGCTTATTCCCTTATTCCCCATTCCCATCCTATCCATTTTGTAGGAGCTGGAAGACCAGTTTCATGGCTGATGTTGTACTAAGCAAGCTTGATCGTGCAGTGTTGTGTGTTTTTGTTTTTTTTTTTTCTAATCTCTCTTGCATACAAATTGTTTAATAAATAATGTTGAACAGGAAAAGAAAAAAAAAGAATAGATATTAATTAAGAAAAGGATTTAGGCTGACTCAGTTTCATACATGAGACAAAAGGTTAAGTAAATGCCAAGGCCGCTATGCCTCTTCAAACAATGAATATTAGTTTTAGAATCATTAATGTCTGCTTAGAAAACAGAGTCATACTGGAGACTTGTATGCCAAAATAACCAAGGCCAGGGCTGTTTCTTTTCAATCTGAAACTAAATTATTCTCCAATAGAGGGCTAAATGTATGCAATTAACAGTGCTAGGTAGGACAACAGGGAATGCCACTTTTAATATGTAGCCAAATTGAGATCAAGTTTTTCTTTGAATCTGGTAACTTGGACATTTAATATGCACAACCGAGCTCTGCAACAGAATTAGTGAAAAGAAGCAGATAATTAACTCCTTCACTGCTTGTCAATGGAGACAGAGTGATTAGCCTGCTGTTTACTGATTTCTGTCTTCTAAAGTTGCTGGATTTACAAAAGCGATGTTTTTTTCAAGTACCTTCCATACGTGGGCAAAGATTAAGACAGCTGTGTAGTCTCTATTAGAAAGGGGATTACCACATTGTATTTTTAAAGAAAACTTCATCCTGGGAAAGATTAGTTTCTCAGACTGGGGGGAGCTGAGGTTGGAACAAACGTGACCATACGAGTTTAACTAAAAGTGCTTACTCGGTTTCTGAGTTGAAAAGCTTTAAGAAGAGTGGGCTGAAAGGCTCAATTGTGTATTTTAAAACTAAATAACAAAATACTTTCTAAGCAAGTGCATGACTCTCATCGGTATGTAGGCAAACATCAAGGTGCTTATTAAAACTTCCCAGCACCCTCAAGTGCAAAAGAAATGTTCTCTACTAGACAAGACAAGTTACTTACATGTTAGCATCAGCCATTTAGTATGAGTGTACCTAATCATGTTACTTATTTCCCATCCAGTGGTTTCTAGGAAGATGAGTAAATTTATTCCCAATTTACTGCAGGGAGGTGAGGTAAAAGTTGGTGAAGTGACTTGCATAAGGCAACTGTGTTGAGCAATGCCCAAATGGGTCTGGAGCTCACCTCCAGTCCTCGATAAGCTGTTATCTCAGAGAATTTGCCGAGGATGTCTGTAAATTACAGTTTTTGATTGGGCAACAAATCCAGTCCAATTGCTGCTGTCTTTCTAGGCCTAGTTTGGCTCTGGAAAGTTGAAACTGCAAAGTTCAAATTTTATTTTCAGCTTCTGCTTGTATCTAAACTAAGTCCGTGCTTCCTTGCTCTGGGTTCTGCTTGAGCTTAAAGCAAAAGGGCATTGTTTCCCACTGTGTGTAACTCAGTCTTTTCCCCCCTCGAGAAGACTTTCAAAGCAGTGCATTTGGTTGCAGCAGTGACTCCCACTGAAGTCAACAGCCACATGCAAATACATCCTCTGGTTTGGAAATGGTGCACTTGAATAGTTCAAGTTTTGTTTCTAAGGCTGAAGTGCATTAACAGCTCTCATTTAACTGAGTAAATACTATTATGCCGAAGTCCTTTGCATTGTCATCAACAGGAAGAGAGAGCTCTGCTCTAGGGCTCGTTGAAGGGGCTGTACTGGAATGCATTGTATTTACATTCAGCATTTGTGCCATGTCTAGATCTCCCTCTCCAGTTTCTGGGGCTTGCTGCTTTCAAGAGAAAATACCTTATCTGGAGAATGGCCTGTCCAGGGAAACGTACTCAAGCCCAATTCTGAGCCTTGTACCTTGCTGCTGCTACGAAAGACCAATATTTTACCTGACCACTTTTAAATCATCTTCATTAAGACCATTTGGAAATAATCAGTGCATTTTCTAATTGTGAATCTTGATCTTTTCCTTTGGAGAATTTTCTCTGTGGAGATCAGGACTCCAGGTGATTAAAGTTTGTTCCCTCCTACCCAGCTGGCCTGCCGGGTGTGCCGGCAGACTCCAGCAACGTGAAGGTCTCTTAGCTGAGGCATCACGATGGTCCCAGCCACGTGCAGGGGCTCTGAGCAGACCGTGGCCCTCAGTTTGGCTCTCAAGCAGCGTGGCCAATGCCATCAGGAAGAAAATCTCCAGGATGCTTAGTATCATGGCACACTCAAACTCATAATTTTATCCCTTATGGGTAGGTCTCAACACTCCCAGTCTATCCTGACAGGCCCTGTCTCTGCTCATCCTCCCATCCATCGCATGGCAGCACTCTGCGACCAACCTGGGGCAGGCAGAATGGCCCTGAGCCCTTCTTCCTGATGTCACTAACCACAAAAGCAGAGAAGATTAGAGTTCAAACTGCTGAGTATTGGGAGCAGCCTGGATGTTTCTTTCCCTCTGCAAAGTGACTTTTCACAACGTGACACGGAGCATCCTCACCCCGTGCTTCTTCACCGTGCCAGCCATGTGCTTGGTGGGTTTCTGTAGCCACCTGCAGTCCTGGTGTCACAGTGACGGGGCACCTGGGATATATATACGTAACGATGCAAGCCTCATATCATCAGAGGAGTCCCTAAAATAGTGAAGGAAAAGGGAAGCAAGGCTGTGTTTTACAAGACTGCTTGCAGAGGTATTACTGTTGTACTACTAATGTGCTCGGTGTGGCAGCGGCAGGGCAAGCTCAGTGAGCACTGGTGAGCACTGGCAGCCCTAAGCCCCTGCTGCCCCAGCGAGAGCCAGTTCCGCATTGATCTCGCCGGCTGCTCCAATCCTCTCTTCCTCCCTCCAGGCTGCTCCAGGCCTTTCTCTCAGCGCCTTCACAGCTGGCTCTGATGTGCGCTCCCTCAGCTCCCGCCTGCGCCTCCAAACCCCAGCACACCATCATCCCGCGCAGGCACTGCCACTGCTCCTCTCTCCCCCGCCGCTGCAAGCCACCGCGTCTCGGCTCTCCTGCCTCCCTGCCAGGTGCTACCTCTAACCTCACTGAGCCCCATGGGCTCCTTTGCTCTTCTTTTACCTTTTCTTCCTTCACGTGCCCGTGTCCCCAGACAAGCTCCCCCAGGTGTGACAGCCACTGCTGGCACCTCTCTTGACACCGCTGCTCCTCCACTCTGGCTCCCGGTCGGGCAGGATTCAGCCATCGCATCTCACCAGGGCACAGAAGGTGCTTAAACTGAGCTTGGTCATTCCTCAAGAGACCTCACCCAGTTTTATAGTGCAGCCCGTCCCATCAATCAGTGTATCTCTCAGCGCCGACAGGCTGGACAAGGGCTTGGCTCTGCTCCTCGCGACTTTTAATCCCCAGCGCCAAGCCGGCAGGACACCGTAGACTATTGGGTTCCGCTCAGGCATAATTCTATCATTACCATTGATTTGTTCGCTCACACTCCCCACGGTGCTTTTAATCAACTCTCCATCTTTGTGCCTTCACACCTTTACGCTTTTCATGATTGGCTCTGCTACCTTCTGCCTCTGCAATGAAATAGTACCATAGAAATCCGCCTGCATCTTACATACATTAACAATTCCATTTCTTCTCTCTCTGGTCCAGTGAAGGGATCTCCCTCTCCCACAAAGGCACCACTGTCTCTGCAAAGCGCTCCGGTAAGCGTGCGAGGAATGGCTTCTATTCATTATTTCTCAAAGTCCGGTACAATGGGTTATAATTAGTTACTGGCCTCCTTGGTTTACTCTACCTTCAAAAGCTCTTTTATATCTTAAAAGTGAAGGGAGATGCTGACATTAATTTTGGCTGTCTTTCCGTAGCATTGTGCAGGGAAGATAAAACTTACACACAGGTAAAGGGATAAGTAGCTCACTAGCCAAAAAAAAAAAAAAAAAAAGAGTAGCAAATAGGGTCATCATCACATTCATTTTGTGAAAGTAGTGTGGTGTTGGAGAGAACTCATTAGCCTTTTTGTTCTGCATTCGCGCCATCATTTATCAGCGGCCGTATCACATGTCACAGCTACGATCCTTTCTGGCATCCAGTGTGGGACCAAAGGGCTCCTGGAGAATGCTGAGTTTCGACGCCAGGGCTGTGCCGCGTGATGCACTAGGCGCTGTATTAATTGTGGCAGATAAAATTTTTTCCAATATACTCCTAAAGGGACACTCAATAAAGCAAAGTAGTGTGATTTACCAACTCAAAGAAGCATGGACAAATAAAAACACATCATGGGCCTGTTCTTCTTTCCCCTAAACCTTCAATAGTTTGTTAGCACTGAAAGTACTTCGAACTGTTTGGAAAAAAAAAATTACCTTAATCAGTCCACAGCGATGTGCAGGCTGCTTTCAGCGAAACACTTAATTTTAGTTGTGTCTCAAGTGACTGTGACCTGTCAAATCTTTAAAGAAGTCTGCTTCTTCTTTAAGCTATAACTCTGGCCAATTTTGTGCATGCATATATTATTCTCCACTGCAAAGTGCAGTTTGGGAGTAGTTTTAGAAACGTACTTGGAGCTCTTCCATGAACTTAGCCCTTCTGTCTTCGCAGAAAATACTGGGACATTTTTTTTGCAGCCTGGTAATATTGCCATCAGACTAATAGGATCTTTCAAAAAGCGATATATTGACTCCCAGCTATAAAAGCTGAGCAGAGCTAGGTACAAAGTTTGTATCCATCTACACACATACCGGAGTATCCATGTACGTATGTACACACACAGTTGTAGGTAGTGCTCGTGCGTATGCTTCCTAGTCACACACAAAACAGAGCATAACATTTTTCAATGCTGTATTGAGGACACCAGTTGAGGTCCTCACCACGAGTGCGCTGAGTGTGGGTCTCAGAGCAGCTGCCAGCTGATGCTTGTCCACATCTCGCACCAGTGCAGAAGTATGTGGGAAGGGAGAGAACTGCAGCCTTGCTCAAGCAGCAGAAGTTGCAGTTAGCATTTTAATACATCATTTAAGAAAATATCTCATGCTTGAAAGCGGTACACATCTACCATCCCATCTGAGCACAGGGGAAATGCTTGTTTAAATAGTTCGAGCACCGGAGCAGGACGTGCGGAGGCTGATCCCAACCCTCTAGACTTGGGCAATTCAGTTAACCCTGTGACTCGACTGCTGAGAGCAACGGCATTTGCTTACCCCACAGGCAGATTGTGAGGATTAATTAATATTTGCAAAGTGCTTTGAAGATGAAAAGTAGCATGTTAAGTACTATAAAGTATTATTAATAGTGATAACAAACTGATAATTTTGGAGTATGTAGGTCTTTTCTTAACTTTTTCTAGCAAGACCTTTCATTTCAAACAGCTGAAGAAGTAATACAACTACAGCCAGAGTGCCTGAGCCCCTGTTTTCCAAGGCACTGGGGATATGCTGATGGAGTAAGGCACTAAATAAGTGCAAAACACATTCAATTTCACCTTAAAATAAATATGTTGTTAAATACAGTATGATGCAGTGTACTTTCCATGTACCAAGGTAATATGCCTGGGGTGATTCAGTCTGTTAAACGTGTTAGAGTGGAGCAGAACAGCTTTGGAAAGATTCAGGCTCTTTGTGTTTGGAGCCTGTGCTTTGCCTTCTACCAGCTGTGAATGCATCCCAAAATTCCTGCATTTTACATGTGTCCTCGTGATGGCTTCAACCAGTAGCTCCCTGCTCGCCTGCTCCTGGCCGAGCCATGGTGACTTGCGCGGTCACACTGGGCACAAGCATTGCTGTGGGAGGCTCAGCGAGCTGCGAGCCTCTCCTAGGGCCATCCGCGGTCTGTGCTGCCCAGGGAAATGCCCCGGCTGCTGGCAGCCCCCTGTGTGCAGCCACGCGGGGAAGGTCGGGAGCAAGAAGTAGTGACGTGCAGGGCATGGGACTGCATGTTGCCGGCGAGGGCTCCTGCCGTTACCCATTCGGATGCTGTGCCAAGAAAGTCAGGCACTGATAGCGGCCCCAGTCAAGAGGAAGTCTGTCAAGGTATTTAATTTGAAACAAGAAACAGTTCAGGCTTGTATGGCCCAGGTCTTTAAGGCCAGTTTTCTGGCATTATGAAAAATGCTTTCCCTCTGAGAACTTTTGAGATCTAAGAATTTTGTCTGGCGCATAAACAGTAGGACTCTCATGAAGAGTAAAATTTATTTCTTTGCTTGATAGGGTCAAGTAACTCTAACTGGGATTAGCTAATGTTTCACAGAGCCTGATGTTTTGGGGCTAGGGAATCCCTTGAGGAAGGAAGATATCCACGTTTGATGAGAAGCTTCTAATAAAATTAGGTATTCTGAACTTATCAAAGGAAAATGGAAAGCAATGAAAATTAAAAGTGTAGCTCTGAAATCTCGTAGAACCCTGACAAGATAATGATCTGGCATTCACTGTCCACAAGTTTTTCCTTGTTCTGCCCCATTTCCCATGCACACACAGTCCTGCACACACAACCCCTGCTTCTTTCTCCAGTCAGATGACTTCAGTTGTCTCTCTCTCATTTCCCCTGTCAGCAGACCCACCTCTACACTCCCCCAGCCAAAGAAAAAAAGAGATAGAATGAGAGAGAGGGAGAAAAGAAACAAAAGAGAACAGCAGTCAGGCTGGGGTAACTTGCCAAATCCCAAACTTTCTCGGATGAGTTATTGCTGAAGACAGGAATCACCAGCAAAACAAAGGATAATCTCCAAGACAGCAAATATAGCTGTCCTATTCCCTTAATCTCTTTCTGAATTATTAAGTGAAGACCTGGGACATTTCCGAAAAAGCCGGACTTCTTTTATGAGAGGGAAAAGGCTTGTGGCTTTGACAATTTGTCTGTGGTCAGAAGGCAAACTCTGGGGCCAGTGTTCCTTATGACTTTTACATGAACAAAATAGGAGACAGTAAAAGGAAAGTAGAAATAAGATGTTTTGAAGAAGGGGAAAGCACTTCCACCACTGCTAAAAATATATGTTTTAACTGTTTGCCTTCCTCTTTGCAAGCAGTTAAACTTTTCACTCTAGGAAAGATCAGAAATAGGAGAGATTTTCAGCCTGTTTGTCCTGTATCTATTTTCTGTGTTCATCGACTGTTCTTTCTTCATGCAACTTTCGTCTGGAAACTTGCTTGCCAGAGACGCCAAAAGAAACTCTTCGCATTATCCTTTTATTTTCATGGGATTCTCCCAAGAAAAGCTCTACCATACATGATATGGTTACTAGAAACAAACTAGTGATGGGGGTAACAAGTAGGGGGGATACATAATGTGAAGTGAGAGTAGTGATTTTATTATTGCCCAGTGTACAAAAGATATAAAATCTAGCTGTTCAAAATCTAGAATCTGATCTTTCCTTTTGGTTCATTGTGCATGCACCCTGATACCTGAAACTCTAGCAAGGACACTGCTCAGGTTTTCTTTTTCCTTTTCCTCTCCTTTTTTTTTTTTTTTTTTTTTTTCTTTCCTTTTTTTTTTCTTTTTTTTTGTCCCTCCAGGTGACTTTAATCTGTAATATCAGCAATAATCACTGTGGTATTGTTGCCTAGGCATTCTTGAAGAGTCAGAATTGGACTGTAATTGAAGAGTTCATTACCAAGATCAGTTGGCTGCTTGATTACAGTGGCAAGGTGAAATATATATCCTCACCAAAAAGCAACTGCTAAACCTTTAGAGAAGTCACCCACTTTTCACTCTTTATCATTAGGACCCCGACAAGCTTGTCAGCAAAATTAAAGGTATGTCATTCACATCGTGCATGCATTGCAAAGGACTATAAACCTGCCAACCTCTTTGATGAAATAAAAGGGTTTTATTTATGATTCATGTAGGAATATGAGGTTATTTTTATTCTGTCAGTACACTAATAATCAGACAAGAGCTCAGGAAATGAGAAGGCAAACTGACAGGGAAGGTTCTGATAAAGGGGAACCCTCTAGGGTATTTTGCCCCCTTTGTAATCTCCTCCTTTTTAGTGAGAGGTTATAAGCATGGCATAGCATGATCTTGCAACTACCTTGGCTCGTAGGAACAAAGAGAGTAGCTACCTAGCAGGACCTGGGGTATAATTCCACAAGAAAAATCCTTCCACCAGAGAGGTCTGCATCGCTGTGGTGATGTGAACAGGAGCACTCAGTCTGCTTTTCCAAGAGCACAGTGAGTTGTAAAGATACCATTCTTTTCTACTTGCTTTCCTACCAGGCAACAGGACTAATCTTAACAAAAAAAAGGAGACTGTAAGCCTCATACAGAGCCATTGCAAATTTGTTACCTGTTTGTTTTATACTAATTTGGACCAACCCAAAGCAGAGCGTTTTCCAGGCACTCCCAGCCTAGCTGAACATGAGATACAGCAGCACAGTACAGGGAGGATGGCGAAGTAACTCCCTTCGCAGTCCCTGGTCAACATCTTTGCTTGCGGAGGAGCTAGGCAGCAGGCAACATTTCAAAACGTGTCTTGTCCTAGATGTTTCAAATGTTTTGGCAGCCTGCAACTGCTTCTGTTCCGTCCTAGCTCAGCGAAGCTTCTGGAAGTGCATTTTGTGCTTAGTGGTGTAAGCTGTCATTCATACCACAAGCGCCACCATGATTACAGAAACACTCCTTGTGAGTAAAAAGGTATCACTGCGTTAGCTGGCTGGCCTTAAGTACAGTAGTTTGCTGAACAGTGGTGTGCTGGCAGGAAAACACAGACTAGCAAAATATATGCAGGATGAAGTGAAACAAAGTTCACTGGAGGAAAGAAAATAATACTAATCCTTCATTCAATAAGCAGTGAGTTAAGTACATTTTGCATGTTGAAGAAATGTAAAAGCAAAGGGAAGAAAGCACACATATAAAGGTGGCGGGACTGCCTTGCTCTCTAAAGACAACATATGGGGCATTTAGATATTAATAATACCAGGAGTTATGCCCAAGCTGCTAATATAAAATGCAGCCTCTGCTTTAAGGTTCCACAGAGTTTCAGGGTGTTTGAATTCCCTCTGACCAGAGAATCCCTCCGAAGTGAAGGGATGATGTTAACATTTTCATGCATTGTTTAAATCATTGAATAGACCTACAGAGGATTATAACCAGTGTTTGAGATGAGATTACATTTACTCTCCAGCTTTGTGAACTCTGCCGTAATTTTCCATACTCAGATCTGTGCCTCACAAAGGTTTGAGAACTTTTGGGTCTGGTTACATGGGGCTGGCTCTGAAAGGATGAGTCACAATCCAAGCAGCAGAGATGCCCTGAACAGAAATAGTCTGGTTGTTTGACCTGCAGCTAGGCTTTGTGGCCGTCTTGGGTGTCCCCACAGTGACATCTCTCCCAGTCTTGTTGCTTGTCCTACACCATCCGACTGATGCTAAGATTAGGGGTAAGTCATAAGGCATTTACAGAGACTTACTGCACTGCTGCCCACTGTGTTTTACGTGTTCTGCTCCAAGCAGCACTTGAAAGAGATGGCAAACACACTTCCCTCTACATGCTCCTTCCCTTTTCTTACCCTCATGGTGCTTTCTGGATAGTCACCAGCTTTCTTTTCCCATGGAGAGTCATGGAATCAGCTTCTCTTCTTCTCAGTGTTTTTTTGTTGTTTTGTTTTGCTTTTGTTTTTGTTTGATTTTTTTAGCAACTACAGCAAAGCAATTTCTAACAATTTAAATTTAAAACTCTTGATGGCAAAGCATGCTGCCATTAGCAAAGGAGCTTCAGGACAGAGGCGGGATGTGTCATTACTTTTTCAGTGTCTTCTCAAAATTCGGTTAGATGTCAGGTGCTGGAAGCGGCAGGATCCTGCCATCTGCAGAGCACTTGGTGCTGGTCCTTCTGAAGAAGCAAACCAACAGGCAGGAGCTGCCTGGGTGTATGACTACGGTGTAGTATTGAAAGGACAAAGAGAACCCCCAAGGTGTTGCTGTCCCTTTAAAAACCTCCTTTCTTCTATTGACTCAATGATTTCCGATAAAGCATAATTTTATTTCTCTCAGCTCATTACGAACTGCTCTCTTCCAAACTGTTGATCTTTTCACACAGCCAAAGGCATCACCAGCAAATCAGACCCAAAATTTGGGGGCTGTGATACTGCACCGCTATTCCCTGTAGCAGCCAAGTACTTCTCCTTGTCCCTCTCAAGCCTGCCATTGTGCTGGAAAGTAGAGCAGGTAACTACTTCATCAGTCCAAGATTTCATTCTCGTGGAGCACGGAGGTTCATTATAGTTACTTTATCAGCAGTAAGGTTTACTGCCGAATCCATGAGAGATATTCATGTGAAACATGAGCAGAGAGAGAGGCATTGCATCTTTTCATTAATAAGCCCTCTTCTGGGATCGGGCATTAGTGAGATTCAGCGGATCATAGAGCACAGGGGTATCATTTTTACATGATTACTCTAAATTCTTAAACCAGAGGCTTAGGAGAGAGGCTTCGCACAAAGGCAGCTGTGGGAATTGTTAAATGATTGGCACAGCACTCGCGATGGGCTGAACCACTCTGGGTACCTCCAGTCATGGGGGGTACCAGCAGGCATTTTATTACCTGCCATCAAGGGAAAAGTGTAAAAGAGGGAGTCTATCAGACAGAGGAAGCTGCGCTAACCCTGTGAAATATCTCTGTAGTTCTGTCTCTTCTCCTGAACAAACCTCTTGCCATAATACTTATGCAGGGCTTCATCACACCACCCAGGCTAAGCTGTTCTCTTCCCTTGCTGTGTCTTTGTGTCTAGGCTTATTTTTGGCCTGTCTGATCCTACCTTCTTTAGTATGGCTACCAAAATAATCCCTATGCAACCTCCACCCCAAATAATTAACTGTTGACTGAGCAGGGTCATTTAATTCCACCAAACGTGATACCTCTGAGATACATTTTGTACACGTGAGAAACTGTGGGTGGTCCAGAGGACTGGTACACAGCTAGCAAATCTTCGCTAGGTTGTGAGACTGATGATGACATTAAGAGAGAAAGGATCTGGAGGCCTACATTGTTTTCTCATTGTTTTCTCATGTCATTACATGTTCCTTCTGTGACTTCATGCAGTTCCATCCAAAAATATTGCCTTGTACTCCCTGTGTCTGCTGTTCAGTCCTGTCCTGCCAGGCTGTATGTGAACCCAAATCAGAAAGCTGATGTGGCTGAAAAGAACCTCTTTGTTTTCTCCTAGGATTAGTCTTCAGCTGTGTAAGTTCCTCAATCAGTTCCAAAATACAGATGCACAAATGCTTATCCCAGCATGAGAAAAGAGACCCCCCAGGGACTGAAGGGACTGGACTGCTTCTGTCATTGACAGTGTCAGCTTGTATCAGCCAAAAGTTTTGGCTGAGCTGTGGCTTCTACACCCCATTTAGAAAATGAAGACATTACTAATTCTTTACTTCTTACGGGTCTGCATGGATAACATTGCCAACATTTGCCATGAGTGTTAGCAGAAAAGTAATTCCTGCACCAATTCCTGACTTGCTGAGGTCCAACTGCAAAAACCTCCAGTATCCCCCCCAGTCAGTGCCTGAGCCTGATCACTGGTTGCTGGCGATTGTTTTAAGGTCTGAAGCTTAAAAGACAGAAGAAAGGAGAAGGAGAAGGAAGGAGAAGGAGAAGGAGAAGGAGAAGGAGAAGGAGGAGAAGGAGAAGGAGAAGGAGAAGGAGAAGGAGAAGGAGAAGGAGAAGGAGAAGGAGAAGGAGAAGGAGAAGGAGAAGGAGAAGGAGAAGGAGAAGGAGAAGGAGAA
>CM021733.1:3397655-3691074 GCA_011075105.1 Heteronetta atricapilla
GAGAAGGAGAAGGAGAAGGAGAAGGAGAAGGAGAAGGAGAAGGAGAAAGAAGGAGAAGGAGAAGGAGAAGGAGAAGAAGGAGAAGACCAGTGAATTTCCAGATTTGGTACAACCGACGTATGAAACCTAAGAGCCATATTAGAGGCCATAAATTATTCTGGGCCTTGGTATAAATCCATTGATTTTCAGGTGTTTAGTAACAACCGATTATAGGCAGAGATGTTCCTCTTTGAGAGGACTTCATTCAATCCAGTGCTTTCTGCAAGTCCAAAAAGAAGGAAAAAGGAGAACCAAGAAGGTGAGGTCATGTGGGGCGCTGAATAATCCAGATCAAACAGCAACGAACACCCGATTAGAAGCCAACACATTTCTCTTTTCAATATCTCTAAAATTGTTTGGCAGACTTAATTAGAAACAGGTGCAAGCTATAATATTTATTGCAACAATGCATCATTTTTGTCTGTTTCCAAGGTCATCGTTGTACCCAATAGGAAGCCAGCAACCCACAGGGAGTATAACTTAGTCTATATGGGTAAAACGTGAATTACTTAACCCTTTATCTAATGGAATGAAATACAACATTGCACAAAGCACGAAGCTAACAAAATAGAAAATCCGGTGAGAAATCTTTCACGATAACAGGTTCCAGTGAAGTAAGTGACATCACCAGCTGAGCTAATAGCCAGCCTTAGGTAAAATGGAGTAGGTACAGATAAGGAAGGAGAAAAACACTTTTTTTTTACTACTTCTCTTTCAAAGGCCTGGGTTTATGTGGAATTTGCTGCAGTAGGAGGCCATGATTGCATGTTATCTAGTGCCTACTGTACAGTTGAGTCTCATACGCTGTGTTCTGCTAAGCTACAGCAATCTATTTCTTGGGCTGTGTCTGTCTCCAGAGCCATCAGGCTGCAGATGCACCTGTACAGCGGCACCTAGACACCGCCTCCCTGAGCTGCCAGGTGAGTGTGCCAGGGTTTTCAAGCGAGAGGAACTGGGGAGGTAAAGCTGTTTATCCTTCCTGCCTTTAAATACAACAGTCTCAGAGAGATGAGATCCGTGTACTTCAATGCATCTGAGGGTAAGTGTCCCAAACGTGATTTCACCTGGGCCCATGGTGCTTTCTTCGGTTAACACTGGCAGTGGCCTTGGTTACAGAAAAGCCCCATTTTCAAAGCTGGCACTTAATTCCCTCTTGCGATTTTTTCTCATAATCTTTATATGAATTCTTTGTGCTTTTGTGATCATTTGGGAATGAAGATCTTCTCTGAAATTCTATTTTATTCCTTTTAAATGTGACAAATACAAATACGGAAACAAGGTGGCATACGTTAATAATAGAGATGTGTGAAATTGTGGGATTTTTGCCTTTTTGCAAAAGCCGAAGGAGATGCCAATATTTCTGCAGACGGAAACTATTTTTTCCACCTTCAAATCATCACACAGCATAAAATCTGTGGCTGTTTGAGTATCATTGGGTAGATGCTGAAGGTAACAAGCAAATAGAGACTCTCTGATGACAATATATAAACACTGGCTCATATCGTGTTCTTTTGACAAGCACAATTCCTTGAAAGGCACCTCAGTATCTAGTCGTCACCATTGTCCAGATTAATTGTGACATTTCTATGGTGAATTAATAATATCCTCCATGATCTTAAGAACCAAGAGTACCGTCCGTCCATTAAATTCAGAGGTAAAACAGTATAAGCACATGATGCTGATGGATCTGGGATTAAATTGTGAGCAAACATTAAGAGACAGATCCTGCAATCATGTTAGAGAGCTCAATGGAATACAAGCTGATGATTAGAGAGGACCCATTCTCCCCCACACCTCAAGCAATGTCCCAGCACTGAATCCTTGAGAAGTTCAGACCTAGTCGGAAACTTTGCAGCTCAACATCCTTGCTAATTTTCTTCTCTTCAGTGAATTTAATACCCCACACATTTTAACTCTGCTGGGCTCACGGCTTGCAAATCCTTTTAACAGTAGGTTGGTGACTCTTTACATTGTTCTGTGCATCACAGGATTGCTTAGATAATCTGTTTCTTGAAGTATTTGTAAAATCCCCTCATCGTAATTTCCCCCGGCTCACTCTCTTCTCCTCCCTAAGAGCACAGGGCTGATACAGAGCTGGCTCTGAACCTGCAGATCTGTCCCATTGTTATTACTGAGGTTCCTGCCAATGTGTCACAGGTATGCACAATGAGGAGCGTAAGGAAAAAGGGGAGTTTGTGATTGTCCCAAACCAGCTAGGATGGCAGCTGCCGTCATGCAGAGCACTGCTGGCACCTGAGAGCCAGAAAAATTAGGGGAGGGCAGAGGAGAGCCTCCCTGCACTTTTAAACATATTTCAATCCAGTATTTGCACAGTTCTTCAGAGACGCGATGTGAGTAAATGTGTGGGGATGTGAATGAGCAACGAAGCTCCTGACGGGGAGCTGAGCAACATGTAAAATTACCAAGCAAGCTTGGGACTTCTGTAAATGCACTGAGCACACTTGGAAGAGGTGATGGTGGTTCTGGGAGGCTCTGCTCAGTCATGGTGTTCTGCTTTGTGTCCTGGGCTGCCAAACCATACCTGAATTGTATTTTACTGGGAATCGGGCAGCTCGAGTTACAGGTGAATGGCTGGGTTAGCTGCCTCCGTCTTGGGTCATTTCTGCATTGTGTTTAACTCAATAATGCCTACCCTTTCTTCTTCTTTTTTTTTCTTTTTTTTTTTTTTTCTCTCATTGATCAAGCTGCTTTTGAGAAAAGTGATACTTTGCATATCTGGCTAAGTGCTGTTAACAGCCTCTGCCTGCGGTTTGTTAAAATTAAAAAAAAAAAAAAGGAAAAAAAAGAAGTGTGATCTTGCTGGAGAAGTAATTTGCTTCTCTCCAACCAATGATGGCTTGCACTTTATGCAAATTGGTATCTAGGGACAACAAATCCCATTTAATACATATGCATAGTTCATAAAAAAAACGACGTGAGAGAAAGAGAAAAAAGATAAAGCAACGAGTCAGCAAAAGAACAGGTTCCGAGGAAATTTATTGTCCCAAATTGGACATTTGTAACAGATGATGTGAACAAGTGTTAACTTTGTTTTCAGCAGCTCTTCACGTACATTCACTAGACATCACACAGATTATGTTTTAAGGATCTGAACTGTAATAAAAAAAAGTGTCTGTGGGCTTTGGAGTGTTGTGTTCCATATGGTTGGGGAAGTGCGGAGTTATTGCGACAAGCATCTTGTGAAGCTCATTACGCACGGCGGTGTTAGATGCGAATTGCTGCGCATCGCTATAGGGTACGTACATGACATCCCACAGTCAGCAGATAGCAACTGGAAATGAAAGATATGAAGGCACAGAGTACAGCTTCAGGGAACATGTTAGACAAAACATCTGCTGGTATCAGAAAGCTGCATTATCAGATCATTGTGGCCATGAATTTTTTATAAAGACTTTTTTTTTTTTTTTTTTTTTAAAGCTGCAACTTTGAAAGTGACATTTTGCGAGAAAGTTTTTGATTGAAGTGTGATGTCAGGAGAAAGGCCAGTCTAGTTTATTATCTGTGTAAGAGCCAATATTGGCAGCCTGAATTAGCTCCTTTCTCCAAGCAGTTGAGTTGGCCATTCACACACCACGAGTGCTTTTTCCCTTCCGATCCTGATGGCTGATAAAACCTTGACCCAGACTGCAGGTTGTAGCTTTAGTACCGGGCTCCTTTTCCAAGTTTGGCTCCTGAAGGGCTACTGCATGGCGTGGCTGGGGCACTACTGAACAAAACTCACCAGGAGCGCAGCACCTCTGCGTTCGGGAGACGTAACGTGGCGCACCTCACATGCAAAGCAGAGAGAGGCCAGCTCAGCCTCCTTGCCTAATCCCCACCCGAGTGGGACCTGCGCTGTAGTGCTGATGATCGGCTGGCTCTGTCAGGGATGGCCACAGTTAAAAAGGCTGTCGTATGTTGCTTTCAAAAGCTTTCCCTGCCCAGGGGCTGTACTTCAGGAGCGTTGCTGTAAGCTGTGAGCATCTCAGTGCTGAGAGGGGCCTCCTACCTACTTAACATTCCTAACATTCATAAGAGCAGTGAGATGGCATGAAATGTATGTGCATATTGTAACTATTTACATTAAAATGGCCAGGCATTTTCCAGTCTCTTCCCTGTCCTGCCCAGCTATGAAGCTCTGTTTGTGTCACTTGTACTAGAGGGTGAAGCAACCTCCTCCTCTGCAGCAACAGGTCCTGGTGAAAACCCCGTCTCTTGTTGATTTGCAGTCGGTCTCTTGTCTCTTCAGTGAACTCCCTCAAAGCCGTGCATCCAAGTGTGAGCACACTGGCTTCCCAGGCCGAGTCACAAGTGGTCACCTCAAAAAGAAGACCAAATATTCCCTGATTTTTGGACCTCCTTCCTAAGCCTTCTCCCTGTCTGTGTTAAGGGAGGGTGGGAGAACAGAGGGCCATGTCCAAAAGCGTCGGGACTTATGAGAGGATTTTGTTGTCAGCGGCTATTTTTTATGTAACACCATTCATTAATGCAGTGGGGGCTGCACAGAAAGCCGGAGGCAATTCACGCTCCTTCGCTGATACTTAGGGAGTCTGAAAGCAGGCGAGGGGTTTTGCTGGCCTGACCTGTTGCTGAGTGAGGCAATTGTCAGGTGAGAGATATCGCTGCTGCGAGCAGCTGCCGAGAGAAGCGGCGCTCCCCGAGATGACAGCCCACACAGGCCACAGCTGTGACATCCTTTTCCCAACTGCTGCCTTTGAGTAGCATTTAAAAACAGCAGGCCTGGGATATAGGACATTCAGATCAAGGCTTGGCTGTGTTGCTGAGCAGCAGCTACATGAGGCAGGTAGTTCAGCGTCCTCTCCGCTGTATAAAAATAACTTGTTCCCTTACGGGTTTTTGTGATTGCTTCCTTAGGTCAAGATTTTAGAAAATACTTGAAGATAAACTTAATGAAAACAGAAGCAAACCAAAGCTGAGTAGTTTCAGGTTTTTTTCCTGTTTCATTAGTTTGGAGCTATGTTATGAACTGAAAAATTGGATGCTAAACTTGCTTGTATTTGGAAAGAAAAAGCTGAATATGGATCTGCATTTCCCAGGGACCCTGTGCACCAGACTGGCTCACATCTGCACCTACATGCAAGGTTTCTCAACCCCGGGATGCTCTGCGTTGGACGGGGACAAGGAGGAGATCCAGCTTTAGCTGAATCCTGGTCATCCAGGACATAGTTTTAGCTAAGAAAATATGAATCAGAGGCTGGTACATTTTTTTGTTGTTCATTAAAAGTGTGCAAAGACTTTTTTATCTGAAGTTTATGCTCCTGTTTTGGCCGCACACCCACACCTCCAGGAGGTGCCCACTTCTGCTGGGCTGTCACTGCTTAGCTGGGAACTTGTCGAGGTGAGCTCATCTCTCCAGGTCAGAGACTTCTTCCTTTGAACCAATGTCCCAGTGCCCTGAGAGGGAACACCGTGAATTTGGAAAGAGGAGACTGGCACTACAGCCCACCAAATGAGACATCAACCAAATCTCTTAACCGTCCTTGTCATCTGCAGTGACCCAACAGTGAACAAAAGCAAGTCCTGCAGTCAGTCCTGTCTGTGCAGCTGTGCACAAAACAAGCAGAAACCTTTAACTAACTCCCTCTTCTGTACTGCAGTCAGATACTGTTTTATCTGAAAGCCAATATATCAGTATATACTAATTGGTCTGGGCTATTGCAGTAACTATGTTTTTAATTGCAGAGGCTGAAATGCGAACATATATTCTGTCCCCTTCCCTTTTTTCACCTTTGCCTCAAGTTTGGGTTTATGCAATGCTTTGAAAGATTTCCTTGGCAATTCTTCAACTTTTCTTTGTCTCTGTGTGCACTCCCTCATAGCAAAATGGTTTCTGAATAGGTAAGTATTTCAGTGATGGAATAGCTATGATTCCTTATAGAACATCTGTGTGTGTGTGGATACACGCACATATCTATGGGTACATTCTGCAGTACATATAAAAATTCTACCCCTGCCTACAGATGGCTGTCATACGGGAAGCTTGTGAAGCACGCGAGCAGTACGTGCAGTCAGCAGAGCGAGCAGAGGGGGCAAAGAGCTGGCACTGCACGTAGGGAAAGAGTATGGAGGAGTATACGGACGCGCAGCTAACAAGAAGGGAAGGGAAGTGGCTGGAGGGTAAAGAGATATAATGGGTCCCAAACGTGGCAAGCACATAGGCCGCCATAGAGCAAATGCAAAATGCCACCGCTAGTGACAAGTGTATTGCACCTAAGGAAAACAGCTGTGCCAAGTGCCCAAATCCACATTCAGCCTCCTGACCCCGTGTCTCCCCGGCCTGATGTGGATTAAATTGGTCAGGTCTGAGAGCCTACATGAATCTGTGTTCCACCGAAATAACGGCTCGGTAAATCTCTGAAACATTTCTTGCATGGCTACCTATTTTGCGTTTGCAATCTTGCATTTGTGAGACTGGTTTATTTTATTTTTATCCTGTTTTATTTATTCTGCTGTGCTCGCTATCTCACAAACACTTTGATTATCTGTGTAGGTCATTGCACGGTTTAGTACAGTTTGGTGTTACTTACAAACCCTCCCACATAACCCTATTATTTGTTAATAATTTTTCTGTTTTGAAGAAACACCCTTTGACACCTGAGCTGGATCTCCTGTTCTTAGGCATAAATATAATAAAGTCCCCTGTGAAGAGCATCCGTCTTAACTGGTCCTATCTGCTCTGTATATATTTGAATATATAAAATATTAATAAATGATTCCAAATGTTTAATCATATCCATTTGACTCTGTGAGGCTCAGTGTCTGTAGACTTCCCATGTTAACTGCCTCTGTGATATCTCCATACTGCTGATTTGTTGTTGATCTTGAGTTTTTAAAGCAAAATAAAACTGAGGCTTGCAGTTTGATTTGAATTAATCAGGTCTGATTAGACAGGAACAGATCAGGCTGTTCTGGAAATCCCTGACTCTCTTTAATACATTTTCATGTGCTAGTCAAACAAATAAATAAATGTTCATGTCTTAAGTAAGAGCACTATTTATTTAACAGCATTTTTTCAGAATGCTGAATCTTGGGGTTGGGGGAAAGGATTATTATGACGTTCAGGTTGCAAGAAAGAAGTAGCATTTTGTTTTGTACAAAAATACGGATATTTTAGAATGGAGTCACCTGGTGGTAGATCTCATAAATGTACATAAAAAAATCATCCTTAATATTATTATTAGCTTTTTTTTTTTTTAATTCTTGTGACACTGACTGTGCATCTAGAAGCTTTGATAGATGGAGTCACAAAAACCAAAAAGTGTATTTAGTTTAATAAGGCAATTTAAAGAGAAAGGCTGGAATTATGTATGGCAGAGGACAATTATGCAAGCTAAATGATTCTTCAATTAATAATGAGAGCCATGAAAAGCAAAGGAGAAAGGATCCTCCTCTCCGAAGGAGAAAGCTTTATGGTTTCCTGGGCACCCTCCTGTGCATACCTGGCATGGGAGGGCAGTTTTGCTGAGGCTGGACCGGGGGACAGGGGCAGCTCTGGGGTCAGCTGTCAGCCAGAGCCTCTGGGGGTTCTGCTGGTGGCATCTTTGTGGGGAAAGTGTCCCATGGAAATTTTGCTTTCCTACACAGGTCCGCCTCGGACAGTCTCCATCTCGCAGAGCTCCGTTAGGAAGCGGCAAGCCCCAGCTGAACATGGACCTGCGCTGTCAGCACCTGCCAGGCCCCAGACTGTGAGTACAGAGCCAGAGGGATTGCCATCACAATCCACACTTTTTCCCTCAGTTTGCAGCCAGGAAAACAGGCCATGGGGAGACACAAGCCTACCTGTAGAGCCATCAGTTTGGCCTTTTTCAAGCAGCTTTTATCCTTCTTTTAAATTCCTCTCAGTTGTGTGCCAGAGCAACAAGCCATATGTTAAAGATGTTAAAGAGCAAATAGTTTGCAGACTGTACCAGCATGCAGAGTCAGAGGGGAAGTGAGCAATAATGTTGGGAGAAAGGGGAAGAAGTGATTATCTGGTAGTGATTATTCGGGAGGGCAATAGTGGGAGGTGCTGTAAGTGACAGGGATTCACTATGGGACGCAAATCACTGAAGGCAAAGCCATTAAGATCAATTTAAAATACCAAAGAGGGAGGCTAAAGTGACAATAGCATATTTTATTTGAAATCACAAATATTGTGCTGCAAGATACAGTTTAAAAGGCTAGGCAGTGTTACTTTATCAGAACAGAGCAAAAGTTTTTTATTTTAAAAATTGCCATTTTTTTTACAAAGATCAAAATGGAGCAGCATGTTTTTAAACAATTCTTAAATCCCATTTATACATACTTTTCTATTTTAATGTTCTAATTTCTTATGATGTGCATATTATAAATGGAATTAACTACATTACTAATGCTTTTAATCTGATTTTAATAGAGCCTAAGGCTGAAGCATGGAATCAGCATGTGTCCCATTAAAAGGAAAATACAGTTATATAGAAAATAGATAGCATGTCCAGCTAAACATTTATCTATGCATTAGTTTTATTCATTGAGCTAACCAGCCCAGGCACAAACACCGGGTGGATTTTTTTTAGACACTTTCCCAAAGCTGAAGTCCATATGATGGGATTGTTACTGTTTTTGGCAGCAGAAATATGAACTTGGTAAAAGAGCCTGGCATAGAAAACCACTGAGTTCTGACATATTCCATTTGCTCCTAACTCTTTGATTTCCACTCACAGAATCTGACATATGTTGGGCATTGACCTTGCTCTTTTAAATAAGCTTATTTTAGAAGACCTTTGCAGAATGCTGTCTATTTGGCCTCGATGTAAGCTGTTAGGGAAATGTAGTACAAACACAGAAGTTGTATGTTTTGAATGCCAGAGATGTTAAGCTGAAGAGCAGTTGGTTAGACCTATACTTCTGAATGCTTTCTGTGCTATTAACAAGGCTGTGTCCTTAACAAAAATTCTTTATCCTGCATTGGACAAACTTCCCTTGATTTGTATGAGGGTTTTGTTTTTATCTGGGGGGGGGTGGGTTGGGTTGGGTTGGGTTTGGTTTGGTTTAGTTTGGTTTGTTGAGCAGGACATTCAGGACCAGGCTTCTTTTTCCTGTCTGAAATCCTCTGATTGGGCTGGCAGATAATCAACTCAGTGGAGTGCAAGCAAACGTTCCTAAAAGTAAGTGATGGTTTGGGACACTCCAGCTCAGAAATCTTGGGGATAATCAATGTTTTGTCATGCTGGAGAATCATCCCCATGTAAATGGCTCTGAATGTGGGCACTCAGAAATGGAAGAGGATACGGAACAAGTCAGTTCACTGAGTGCACTTCAAGAAGAGCCATAACCTTCATGGGGAGATTTGCTTTCCCTTTGTCATAGGGGAGCAGCTTGCATAAAAGTTCATAGGGAAAGTGCTGCAATCCTGCAAATGCCAGGATGTATCTCTGTGCAATACAGCAAATCACTGCCAACGTGGCAAATTAGAGTGAGGGAATGAAAGTGCCTTCAAGAGGTAGGTAGAAAAAATGTCATTCCTGTATCTGCTGAAGTCAACAGAAAGTTCGTATCAACTGCAAAAGCAATAAGAACTTGGAAGAGTGTTTGTGATATGTTTGATGTTCTCCTGTTGCTGGTAGACAAACTCCTGCGCCTTTCACTTGGGCTGTGAGGCTTGGAGCCTGGAAATTCAATCAGCTGGAGAACATGTCCCTGGAAAGGCTTGCTGAGTTTAGCCATATCTGAGTAAGTGGCAATAAAATTCCGCACACAGGAAAACAGATATCAAATTGCCAAAATAAATGTAAATTTGAATTCATGGTCATGTGTGCCTTTTTAGGACAAAGCCTGGATCCATGTGCAGCAAGGAGAGGCATCTGAGCTCTGCCAGAACATTAATAATCATCGGCTGTGGCCCACGGATGGCTCTGTGCACTGGCTTCCTCTCAAAGACTTTGTCTCAGTTGGCTTCACAAACACACAGGAAGGGCATGAAGACTTGTCTTTGTTGACACTGGGTTAAGAGGCTGAGAGCATTTGACGTGGAATATTTCCTTGGCTGCTGGAGCTATAGTAGATTTTTTACCTCTCTCTCTGCACGCTTGTTTCCTGATTCAGTGGCAGTACTGGGAAGCCTTCCTATTGCTATGAATAACTAATCTGCTGCATGAATACGGGGTTCCGAGTCTGACCCATAAAGTTTTTTGGGAAAAAGCGTGAGCACCATGCCACCATTGCCAGCCCTGTTGGCTGCTTAATGTAGGGCCAGTTGGACCCGTGCCATCAGTCAGCAGGAAGGATGGCAGAGCTGCTCTCACCTCCTGTACTGGGGGCCTTCCCAAAATTCCCTTAACCGTCACTCACAAGCTCGTTTTTTCAGGGAAATGGCTTTTATTTGTTGTGAATTCTTCATACAGAAAAGCTTCTTACAAAAACTAAATAATGTAACATATTCTGGGTTCTGAGCAGATAAAAATTGAAAGGGCTGTGGTGTTTGTGGAAGTGGAATGATAGTGATGAGCACCACATGAAGTCCCTGAAGATGGTGTCAGGGGATTTGATCCCCCATAAAATGATGAAAGACTCTGATGTAATGGTGTTTTGTGAAACAATTTGAGCATAAATGCCACGTTCTTTCCCATTAACAACTGACTTCCATTGTGCTAGGATTTTTGTTCTTTTTTAATATGTATTTTGAGCACGCTGAGAACAAAAATTTCCATTGTGATAGTGCTGGAGGAAGATTTAAAGGTTGTGGTGGACTAGGAATTGAAATGCAAATCACACTTACACACCACCTCCTGCTGAGGCCCAAATTTTTATAGATCAGGTTCTGCAGCCCTGATGGAGAATCAGTGATCTGCCCTTCCTGGGATTCACAAATTAGTTGCAGTCTAAGGTATCATTTCCTGCGATATAATTGTAACTTACCAGATGAAAGTTTGTCACCGAAGACAGTCCCCTGATCTTCCATTATTTCTCCAGCTGCAGTGCCACTACGGATCCTTTCCCAGACAATGCAAACACATCACAGCTCCCCACTCTGAAACATGCTCTTGCTGAATATAAACATACTGTATATATTGATCCTCTCCCCCTTGCTTTTTTTCCTCCCCCAGTGTTCAGGTGGTAAAACACTGGCTGCCATGAACTTCATGTTAAAAGAGAAATGGAAAAAAAGGAAAAAGCTGTCGTTTGGGGCTGCTAGAGCTGCTGGATAGCAAACTGCAGGCTTGTAACCTTGTAGCTGTTGAAATGGCTACAAGGATAATGGGACATACATGCATTTGTGGATAATTCTGTTTGCTAATTGCTCATGAAATTTCAGGTAAGGAATTCAATTCAATTTGTTATAATAGGTAATGGCCTGGGTTTATGCTTTTCAGGATGTTTTTTATTTTTATTTTTTACTGCTGTCATTACAAGACATGGCTCTTCACGTTAGGAGAAACGCTTCACAAAAAGGCTGGGGCCGCGCTGCGTGGGTAGCATGGGCAGCATTTGGCTGTGCACCTGGCAGGCAGTAATGGTAGTGCTCGCGGTACCGGTACCAGTACCAGTAATGGTAGTGGTCATGGTAACGGTACCAGTAATGGTAGTGCTCGCGGTACTGGTACCAGTAATGGTAGTGGTCATGGTAACGGAACCGTAAGGGTAGTGCCCGCTCGCGCCATCCCTGCCGGTGCTGCACCCGTGACCAGCCCAGGGCAGGTACCTGGTCGCTGGGCACAAAGAGGTCAGAGGAGGCGTCTCCTCCCCTCTTCTGCAAGACGCAGGGTGCAAGCCCTTGGTGCAGGGCACTCAGTCCTCACCAGGGCCAAGCCGGTACGTTGCACAAACGGATAGCTCCTCATCAGGGCCCTGAGCCACTGGCGCCTCCCAGGAGCTGTTCTGGCAACCCTTCCCCGCCTGCTATTCGGAGGTTCTTGAGTATGCAAAAATATGCTGAAAATTATCACCAGCAGTGATCACAAGCTCAGCGCTGAGCCCTCCAATCTGCATCTGCTTTCCATCCTGTAACTTTAACCAGTTCTACTACTTACTACTAATTAGCTACTACCTAATACTAATAGCTAACACCGTTGCACCATTTAAGAGCTACATATACATTAATGAGAATTAGCATTTGTTGACAGCCATGGTGGGAGTTGCCTGTCTTAAGCATTTCAGGGGTCCCCATTGCTGTAATGTTTGATTGCCTCCTTCGGTAATTATAATTGACACTGAGCAAGTTTTTCATAGGTCTCATTTGGCTGCACAGAGCTGAAAGACATATTGAGCTCTGTCTGTGGTGGACAAAGAAGAGGCCAGTACTGCCCAGAAAGAGTCCCTTCTTCTCTCCACACAGCGCGAGGGGACAGGGCCGCAGGCTACTCCGCCACGCGGGGCGGTGGCCGCAGGGACAGTGGCTGCCCTTGCTCCGTTCAGCGCCCCTGCAAAGCACTGCCAGCTCGCTCAAAACGTTGCCTTCCTGTGCTTCATCGTCCTGCAGAAGTGCTCTTTCAGTGCTGTTTTAGTAGGTGGAGAACAATTTAGTCATTTTAGCTTCGAGTCAATTGCCTTCCTCGTCTGGGAGCATGAGGGTATTTAAGATGCTGCAGAATGTCAGCACACCAGCAGTAAATGACTCGTGGGCCTGTCAGTGCCCATTGGAAAAAGGGTGCATAATCAGAGTTAAAGCAGCGGGTTTAAAAAGCAGGGAGAAATATAGGCCCCCCGTAACTCTTGGATGGAATCCGACCATGTGGCGGATGCTCTTCAGGAATACCAGCTGGCTCTTGGGGAAGAGAGGTACCGGGGAATGCCCCAGCTGCCCGCTCGGCTCCCTGAATCCGCTCTGCAGAGGCACACGTTACACATCCAGCCCGCCGCTCTGCCTCGGCTTTGTGCTGAAAACTGAGCTTTTTCCATTTGCTACCGTGGAAAAGAAGCCGCTTTCACCCTTACCCTGAGGAAGATGAGCTATAGGAACATACAGCGGGCTTTTTTATAGTCAGGGGGCCACAAGGGGAAGCAGTGGTCATAAGCAGAGATTGAAAGCTGGCTTGTTAAGTAAATCTCAGGCTGGAGCTGGTTTTAATTTATTTTTGTTTTATGTGCAGGGGACTAGGCCTTGCAGGCCTGGCTAATATCAAAGCCTGGGGTTTTGTAGATTTTTAATCAAGGTCCACTTTGGGGGGTTCTGCTTTTGGTGGTTGTGGATGTGTGGGGATTTTTTTTCTTTTTTTTTTTCTTTTTTTCTTGCTGTAGTGTCTGGATTTCTTTAGTTAAACTTTTCCATTCTTCAGACTTGAGCCAAGTGAGCGATTTCAAATTACCCAGCACTTTCCAGAGAGGGCTTTTTTTTTGGGGGGGGGGGGGCGGGCAGGAGTTAAGTTGGTGGTTTATATTTTTGGGTGTTTTTTTGTGTGTGTGGTTTTTTTTTTGGAAGCAAATTTGCAGTCCAGTTTCTCTGAAAATCACAGATGGTATCTGCAGTACTACCCTGTTGCCTCTCACTAATTTGGCATTCTTAGCACTGTCTAAATAGTTTATTGTTCATCAAAGCTCTATGAAAGGAATTTTATTTTTTTTTTGTTTTGTTTTGTTTTGTTTTGTCCCTCTGCTGGCAGGGAATGTAAATCCCAAAGTATTTCAGCAGGTGCTATTAATATGCAAATAATGGAGAGTACACTAGGTCTAATAGACCTCCCAACTATATGGGAGGTGTCGCTGTTGGAGCAAATTAGCTTTCTGTAATTTGCATGCTTTTCACAGCCTCCTGGGATTATATTTTAGATAAGAGACAATAAAAGCATATGCTGTTAGTTTAAAATGTAACTAATTTTAGACTTTGAAACCATTTTAACCTAACTTCTTACTAGTGTTAAACTGTTATTTGCCAAGAAACTTTTTACACAGCTTGTGGTTTTCATGGCCTTTCTCTTCCCCCATTAGCTGTTCCATCTCTCTTTTCAGGATGCAAGTGAAGAAGGGAATCTTCCACATGGCTGCATCTTGAAAAGCAGGTGCTTCTCATAGAAACAGGCCCAGCTTGTCCTGGCTTGGTTCTGAGTCTGCATTCATTTCCTGATGGATCTAGACTGTGCTTTTCAGGTCAAACTACTTCCCTCCCCTTTGGCATCTCTGTGAGAAGTAAATCCATCCCAAAAGAATACGGCAGCCCCTGCTGACCACCCATGCAGGGAGGAAGCTGCTGTAGCATCACAAAAATCTTCTTTGCTAACCCACCAAAGCAAAGAGAAACTGGGCTGATGTGGCACAGATGCCCAGTGAGCTTGCCCAGAGAGTCAGTCTATTCAAAGTCTCTTTAAAATGAACAAAAAGAAGCAAGGATTTCGGCACAGGTTCAGTCTGTGGAGTCAAAAGTTACGGAGCTGTACTGGCACATTATCAATGGCACTTTCCAAATTGGTATCGACAGCAAAAATCATCCTGATGACATCTGTGGTTTGTGACAACTTGAATGATAGGGCATCAGCTGTTGTGCCTGACAATTTCTGTCTTTATTTCAGGTGCCGCAGTGATTGCTTCCTACCTGAACACGCTGCGCTACGCCAAGGGCCTGGCCAGGTAGGATGCATACAGGACAGCCGCTTGAAATCTCTGCCTTCTCCCCCGTGCCTGCTTCTGCCTCTCTGTCCTCAGGTATTTGTTAAGCTGGCTGGAAATGGTTCTCTTGGCTTGTAGCACCATCCCAACCTTCGCTGCTCCAATTCCCCCTGCTTTGAAGGACCGCAGCAAAAGGTTTGTTAGAGAACAGCCGGCTTAGCTGATGCAGATATGCTTCAGCAGCAGACTGTAGTGGTGTCGGCTGAGGGAGTCTGTGAAAGGTAGAGAGGCAGTCATTTTGTCTTTCTGCCAGTTGTCCCATTGCCCAGAGTATGTGATTTGTGAGTTTCCTTTGGCACAGTTGCTCCATTGCTCATATATCTCTGAGCAGCGTTTCCAGGTCACTTGGTCTGCAGGGTGGTGGCCATCTTTTATTTCAAGAGGGAGAGAGTTCAGGGGTAGGATCAGATGTGTGGAGGAGATGGCAGCCAGGTGGAGATCAAGTTAGTGTTGTCAAATTTATTTCTAGCTTGGGAAAGGTGAGTGTTAGCGAGAGGAGCAAGCCTGAAAGATGTCCTTTGAGACAAGGCCAGGAAAAAAAAAAAAAAAGACTTGGGATGCAACTTTGGCTTTACAGCAAGATGTAGTAAGATTCTTCTGAATTTTGGGGGCCACAGCTTTACCATTAATGTTTTTATAAGTATATTTCAAGCACACAATATATGGAAATATTTCATTTCCCAATTCAAAAATAAATAAAGAAAAAAAAAAAGGCAGGGTTTGACTGATGCTTGACTTAATAGTATTGTGAGTTGTGATCCTGAAGAACTGTGTTCAGACATAACCAATGCACTGAACCCTGTGAAAGGGAAATCCCTTCCCAGCATGAACCCGTTGAAGTTGGTGGAATTAAAGCAGATTGTCTTAAAGCCACAGAATTAAACTATGGAGTTCATTCCCACTCCCACAGGTGGCTACACCACTAAACTGTCCATGACACAAATTATTTTCATTGTCAGCAATAGGATCCAGACATTAAATAAGTGGTCTTTAAATGCTGCTCCTTCCACACCAAGCTGGATTTGCTCTGCCGTGTGATGCTGCTATGTTCCAGGTGCCATGGGTGGTGCCCCACAGGCCTCCCTGCCAGGGTAGTCGAGCCTAGCATCTTTACTGCGGCGGATGAAGGAGGTTTAGTCTTCAACCAACCATTTCTGAGGCTGTAAGTAAACCAATGTTAAGGAAAAAAAGCATTTGCAGTGACGTGTGGTAATCTCACTGAAAATGCTGGGTGCTTTTTTTTCCCCCTCTCTCAGCTCACCCTAAACGTCATCTAACTTTAAGACCAGTGACCTCTCACTTTCCCAGCTGAAGTGGGATGTGACTTGCCTCGTATAAACCTGTGCCTTGAACCTGGGACCAGTTGCTTTATTTAAAAATACAAAAAAAAAAAAAAAAAAAAAAAAAAAGATATGCCAGATGGCTGCATTCGTGAAGAGTATAGTTAGAATTAAGGTGGAGGGAGACAAGGCAACCGTACATCAGACATGCAAAAATACGGTCAAAATACCTGCAGCATTGTTTCACCAACACTGGTTTAGAAGGCGAGTGTGGTGAGGTTGGAGCAAAGCAAAGCACAAGGGGATGCTGCATGGAAAACAAAGATGCCTTTCAGTAATGAACTGCTTGCCTTCTTCCAGTAAAGGCTTAGAAGTTTACCAGAATCAAGAGACTTCGTTATTAAATGGAAGGACTGTGAACCAGTAAGCCTCAGAGTATTGTATCTAGTGTCACTGCAAAATGCCACGTGTGATAGAGTAAAATATTGATAGCAGGCTGTGTCATGGGCTTAGTTAGCATTATAGCAGGATATGCTGCTGCCAATCATCTCTAAGTAACCGCTTAGCAGCTTCGTGCCATGGCTGCAGATGTCCAGGAAGAGTTTGCTAGTAACGTGCAGAAATGTGTTACATCTTACATCATAGTCATGTCGTTTGCTCGTTGCTTTGCCCATTTCCGTACGAGTGATATCCAGGAGCTCATGTGGTCTGGATTAGTGTCTAAACTCAGAGCTAAAAGGGGTTGACTTGTAATAATGCCACTGGCTATTTTGCACCTCAAATTCTTTGGGCACATTGCTCATCTCATTGAAAAGTGTTACTCTTGATGCCAGGGCAACATACTTGCTGAAAATGTAAAAGCCCGCAGATGGTGCTTCTTTACCCTTTTATGCATTGATACAGGTCCTGGGTACTTTCAGCTTCCCTTCCATGCTGCAGCTTTTGGCTGTCACAGCGAAAAGGTTGTGATTGTTTATTTGATCTGAGGTCAGAAATCCACATTTTAATTGTTTTCCATGCTTAAGCTTGCTGTGCTCCAGCTGCTTCATAGCTCCACACTGTCCTCCCCTGTGGTCTCTCAGGAGAGGAGAACATTGACATGGGCACAGAAGGGGTTGATCTGAAAGCTCAGCCCGTGGCTCCCTTGGTTAGGTCTTGGTGTACAACCCTTGCGGCGCTTGGGTTTCATTACAAGAGTCTTAGGCATTCTTAGATTGTAGTTTGATAAGAATATTGCAATGAAAATCTGTGTTGGTTTCACTAAAACTGTATCTAGACACGCAGATTCCCCCCACCCCAACGCTAAAAAAAGACTTTGTAAAAAAAATGGTTGTAGATACTTCCTTATTAACTTCATCCACATGTATCAAAGGTATGCTATGTTAATAACAGTAAGTACAGCCAATGTGGCAGCACTGTGCATCTGCCTCTGTTCTGTGACTGCTACAGCTCAAATGTGAAAATTTCATTCTTTTGTTTTTATAAAATTTGAATTTCTTTAATAACCATGGATCACAAGTTTATGCTCCACACCAGTAAGATGTTGGATTTTTATTGTTGTTGCAGACTGCATTGTCTTATTTGGGGAATATGTCCACAACCGAGAAAGAGTTGCTTTTATTAACAAATCAAAAGCTTACACTGTCAAAACTGAAATTGTTCTACCTTTTTATGTGCAAATTTAAGCTACTGTCAAACCTTCAGCCACGGTGCATTTAATTTGTGGAAATATAAAAATATCTGGCTTAATATTAAAATATTCTACATGAGGAAGGAAAGATTTTTAAGTGATGCATTGCATTCAGGACTCTCAGAAAAAACAGATTTTAAAGAAATAAAGTGGTATTTTAACAGAATTTATTTCTCCTTACTTTTGCTAAAGTTCAGTGCAGTATTTAGAAGTGTGTTTAAGTTATACAGGTACCTGAATATCTGGTTGGATTGCCTTTGGAAATGAACCAAGCTAAATGGTGAACATGTCCAGAGCATGGGAGCTACATGCCCTGTATTTTTTCTTATAAAAGGGTCACAAGATTTCTTTTTTTATTAGTGGCAAAGGTGCTGAGATTTTGACTCTAGATTCAGTAAAGTTTGAGTAAAATATAAAAGTAACTCTTGGTTTCATGGTGATAACTTGTGCTTTGCAACGTCTTTGTAGTAGAGGACAAAATTCTGATTATCCAAAGTTAGGCACCAGCAGTTCTACGTTCAGGCTTCCAAAATACAGAGCCTTCTGTTTACCCTGCAGCACCTGGGCACCCAGCCCTTCTGGAAACCCAGCGATGTGGGCCTTGATTCAGCAGTGTCCTGCAGCACGTGCTTCATTTCAAGCACATGAATGAAGCCATTGATGAAGCATGAGGTTTCAAATTGGGTGTTTTGTTAGATACTTAAATATACACAATTCCTATTTTAAGTGGCCAAGTTTAGAAAGTATTTGGAGCAAAATCTGCCCTGAACATGGCTGTTGATGTGGTGCATGGTCAAACCATGAGTCTGGTAGTCATGGCCTCCATCGTATTTAATGTATATTCTATATGTAATATGTATACTATATATATATTCTATATATACATAAATATGCGCATGACTTGCACATGACTTGGATAATACAGAGTGAAATCCTTTCATCTGAAAGCAGGTTGGGTGTTATCTTAAGACAGACACGCTCACCCTGAGCGTATGTCTGCCAGTTTCTTTACCTTTTTAATGGGGAGAACTCTAAGCTGTCCTTCTGCCGTTCTCCCGCTTCTGTTGGGAGAACCAGCAAAATGCCTGCCTCCGACTGCAGTATTGCCAAGCACCTGCAGAGCTTTCTTCAGAGTGTCCAATGTCTTTAGCTGTGTTTTGACTTATGCATTTTCTTTCTAGCATCCACGCAGATTACCTGTTTAAATTCTCAGCTCTTCTTCTGTGAAGTTTTTCTTCTTCTGTGAAGTTTTGCACAAAGTTTTTCTACTGCGCTTTGAGAGGAGGGGTCCTGTCCAGGAAGGCTGTGTTTGCCAGTCGTTTTTTTTTCCAATCACATATTCTAATATCTGTCCTGTCTTTGGGGAGGTTTTAATGGCGCTGAGTCCATTTTACCTCATTATTTCCAAGGCCTGAACCAGGGACATTTGCCCTTCTGCAGTGCCGAGAAGAGAATAAGTGGCTGTATCTTGAGGAGCAGACTCATTCCCTGAAGTGGCCCATTCTCGGCTCTCAGGGCAGTGCATCCAATTATCCTCCCGAAAAGGCCATCTGAGCAGTGCATTAGTATGCGTGTGTCTAGGCTGGGATGTGCCCGTGAAATCACAGCGCAGGTGTTGCTTTCCCAGCCACCTGGCCAGCTCCGCCGCAGCAAGGCTCAGGCCAAAGAGTCCCTGCAGCCACACCGGTGCTGTCCTGAGCACCCACTTCTCCTGCGCAGAGGGTACAGAAACTATTTTATTAATTTTGTCAACTGCCAGAAGTTCCTTTTGGGTGGTAAACTATTGTCTCCAGGGATCCAACCACTCATCTACTACTTTTATGCCGATGTTGTTAGCAATGCTTAATTCTAGCATCCTAGTTTATAAATCATTTGTTTCATCTGGGCCATCTCTGTAAAGGGAGTTTCTATAGGCTGAATACAGAATGTATTAAATTTGAAGGTGTTTATTACTGGTATTAGGCCATTAGCCGTAATTAACAGTAATAACAGCTATCAAGTCTGCGGGTATTCCCAGATTTTGTGCACGTTCTCTTTTTATATCCATTCCTCAGCATGAATTATGTGATCTTCATATTCTGCCTCTCATCATTAGAAACCAACAAAGTGGTTTGGGTTGGGATCTCCTATTTCAGGCCATAAACATATGATCCGGCCACCCCGTAAAGTACATTCCTCCAGCTTACTGCTTTCCATGAGTTCTCAAGTACCTACGGCATGCGGTGGAGGTTGGGTCTGGTCCCTCCACTAGTGAAAATCCTACCCAGCAAAGCCTTAAGTAAGGCACAGCGCAAATTACTCAAGTGCTGAAGTTTCACCCAAACTGGTAAGTTGTGCCTCTGTGCTGCAGTCACGACCTCCTTGGTTTCTGCCAGGAGCCCATAAAACAGTGGAGCCTGTGCTCCATGAGACCTTTTTCTGTGCAAGGATTCAGGGAAAAAGGTCTCCGGGCTCCATGGTTCACTGCCAGAAGAGCTAATGCAAGACAAAGGCATGGTGGTGAATGCACTGGTAAGCCGGATACCTCCCTGCATGCTCTTCCCAGCTGGGAGTGCTTTGGCCTTGTGCACTTGATGCTTTAATTGGCCTGTGTGCAAGCTGGACATTTCTCTCTTTATTATTGTTATTATTATGCAATCAGACACTACTTAATTAAAGAATGTGCTGGGGATGGACTATTTATACGGAAACTATGTACACGGAAATCCATTTTCTCCATGGTGATTGCAGATAATGTGGTAAGCCCTGCTTTGATTCATTAGCGTAGCAAGAGAGATATTCAGAATTATTTGGTATAATTCACAGCACTTCAGAATGCATATATTTTCATAATACTCTAAATCCACTGCTTGTGTTAGTAACTCAAGCATATGATCACTAGTTTGCTATAGCAGTCATCTTAAAATTGTGGTACTGCCATTCTTTGATTGTAACTGGCCAACTTGCAGGCTCGTTTAGCACAGTACTTTTAGTGAATGACTACGACCCAGCAACATGGCTGTTCACAGAACTGTTTCTGAGCTCACTGAGGATCACCTCCTCCTCCAGACCCCCAGAACGGAGGTAATTTCTTGTCTGCCACCAGGCTAAGAACATACTTTTCAAATTGACATTTGGACAAGAAAATCCTTATTTTGTTTCTGAAAAAAAATAAAAAAGAACCACCACATTACTTTTAAATAATTATTAGTTAAGTTAGGAAAATACTATTTTTAATACTTCCTGGGATTAAATTTTGTGCTGCTTCTGGCAAGGTAAGTGTGAGTAAGCAAACTCTTAGGATTAGCGATGAACCACCAGTATCTCCCCTCCCATTTGCACATTCATTCCCTCATGCCTTATCAGGACCATCCTTCTGGCTGCACTGACCTGGGCATGACTTCATCTAATCCAGTGCTGGATGAGCCTCAGGAGACTTACCACTTACATTCATGCAAACAGCCAGCCCCCATCCTGTGAAAATCTCTGGTTTTAAACACTGCTTTTTTTTTAGATAGAGTCGCAAAAAATCTGTCTACCCAATAGTAACCTTTGGCAGCAGGAAATCTTACAATTTCTAAGTGCTTGTTATTTATTTATTTTTTAATCTAGAACATTATTTTTGACAGACATTTTTTCACTCAACCGTCATATGCATATAGATATCACCATCACCACACTCAAAGCAAACCTTGTCCAAGACACCTTTGGAGGCAGGAGCATTAGATACCAGAGACCATCATGTGGAATTTTTATTTTCTTGTTTTCCCATATGCTCAAAGCAATCCTCAGTGCTCTCTGACCTTACTGGGCACTGTAGTGTATTTCCACACACCTGGAAATTAGTTGCATAATTTAAATGTCTAACTTTTATTTGTTTGTTGGCCAGCATGATTCTTTTAGTATCATGGATTAAAATGTTTGAAATGTTATCTGAAAATCTTTATTTCGCTCTGCTGGGCCTCTTTTGCCTGACCCTGGCAAATGTAAATGTGATCAGACAGCTTTTTGTATGGGTTTTCAGCTTCTTCTGCTCCCAAATCTAAAGTTACATGTTACTGATTTACTCAATTCAATTCCCTCTAATCAGTTATATTTTTTTAAATACTTATCTGAAAAAATTCACAGCAATTACCAGAGTAAATCATTTAACAAACAAAAGCTGCTTTCGCTGTTGAGATTCCCATATGTATATATTTGCTTCTCTGTCTAAACATTTGAGAAGTTTGGAAACAATTTAAAAGTGGCCAATGACTGCATTTAATGCTAGACAAGATTTCACACCTCTGGGCTCTATATTTATAGCTCTGTCATGTTCTTTTATTGTACTGTGCTGAAGAAGAGGACTTTTTTTTTTTTCTTTTCTGATGAAAAGGTTGTCCGTCATGGTGCAGTTATTGCAGCACAAAATATTGCCTAAAACTTGACCCTGAACAAATTTCGCACAAGGACAGTTTACCCCAGAATTTGAAAGGAAATGCAAACCCTCTCATTCTAGCCAAATGAGTAAGCTTCTCTGGGTATATACAATAGGGGTAATTCTAAAATTCATTCATGGAGCCACAGTTCTAAATGCAGTCAGCCTCTGATCTTAGCTGAACCATTTTTCTCCGGCTGTTACTCTGCTGAATTCAATCGTGTTAATGTGGATCTTCAATGTGGTGAGATTCAGAAATTTAAAAAAAAAAGTTTGAAAAAATTAAAAGTACTTTCAGCCTTACCAAATGATGCCATGCTAAAGCACACGCCATAGCCTTGGCATTCAGAGAATGGGCTCATACGATTTTCTGAGGGCATCACACTAGGTAGGGATTCTAACACAGGATTTCCCATTTCTGTCCCATTATATGATGCAAATTCTTTCTGTCCCACTCCATGCTATCTGCAGAGCTGATCATCTGCTATGCATTCAGCAACAGCACAGAGAACTTGGGACAGGCCTTCAGCTTCAGCAGTTGGAGGAGAGGAGGGAAATGGCATGACACAGTTAGAGCTTGTAAGTATTATCAATTATTTAACTTAAGTAGCTGATGTGAACAAAAAAAGTAAATAAACATTTATGGTGTTCTTTTCACAAGTGTGGAATAGATCACAGCATGAGCTGTACCTTCCCAGCTGTCTTCCTAAAAGTTTGACTGCCTTACTCTACCTAGTTGGGACTCTGACTGCTTTACTATAATTACAGTTTGTGCTCAGTGGCTGTTGCCAACCAAAAATGGGAATAATTTATAATGAATTAATACCTTGAAAATTTTCACATCCCTTTCCATTCACATTGTTCCTGAGCAGACTGTGAATTTTCTTTTCCATTATTCATAATTACTCCCAAAATCATTTGCAGAGGAAGGGTAATTTTTTCCCCTACATAGATTAAAGGTAAAACATCGTATGTGTCCTGTAGACAAAAGGCGTGCTGCACACATACGCTTGTTACGTGGCATTGTTTCTTTACCCAGATTGAATGAAAATGATTAATGAAAGTTCATTCAAAAAATTACCTCCTAGTTATCTGTGTTATTCATTCAGGTTTTTTCCTGCAAATAATTTTAAGTATTCTGGTTCACTCACCGTGTCAAGCGTTGTATTTATTAAGGCTCTGGCTATTAAAATAGCTATTAGAATAGCTGCCGAAGGTGAATGAAACCCTTAGCCCCCTTAAATGCTGCACAAGTAATATTTAATGGGGAAGCTTATATATGTATTTTATATATATGTATATAAATACATATATTGTTATTATATAATGTATATTATATATATATATGAGAATAATATATATATATAATTCTCTATTAAGGACTTAATTATAAAATATTTACTCATTCTGCTAAGTACTTAGTCAACCAATGCTCTTGGGTCCTTCAGAAGTAGTTACCCGAGTAAATGTTAACCACTGTGAATAGGAACCTTCAGTCTCATACTTATTGAAGACCTGTAGTAAAAAACTGAACCTAAGTAAATCCTTTCCAAATCCATGTAAAGTTGAGTGCAGGTGGCAGCTATAGGTGACTGGCCAAAGGAGATGACTGGCAAACCAGCCCAATGGTTTATTTTGCAGTGAGATACAAAGCCAAAAGGGGTCTGTTTTATCTTGCTACTGAAACCTAAGATGTCAGAAATTTGGCAATGCACGATCCCATACGCTCACAGACCAGAATGCTGGAAGTCCAGGGCATTAAATTTTAAGCATCATTGGACATGAAGCTATAATCTAGCCTGGTCCTAAAACTTCATCTAAAATTCATCTAGAGCCAAATGCCCTCATCATATTCCAGCTCTTTGTGACAGTTTTTCAGAGTAAGCTAAAAGTATTTGGCTAATTTAAAATCCAGTGTCCAAACCCTAAATCAATGGCTTGCTTTCTAAAAAAAATAATACATGGAGATGTTAAAAGTCTCCAAAACATTCACAGTGCAATTCCAAGCTGAGCCAGCAGTACAGGGTAGCATTCACATAGAATATGTATTTTTAACCATGTGCACTGTAAAACAGTAGGATAGTAGGTTGTTTCAATCAAAAATAAATAAATAAACAGAGCAAACTATAAATGAAAGGCTCTTTTGGCTATTTTACCCAGCTGGCCTTGTGTTATGCTTTTGCACAACAGGATTTACATAAAATTTTTCATGCCAAGCACAAATGTCCTCTGAATCCTGGAACTGTCATGTTAGTTGATTCAGCAGAAAGACGAGGTGTCACAAAATAATGTTAAATCTATATTTGTACCAGGATATCAAGAGGAAAAAGTTTAGCATACTGTGTCAGCAAACAGTAACCACTTTTACACAGTCTTTTTAAAGTTCAGTTCTTGTGTTCCAACTTCAGCTCCATAAAGCTGTAAACACAACACCTTTCCCACACCAAAGTTACTCCAGGTTACAGCTCGGGGTGCTCTGACCGCTCAGTTGTTACAGAAGTGATATTTGTCTGGTTCGCCTTGTCCTAGGGCAATACAGCCCTACCAGGCTGGCTGTGTGGATTTGTGGTCCAATGTGCACACAAAAGCCTCCTCCAAGGTAAGACCAAAAAGGAAATACAAATCTCAGCCTCTGCTAGGCCAAATAATTTACCTCCAGATGAAGGACTGCTGTTCTTTACCACTTCTTTCTGAACAACTATTCAGCTCTGCATCTTAACAGAAAATGTTTGAAATACGGAGTTTTCAGGTGAGGGAAGGGAGAAATTTGAAGTTCCTTAAAGAGGGTTACTATGAAATCAATAAATAAATCAACACTGGGTGTGGTATTGAGGTGCCGCCCTTTCATTTTCCCCCCCTCCACACACCCCCCATGAAAGCAATTTCCAGATGGATTTTCCCTAAGATGTTAAATATTGTGCTGGTTTTAACTCTGACTGAATGAAGCAAGGTAGCAAGTGGTTATTACAGGCCTGACATGCCTGTTCTGCCAAGAAACAGCATGAGCTTTCAACTCAGAAAACAAGGTTAACTTTGTTTTTTAATCAATCTGCTCTTGCCTGCCTTGGCCAGGTATATGCATGCCTGCTCATAACGGAGAGGACTGTTAATTTATGATCAGCTTATTTGTATTTTTCTTAGTCAAGGCCTGGTTTAACAAAGGTGGAAGCAACATTCAGCCCAAAGACTATTTTTCTAGTCTGGGGGAAAAAAAAGAGATACACTCCGTTCTTTTCAAGAAGTGCCTGCTGGCACTGTCCCCACAAAGTTTTCTGGTTTTCCCCTTCAGGGCCTTGTGAAGACAGCCAAGTATGCTCAAGGCTCACTGCAGTCACTGCCTGACTAAGCCATTAACTGGGAGCCACTGCCCGTGGACTTCCTACTGGAGCAGTTTAGAAAATGGTAGCAGGCCATTTTGGCCATTTTGTATGATTTTCAGGTTTGTGAAGCTGGTTGTAGCACTGTGCTGTTTCTGTGTCCTGACTAAAACTGAAACTGAGAGGGAAAGTATCCTTTCACCTGCAGTGTCTGTGTCACACTTTCTCCATGTCATGTGCCTTCATTTTCCTGCAGCACATCTAGGTATAAAATGGCACGGCAGCTTAGGCCTGTTTCCTTCTCCCAACCTGTAGCCATGCAGCACGCTTTAAATTAATCTGTCCCTACAAAAATAAAAAACTCAGAATGGAAGTTTGCCCTTTAACAGATGGTTTGCTCATTTGAGAGTCTCTCTTGGATATATTGAATAGACAGTTTGTCTAGTCATAGAGCTGATGTTCCTGATCATGAAACAAGAAGCTGAAGCATTTTAGCTACAGCCAAGTTAAGGCAATGTTTCCATTTTCTGCCTGTTTCTCAGAGTACATTTGCAAATGAGAAGCACAGTCTTCAAATGTTCACCTTTAGGATGAATTCTTGTTTCATCTTCTTCATTACTAGATGGACTCAGACCCCCTCCATCAGCTCTGAGGCAGGTATACAGGTCCATGTCATTCTAGTGTAATGCAGAACCAGCAGTGAAAATGGGATTTAACTGTTGATGATGCAGGGTATGTTAATTCAGTTGAATGTTGCCTGACAAATTATGTGTAAATCGAAGCATTATTCAGAAAGGTGTGCACATTGCTTAAAAATAAACCTGCAGTACTCAGAGTCTAAAGATTTCTGTATTCTGTTTCCAATGTTTAATTTATCTCATTTTCACTTGGTATTCTTTTATTTAAATCCAAGGTTTGTGCAGTAAAAATGATGTTGTTAGGATGTGTGCTTGTATCTGTGCACGTGTATAGGCCCATGATTGTTTCCACCACTAAATCAGCCAATATAGATACTGTTTTCACAAATAAGTTACTATTTTGGTGAAGCATTCATCTGTAAGGATAGGAAAACTTCTCAACAGTCTTAAGCAAAAAAATTGTCAGAGGTTTTTGTTTTCATATTTTCTAGTTTTACATTCCTCAGTTACAGGCCTGTGTTGAAGAATGTCTTCCAGCATCAGAACTTCTGAAAAGAACAGCTGTTCAGGACTACCTGCTAATACAGGAATAAATACTAACATTAATTAATACCAGATTTCATACCTACACTTCCTAATTGCTTTCTGTCTTTAAATTCTTTCTATTTAAGCATATTCATCTGGTCTGGATAGCAGCATCAGTTATCTTCCCGTATCACATGCTGTTAAAACAGTTCTGAAGGGCTAAAAGAAGCAAATAAATGTATTTGTTGTTACGTCTGACCTTAGACATACAGGATGTGAAGCTGCAGGAATCCTACACTGAATCGCTGATGATAAGTATGGTGATAACTGGTAAGACTGTGCAGAACTACTGTGGAACAATTCAGGTAGTCAGCAAACAGGGCTAATTGCTAGTTTGGGGGATATTATGGGTAATTTACTGCCCACTGAGGACTTCTACCTAAAAATAAGCTTCTTTTCTTTTTTTTTTTTTTTTTCTTCTGGACAGGACTTGCATGTTAATGCAGAATACCTGATGCAATTATATGTGAACAGGACATTCAGATGCACTTCCATAAATGGTCTTGTGCTTCTCAATTACATTAACTGTCTTCACAGACTCTTTAACAGAAATCATATCCATCATATTTTTTTCTCAGTAACAAATAGGCATTAATCTCAACTTTGTTGTTATCCAAGCTGTCTTGATCAAAGACGTGAGAGTAATACAATAAACACAAGAAAAGAAACTACTGGTGGTTTCCAATACAAATTAACAGGGAAGTGTCAAGTGAGCAGATACTGACAATTCAGCCTGCAAATCAAATGTTCGCGTCTGAAACTTCACCTTTGAGAAGGAAGAATAAATATCCACAGAATAATTACTTCATTGAGGGGAAAAAAAAAGAAAAAGAAAAGGAAAAAAGCGCTGAATTCAGTTTACTAAAGTCAAGACATTAATATTTTTGGCATGTAAAGATGTAAACCAAATGTTTAAATGAAATGTCATCCCTTGGGTTCACATTTGCCCGTTGAACTACAGTACAAACCCTTCATAGACCTTCATACAATACCCATTTTTCAGTTCATTGAAGAAGGCCCCTGCTGCTTCTCAAGGAAAACTAACTTGCAGAAGCAAAATAAATACTGGCGTCGCAGTGTAGCAGTGGAGCCTTGCAAGCACAGATGTGTAGCATTGTCGGCTTTTAAATCAGATAAGGAGTATTCAGACATAATCACTCCAGTGTCTGGGACATGTTGCATGCTGCAGAGCTGCCCAAGTATGGCCCGACAGACACATGCAGTGTGTGTTCAAGCTAAATGGCAACAAGCTGACAGTATTTCATAACAGTCCTGTTATGTCTAGATAGGCAAATGTTTGTGTAATTTAGCTGTGACTTTGAAATAGCTTAAGAAATTGAGACACAAATGGAGCTTTTGATTAGTTGTCAATGATGCCATACCTGCTGGGTGCTGATACTGCTGAAAAATACCTGGGTTGAAGGGGCGTCCCTGGGTTCCTGAAGCTGTGCTGCGAGAGGCATCGCCCTGAAGCCTCCATCCATCCTTTTGTTTGTCCATACGAGGAGTGGGACTGCTATAGGGCTGCTCCTATAAAAATATATGGCCATGTCGTATGCACTGGGCCTAGCTAAAGCACGGCATGCAAAGGGTTGTTTTTGTCTGCTTTTAGACAAGCTACTGCTAAAAAAGCAAAGTATATTTAACCCAACAGAAATAGTGCTCACTGCTTCTGTGGTAGGCCTATTAAGACCTATGAAGTACCTCAGCAAGAGAAAATTTAACTTACATACAACACATGATATTAGGTAAAGAAATATTGATGGGGCGGGGGGAACAAGTATTTTTTTAGCTCTAATTCATGGCTGAGCAGCTTCATTTCAGTTACTTCATGAGAATATTTTAAACCAAGCCTGCATAATATTAAAATAAGTTAAAATGTATGTAAAATTTATGAGAGCATGTCAGGTGCAATGCTTGATAAAGTAAGTTTAATGCTTCAGAATTTTTTTCTTCAGGCAGAGAAAGCTGAATCCTGCAATTCTAGGTTACAGTATAATTTTAGAAACTCTTTTCCATTATACCATTCTTTTATTAATGAGATCCAACCCAATTTAACGAAAAGAGGTAAATTCCTAGAGTTTGTGGAAAGTACTCAGCAGGTTGGAAGCCAGGAGCGTGTGATAAAAGAGGATATTTTCCTACTGTTCATGTGAAATATCCAATTTTATAAAAACACAGAGGAAATCAATTTACAACAAACTTCACGCATGCCTCTTCAGTGTGGTTTTTCTGCTGGAAAGGCTGCCTCACTCCATGAACAAATAAAAGCTTTGGCAGTTGACAGGGACCGTACATCACTTTGAAAACTCTTCATTTACCAGGGGTGTGTCATGTTGTTTCATTGTGTGACACTCCCAATTATCGTGACAGAGCTAAATGACAAAGTACTGTCACCCCACTGAAAATTCAGAGCAGCTTCTTTCCATTTTTCTGCCTGGTCACAGGAACACTGCTGAACAGCAGAGCGGCAGGAGCAGCAAACGGGGAATATCTGCATACTGCTCTACTCTATTAAAAATTCAGCTCCTCGGCAATATTAAATCTGAATTTACTTCCATCAAACAGAAACTTAGCATATCTCATTCTTCCATTATAAAATATTGACATCAGAAATAGTGAATCCTGAAATGAAGATTACAGATGAAAACTATATGCTTGGTAATTATCATTTTTTTCTTTGTTATTATTCCTTTCCTCTGAGGATTGCACAGGCTGTTGCAAACAGTAATGAAGTTAGCATGCGATGCCAATGTAAAGTACACTGCAAAGTTCTTCTTTCCCTCATTAGAGATGAGGGAAGTGAAACAGCGGAAGGAGGGTGATTTCCCCAGCCCAACTCATACACAGACAGGACAGCCCTCTGCGCCTCACGTCTTAATCATCATCCCCAGTGGTGAGACCAGGGCCATCCCTCAGCGCCATCTTGCTTCCATCATCTTTTGTTCTACGCTTTCCCTGGGGCTTGTTCTAGGTCTTTACTAGGGCTCAGAGCTATTAATACCAACATGTTTTGCCACTAACTGAGCAGCCAGTTCACCAATGCTTTCATTCCTGACGAACCCACTGCCCAGCCTTGCAATGGTCTTGAATACCCACTGCATGCAAGAACACAGTTGCAAGCATGGAAACGCCCGACCAGCCGTTCCTACAGCCCCTTCTTGGCTTGATACTGAAAACAGGAAGAGATCAATGGGTCAGCCAGCCTGCACTTGGGTATCCCTTTGTGTTCCTGCATGTGGAGAGAGCTGTTATCACACAGCTTGGGATGGCTTTCCAACAGAAAAGCCTTGTCATCACAACCCCGAAGTTCCAACTGGGCCAATTAAGCTGGTGTCTCTCTCTCTCTTAGGTAATTAATTACTCAGAGTGGTGTTGCACAGCAGGACAGCTTCATTTGCAGGTGCTTGCTGAACATTACCTCCGCATACTCTTGAACCTTGCCTTGTTGCCTATGGATGCTTTCGAGGAGTGTAATATATACAGTGTGTGACACCTGACACCGTATCTGTCTCACATGCTTCTTACAAAAATCAATCTAAATCAATAAATTGTCCACCCTCCTCGTACAGTATTTGCACAGGTTCAAAGACAGGACCAATTACTCTTAAGGTTGAATTGTCAGGTGTCAGATGAGAATATAGAAGTCAAAGCATTATTTTTAGGAACAGATATATTTAGAGGACCTGAGAATTTTCTTTGCTATCAACAGGTCTATGAATAGAGCTTTTATAAATACATCCTGGTTGAAACTGATACCTTACAAAATGACAGAGGTTTGGGTGTTTTGTTTCTTTTTCTTTTCTGGGGGGGGGGGGGGGGGGGGGGGGGGGGGGGATACCTGCCTGATAAAGTATGTAAACTAACATCCAAGCTCGCTGAAGTAATAGCAGTAAAAGTACTGACCTTAAAGGGCTTTTGGTCCTGACCATTCCTGCTGTGCACATGTTGCCTTTTTGTTACCTCATTTTCTGACTACAGATAAAAATTCCCATGTTTTAGCTCTGTATAATATATACATACTTTTATCATGCATTCAGTCTCTTGGGTTCAGTTCCACCAATGAACCCCCCCTCACCCCCCAGGCCAGTATCACAGGTCTAAAGATTACATGTGACCATCTTTGTCCCTGCCAAGACCACAGCACACAAATACCAAGGCTTATTATAATCACACACGATCGTCACAAGTTTAACAGTTCTCATCCCAGAATACCCAAACCCCTCTCTTAGCACTCCCAGCAAATCAACACGCATTATTATTACATGCTCGGATAGATACTGCCATGATAGATACCAGATTTCTGCTCATGCCAAAATTTCAGCTAGCTGTTCCCTGGAGTATTTATGCTTGTGTACTGTATTTAACAACAGCCCATTCAAAATGCTCACAGCTCCTAGGAATGAAATGCACATAATTCAGGAATAGTTGCCTGGCTATTCAGGCATCATGCTGTGTCAAGGGAAAATTAAATCTTTGACTTTCCTCTCCCTTTTTAAAAACAAACCTGTAGTTTGCATCATATTTTGGTGAGCTGTATGAAAGTTTCATAAAGAGAAAGTAAGTATGGCATTTTTTCCCTGTTTAATGGTAGTGCCTACCCATCAATGTTCCACAATGATACAGTAGTTTAAAAAAAAAGGTCTCAGCATGCATGCATTGTATCACATTAAGAAATCAGGATTTTCTAGGCACTGCACAGCATTAATTACACTGAGCATGCTGCAAATTTAAATTAAATGATATGCCATGTTCTGTTGTAAATACCGAAGTGGAATGTAAGATATAGCCCCATATTAGCTTCTGATTGGCATTTGTGCAATGAACAGGATCATAAAATCTATACAATATATAATTTATTTTGTATCAGCAGCACCTGATGCAAATGCACTTTTGTTTTCAGGCATACCTAACAGCACAGTTACAGGTCAGAACTTACCCATGCTAAAAAGAACACCTCTTCCTCAAAAACAGTAATAATAATAATAATAATAATAATAATAATAATAATAATAATAAAGCCCTTTTTTGCCTTCATTCCCATTCTTTAAAAATAAAAAAATAAAAAACTACAAAAATAAAAAAATAAAATACAATAAATACCATCTAGATGGTTGAGGGGTGCCAGGAGGAAAATGGGGGCTATGTGGGACAGAACCAGGTCAGCATGAAAGGAAGCAGGCTTGATTTTGTCATGTGGCTCAAGTAACCAGGTAAGATCTTACATAAGCAAATGCTGTGTGGGCTTCAGATCAGGTCTATTAGAATTTATGTTCTTTTTCTTGGCATAGGTATTTTACAGTCTCTTGTGATTTTATAACAACAGATTGAATTGTCAGGATCTCGACAGCCTCTGCTTTTAAACTACTGGATGAGATGTATTTCAGCCCGTATTTCTATGTGATTAAATACCTAACAAATATTTTAAATTTCTGTTACTTCAGAGAAAGGATGGCACCTAACTGTATAGAGATGGCATGTTACAAAGTCTGTTTTCTGGGCTTATTTAAGGTCTTTCTGAAATGATTAGCACTGAGCTGAGAAGGACAAGTGATTGCCAGTGAATGGGCGTGAAGGCATGAGGCATAAAGGAGGCACAGCATAAAAGTGTGGGCAGGGCTTTGCAGGGACACCAGCATTGTCAAACCCAGTATCGCTGTATTCTTCCTAAATTATCTTACCTTTTTTGTCTTTTGCTTTTAGGAGTTAACTTGAGTTTTCCTGGCCCATTATGCAACACTCCTCTGTATATGAAAAATACAAATATATATATATAAAAAAAATTAAGGCCACCTGATCTACCCCAGAAAAACAGATGAACAATAAAACCAAGCTGAGGGTGCCTCAAGCTTCTAAAACTTCTTTTGCTGAACTTTTGAAGAATAAATTCCTCTACAGCTTTCCTCAGCCTGTCTGAAATACCCTGTTCAAATTGTGAATAATAATTTGAAGAAATCCTCTAGTGAAGAAAGGCTGTCCAGCTCAGCCTGCTAGAGATCAGTTAAAATAATATTTGTTCCTTTTTCCATTTGACCTTTTTCCAAGCTTTTACTGGACCTGTTTGGTGTCTCATTTTGGTATGATGCTGTATGTTCCGCAAGTGGCTGATGACAATAAAATCTGATGTATAACAGTAAAATAGTCGTTTCTTCTTACATCTGACAACAGTGCCTCACTGCCACCAGGACTGTCTGCATGTTTAAAGTCAGGCTTTTCCCCTGGAAGCTAGAAGGACACACTGAAGGGTGCCTTAACTTTCTCCTACCATCCAGAAGGAATTAGGTAGCAGTCAGCTGTATGAGATGGACACCATGCAACAGCCACTTTCTCTAAGTAGCATGTGCCTGACAGCATTAAGTTCAGCAGTGGTACAGCAACTCTTCAGACCTCTCACCATCTTTCAGTGCTTCCAAACAACAACAACAACAAATCCAAAGGCTGTTTATATACAACCCAGGGATCTCTTGGAAATTAGTGTGTAAAGTTCTGAAGGCAGAGCAGTATGGGGCAATAACCAACACCCAATGCACTGCTCTTGCAACAACAAACAGCTAAACTACCATGTATTTATTTTTCAGTATGCCCAATTGTTGGAGGAAAATGTAAAATATTATTTGAAGGCCATGTTGAAAGTGTTGTGCTTCCCCTAGCTCCCATGGTCCTGACAAGAAACAGCCCACAAATTCTAATAAATGGAAAATAGAAATAAACACTTTAACTATATGGCATAGGGTTTTGAATGGCTTTCTGAATCAGAAAGTGCTGCCTGTACGTCTTCGTTATTTCTACACTCTGTAATGCTGGCTCTCCAAAAGTCAGAGACAAAGTGAGATAGATACTGCAAGTATCACAGATACTACACTAGGAAACCAAATATCAGTGGTACATCCAGATTTATGGTAGAAGATGGCAGTAAAGTGAAAGCAAAACTGTTTGCACAGTACGTATTGTTGCCCATTACTGTGTGTTTGCCCTTTTTTCTTGCTTAGCTACAGCTGAAAGAATGGAAAATTGTACCTTATATACAGTATTAGGAGACACTTTTTGATCGTAAGGTCAATCAGACTAGTTTACCTGCTTGAGGTATTTATGGCACAATCACTCAGTGTCTTTAAGGAAAGGTTAGATACATTTATGGGAAAGGTATTTTGCAGAAGCCTTCCTGTTTCATAGAGGTCTTGGACAAAATGACCCAGGAGGCCCCTTCCAAGTCTATCAAATGTAGTTTCCTGATTGATGCAGTTCCCACCCCCACCCCCCCCAAGCCTTTTCAAAACACAAAGCACTGTTATAAAATTTAATATGATACACTATATAACTTTTACACAATACCTTATAGGAAATGGTTAGCCGGTAGCACAGGAGCCTCACACAAAAGGAAGAAAAGAAGAAAAAAGAAATTGCAGTGCAGTTTCTCTGCCAAGCGTTATTGACTATAACATTTACACTGTTTCTTAGTATGGACCCTCATCTGTGCAGTGGGACACCAAGTCATGGAGGCATCAAAGTAACGTACACGGCAGTATATATTTTTCCAGAAAACCTAATAAGGCCTGGGGTAATTTTCTATGCTACAATAACCATTCCCTCAATGCTGGAAAACAAATGGACGTCCAAGTCTCCTTATAAATAACTGCCTGGCTCTGTAATTGCCTGGGCTCAACTTAGAGTTGCCTGAAGGCAATATTCAGGTGTTTCCAACCACTCTTGGCATGCCCACAGGGCCACAGTGCAGCCATGTCCTCCACCTATCTCAAGACCTTCTGTGCTTACAAATAGTAAGAATTCCCAATATTGTCTTTTCAGGGCCATCAAACTGTTTGGCAAATTTAGCACTATTTCTCACTTTTTTTTTTCTTTTTGTTTTATTTAGTTTGAGTAGAGATTATTTTGTTGAATGGCCTATTTCTTTTTTTTTTCTTTCAAAATAATAACATGTTTAAAATTTAACTCAACTTAATGCATTTTTTTTAAAAATCAACAAGTTTCTCTGAACCATTTGATTGAAATTCTGTGGTTGGCCTACATTGCTCAGTATTAAGCTTTAATTTTAGGTTCCCACAAGGAAAAAGAAGAACATAAGTGAGTTGGGGTCCACTCTCAAAAGCAATTTACATTAACCTTTTTAAGTTACTCTAATTGATGCTGTTGAAAATCAAACTCCTCCTCCAAGACCCATGTCTTCTCAACTTCTTGGACTGGCTCTGTCAGGAAATAACAGCATCCATCCACACATGCTCCCAGGTCTTACAAACGTGAGCTATTCCCTTTCACAGGGCAGGCTGGGATTAACTGTTTTATTAACCTTCTAACCTCATCCATGAAAAAACGCAATAGCATGGGTTTTTTTTGTTGTTATTGTTTTGTTGTGTGCTTTGTTTTGTTTTGTTTTGAGGCTTGCAGCCTTCATTACCTAAACATTTGGGAGCTCTAACTCCCTACAGAGAGGAGTGAAATGAGGACCATTAATGCTGCTGTCCACAAGGAGTTCCCTGTCACCCCGTTTGGACCCTCCCATTATGTTGTACTCAGTGTCAATGGCTATCCCTAAAGGCCTGTGATTTCACTCTAAAATATTTTCCCCACTATCATGAGTCTTGGGGCTCGCTATTTGAATCATTTCTGTGAGAGCAAATAATAACTTTATGGTTCTTTTCAACACGTTGTATTGGTGTATTTTCCTGATTTCTATGTCAAAAAAGTGTTTGATTTCTATCCAAACCAAAAATTTGACCTGGCTTTAATCCTGAAGGTGGTACAGTTGCTCTTAGTTCTCACTTCATCATTGCATCACAGTCAGAATAGCTCTTCTCTCTGGAGTTAACAATGGTAAAACTTAGCCCTAGTGAGAGACACAAGCAGAATTTTTCAAAGGCAAGAAAATTTATCTCCTGCTCTTTGTCTTACAATATGGTGCATTTTAGTGTTTGGAAGATTTAGTTTCCAAGCATCTCATATCTATAAATCCTAGTGAACAACAGCTCTCCAGCCTCTTTTTTAGGGCAGTTGAGCTCAGCAACTGCAATCTGCCAGGGAATAAGGGTCAAGATGGAGCCAAGACTTTCCTGTAGCCTTCTGGTGTTGGTCAGGGGTCAGGCTTAGGAAACAGCCAAAGCAAAACAAAGGTTTCTCAGCTCTGTCTCCTCACTCTGTTACATGAGATCATGGCTTTTTCACATGAGGACCCAGATTTTGGGCCAGCCTTGTGTTTCCTCTGCTGTTGCTTATACCAATAACTGTTTTGATAATACAGTTCCTCTTGAGGTTTCTCCTTTTGAAAGACGTATACAAACACTCCATTTTAGCTTTCAGGAGGCCAAGGAACCTTAAAAGCTCAGATTATTCTCTTGCATAATCTTCACAGAAGGTGAAGCAGGTGGGGAAGCAGTGAGGATACAGTTGGCATTTCCATGCTGTGTAGCTACCTGCAAATGCCAGCAAAGATGAGAGGCACTGGCTTGTGGGAACCCTTTGGACAATTAGTGGTGCTTTTGGGGGCCAGTGCCACTGGAAATGCCCATAATACAAAAATCCATGTGGCCACCTTCCAATCCACCCACGGGTGGTGACAATGAGAGATCCTGGGGCCCGGTGGGCTTCAGAAATGCCACATCCACCAGGATGTTCCTGTAGCTGAGCTGCCCACTTCAGTCCTCTCCTCAGGTCCCCTGTCAAGGCATTCAGATAATGCTTTGCTGTGAACTTCCCAGCTGCCTCATTGGATAAACAAATGTGTCAGAGCTCTAACATGCAGGAATATTCTTCACACAAACAGACAGAGAAAAAAAGGTGGTGGGAAGAGTAAAAGGCACCTAAGGAAATAATGCAAGCAATGATGGCTACAACTGATTTCTTCTTTGTCTTCTTTGATCTTTGGAAATGGGACAACCCAGTCAGGATCACGGATTTCCAGACTGGGCTGAATGCATCTTTAGTAGTGCCACAAAACAGAGCTGGTTTGCTATTGTTGCCTCCCCCCCAAAAAAGCTGTTATTATGAGATCTTTGGGGGCCAGGAACTCAATTTCCCAGCTTTCAATTAATACTTCAATGATTATACATAAATAATAGTAATAATAATTGTAACAATACCTGGATTTCCATTATGTTGTACTCAGTCTTTGTGATGCCTCTCTCATGATAAAATCTGTGTATTAAACACATTAATTGAAACTCGTAATAAAACAGAGATATTTTCACTTGTGCATTTATATTCACATAATGATCACAAAGCACTTTACAGAATCAAATAAAAGTAGCTAGCTTGATCCTTACATAGAAGCAAACACCATTATAGTGCATCTTAGGAGTATATAACACAGCTGTCATATAGACAACTCATGTCAAACATACCATATTTTAGGTGGTAGGCTGGCCAAACAGCATCTAAAAAGCTTGTTCTTATGCTTGTTCTAAACATCTCGAATGCCATCACGAGGAGCATGGCAAGAAGGGGCTGGAAGGTCTGGCCTACTAGAGTAGAAAAGAAGACAGGAGGGCTGGTGAGCAGTCATGCCTCACAATCAAGATCCCTGCTTTGGAAGAAGAAGAAAAAAAAGTGATAATTTTGCTGGTTTATGAAAATAATGCATGCAAGTCTTGATGAACGCTGAGCAGCCTCCATGGGGGTCACTAACAGAGGACAAGGCAAAAGCTGGCAATACACGATTAACATTAAATGATGCCTCCTGAGGTCTGGGAAGGGGTCTCAAAGCTTTGGGCCTTGTAATAGGTAGTTGCGGAGTTAAGAGACAGGCAAAGAGCTTTGTTCCTTCTTGTATAATTGATAAATTACCATTGTTAGCACTAAACAATACTACCAAGCACAGAATGGAAACACGCTAATGCTTTATCCGTCTTAAGCAATTCTGCCCATGTGCTCATACTGTTCTTAAATGTGCTAGATATTTGTTTGATGAAACAATAAGTTTTAGAAAAGAGAAAAATAAGAACTTTAAAGATAATCAAAACCTTGACTACATACTTTACCACCGGCAGCTGTGAATAAGCTTCAGTACTCTTTATTTTTAACATTCCACATATGTAATTTAATGCAGGTCTAATGACAGTCTCGAACATACTGCTTTAATCGAAATTGTTCAAGCTCTGTTCTGTGACAAGGGCTCACAAGCTACCAGCAGGGTTGTCCATTTTCCCTGCTTCTGTAGGGAAAAGAAAAGGGAGGGGAGGGGGACACTCTTGAACTTATGTTGCTATTGATGTGTAATATACAATAAAAAAACAGTTAAATTTCAATTACCCACAGGTAATTATAATTTTATTGTTTGACTGTACTATGGGGATTTTTGTAATTCCCAAGACTAATAATTTTCTATAATTTTACAGGTTGTCAAATAAACTATTAAAGATTATCTTTGAAAAGGATTCTGCAATTGTAAGGACATATCATACTGTTCCTGTACATTATTAGTAATTAGAGATCCCTGGATAGTGAAATATCTGCTCTATATGCTAGCTGCTGGATACCATATTTTCTCACAGCCTCCTGTAATCTTGAACCAAAGCTTTCAAACTTCACATCCATTGTAGTCTGAGTCACGTCCAAACTTTTATTAATATTCACTGAGCACTCATTAAGCAATTCTGGTGTGTTCGATACGTTAAATCCATGCTTCCTGATGGGGAAAAGCAAAGGCTCACAGGTCCATCCCGGTGTAGTGGAAACAAACACAAAAGGACTAACTCTGAGCTCTGTCACCTAATAGGGGTATGGAGCAGAAGCAACATTTATACCAGAGCAAAAGATCTGAATTTTGAAGATATGGCTTGTACAACCAGATAAAATTATGCTTCCCAGTTTTATCCTAAAAATATGCATAGATGCAAATACGCCAGGGATCAGTAGGGGAGGAATGGGATAGGTAGAGTATCCAGCCCACAAGGAGCAGAAATTTGGGGGCACTCCCTTTTCCTAGTCAGCAAGTACCTTAATTCACTGGGTTGTTCACGAATAGTTCCCTGGCCACTCTCCCTTGTGCACTAGTGCCCAACCTCCCCACGAATACGGTGAGTAGACAGCAAACTTTGCCAGTTTAGCTGGGAAAAAAACAAAAGGGAACTACACCATCATTTGCTGGTTGATAGCATCCTTTACCTGTACGTGCACATTCAATGAGATATTTATTAAGATCTTACAGAAGTGTTTTCCTAAGGAGGACCAAAGGTGGGATGAGAGCTGAGAGAAGCAGACCCTGAAACACTGCACATAGCACCTAGACACAGGCTGTGAGGGCAGTGAGTGTAAAACCACACGAGGGGATTGGCAGTTGTAGAGATTGTTGATGTCTTGCCTGTGGAGCCATGAAAGGCACAATTTTTAGCTGGCAACATTTTTTTTACTGCAGCTGCCCCAGGAGATAGTCATTATTTGTTTTATTGGCCTCTTGGATTGTTATGTGGTGAAGGCTCTGTGCCGAGGGAAACTTCAACGCATTAAGATTTCGTTACAGGCTGAAATCTCTCTGAGGAGAGCGGTTTCAGGACATGAAGATTTTCATGCAGAAAACTTCATGGGTCTCATTTTTTCCCCAATGAATGCCTCCACTCATGGCTGGATTTCTGCACACCCCTAGACTGGTGGGACACTGAGCAAGAGCATCATCCCACAGCTCTGCCCCATGCTGGCCACATCTGTGGGGAAGTTTTCACTTTCCTGCTCATGCCAAGAAGCCTCTGTGGCAGCTGTGACACTCAGTGAGGGATCCGGCGAGGGATTTCCTCACACCAGGGAGAGCTGAGGGTGGGTTATGCTGGTTTTTATGGCGATGTAGAGCTGATGGAGCAGTATAAAGCAATGGGAGTACAGGGAAGGATTAAGGCCAATGGACTGCATCTCTCTGCCTCACTCTGGAGACAACTTCAATCCAATCAAACGTATTAAACAAATCTGAGTAACCATTATAGATATACACACTAAGCTGTCTTTTCCAGGGCTTGTCTTACCATCCTGTGCTAGTCCTGCACCTATGTGAAAGTGTGGGAAAAAAGATATTTGATAGTTTGGAGAGCTCTTCAATAAATGGCATTTTCTTCTCCTGCCTGCCTTGCTGCCTGCTAACTCATCTCAGCTGAGACTGAACCTATTGCTCCAGATGATTGGCATTTGTAATAAATAGACACAAAGGAGAAAATGAAGGCCCACACGAGGCTAAATATGTACCTGGAACAGACAATACCGTACACAGGTATACAGCTTGCTTTCCTTTAACTTTGGTCTGCATTTCCAGCTTAATACATTCCTTGGTGCAAGCGGAACATGTTCTGACAAAGGAATACTGAAAGCAATTAGAAACAGAATTAATTGATAAAATTTAAGCCTGGCTTTCCTCATGTCTGTCATATGACTGCAAATATTGTCACTCCCATTAATGTTAATTAATATAATTATCAATGTTTCTAATCCCTACACATTTTGTCAAAAAGTTACTCTTAGCTCAAGAATATAATTGTTAAGTCATGGAAATGTTAAGTAGCAGCTAAGCAAGTCCAAAGAATTAATAGCAAACTGTAGTTTATCCAAGGATTAGACTTTTAGCAATACATAATCACCTCTTCATGTGTTCATCCACATAAAATAGCTTCCATCCCTCACTACTCTTCTGCCTACTTGTCCTTGCGGTGCACAGTTTTCAAGAGTAAAAAAAAAAAAAAGCAAGCGAGAGAGAGAGAAGATAGTAAGTAAATATTCTTTGCAGTTGCACGCTTTTCTTCAAGATAAGTCACTGCGATAAGAGTTATGTGCCCTTAGCTGAAAGCAATGTCAAGGTCAATTATCTCACGCTGAAAGCCCTAATGCAAGATACTTTTGTGATCAGAATAATATGTGTAACATTGCAAAGCCTTTGTTTTAGCATTGAGGAAAGCAAATCCACTCTCTCTAGACTTCCCAATGCATTGTCTTTCGTTTTTGAATGTCACGGATTATTCCAACAATATAAAAGACCGACTTGCTGTGCTGTTGCCATTTAGGCAGGTTCTTCTGGCGTGGTATGACTGGCGCTGATGAGTGCAGCGTGGACGGACACTGAGCAGAGCCTTGCTGGCCACCTGCCCGCTTCCACAATGGCCAGTTAGCAGTTCCTGCTCGGCAATAGCACATCTGCTTCCCAGAGTAGTGCTAGGTGGAGCATAAATTAGCTGTTCTGGAAAACAGCCAAAATGCTTTAAAGGTCTTTGTTCTAAGGTGGGGTTTGCTGGTGTTTTTGTGTTTCTTTTTTTTTTTTTTTTTCCTGCTAGAGGAGAATTATGTAATCATTTCACTATTAATTTTTAATTCTACGTTGCTGTGCATTATTGCCAACCTATAGTGGTTATCCGACGAGAAATGGTGACACTATATGAGCAATACCTGTTAGGAAGACTACTGGGCCACACTATAAAGGAAGCAACAGAAAAGATCTGTTCTTTCAAGTTGTTTGTAGTCATCTGCTGTTGGCTAATCATACAAAGTATCACATCAAATAATTATAAACTATATGAGCTAAAAGCTAAGAGAAGTTCATGGAGAAGTGCCACAAGTTTTCCCGTTAAGTGTTTGGGCTTTTTTGCTTGTTTTTGGTCAAGGTTATTATTATTATTTTTTTCTATTGGCCAGCCTTGATTATGAAACATTACTTAGAATCATAGAATCATAGAATATCCTGAGTTGGAAGGGACCCTTAAGGATCATCAAGTCCAACTCTTGACACCGCACAGGTCTACCCAAAAGTTCAGACCATGTGACTAAGTGCACAGTCCAATCTCTTCTTAAACTCAGTCAGGCTCGGTGCAGTGACCACTTCCCTGGGGAGCCTGTTCCAGTGTGCAACCACTCTCTCTGTGAAGAACCCCCTCCTGATGTCAAGCCTAAACTTCCCCTGCCTCAGCTTAACCCCGTTCCCGCGGGTCCTGTCGCTGGTGTTAATGGAGAAAAGGTCTCCTGCCTCTCCACACCCCCTTACGAGGAAGTTGTAGACTGCGATGAGGTCTCCCCTCAGCCTCCTCTTCTCCAGGCTGAACAGGCCCAGTGCCCTCAGCCGTTCCTCGTACGTCTTCCCCTCCAGGCCTTTCACCATCTTCGTAGCCCTCCTCTGGGCTCCTACTTCAGAGAAATCTTCTGCAAGCAAACGAAATTCATTGACGTGGATGAAATTGGCAGCTGCGCGTTTGCTGCTGGGAAGAACACACATCCTCCCTTGCAGGTTTGGGGCTGGGGGTTCAGAAGAGCGGAGAAACTACAATGCAGCAGCATCACAAGTTTAAATGATGATCAGGTTCAGGACTCAGGTGCACCATCTGTGCAAAGTGCTCTTTGTTTGTTTAATGATCTCTTTTGTTTCCTTACATCTACCTGCTATTTACATCTGAGGCAATCATTGCGCTGCAAGATTAAAACTTGCAGTGGGCTCCCTTTCAGAGAGCATCTTGATTCAAAAAAAAAAATGCACCCCCCAGAAATGTCTATCCTTGGGCACTGTACTTTGACAACTGACTCAGCAGAGTTGGACCATAATCCACAGTCCATTGCTAAGAAAACAGCATCTGTGCACCAGGGTAAGGAATATGTACATATGATTTCTTCTTGCAAGAAAATTATTATCAAAAGATGCTAAGATTCAGACCACTGATAAAGTTAGCCTACCCATAGAGAAATGATTGTATCACCCATTTGCCTCTGCTCACAAATTCTTCATTTCATCTAGGAGAAGGCTAGCCATGAGGGGACAGGAAATCTTTCATCTGCTTTTCTCCGTTTCTTCAAATATATGGTTCTTATCAACTAGCATTGAACATATGCACCAGAAAAACTTAACGATGTAGCCTCCACTTAATAAAATAAATGGAAACAAAGCACAGACAGTTCTCTAGTGTGAGAGGGATTAATCACAACAAAATATAAAATGAAAGCAAGTCCACAATGCAGTACTAAAAAGGCAGCATGGCTATAAATTCAGGAAGAAGAAATCAATTAGATTAAAAAAAAAAAAAAGTAAGAAAAGTCTACCATCTAGTAACAGAGAATTCATAAGCAAATTTCTGAGCTGCACTTTGCCATTGACTTCAGTGACAGAGGACGAGTTAGAAGGGGACTTCATCTGTTCAGCCCAGTATCTGAAAATCGCCCAGTGCAAAGAAGAATCATGACATCTTTTCTTCTAAATCCCTAATGCTAATTATTTATCTATATAAAATTATATGATATTATTATAAAATCATAAACATTAATAAAATTATAACATTATATGGCAATTTATTATTAATTTGATTGCTTATTTAGTGTATGAATTATATATAAGTGAATATGCATAAAGTGAATATATATGAGAGATTATTTATAATTATATAATAGTATTTATTAACAACATTTATCTTTTTGGACAGATACTACAGACTGCCATTATTTTTTAGACAGCCAAGAGATTCTGGTGGAAAAATGAAAAGTTGTAACCAAATTCTCATCATTTTCAGCTGAATTATTTTCGAAAAGAGATGCTTTCTGAAGAAAAGAATTAGACAATTAATTTTGATTTTTAAAAAATCGTAAGAAAATTTCTACCTGATCTCTTCCAAACTGCAATCCTAGTCCTGGAGTATGTCCATGATCATTAGTGTAGAACAGTTACTCGTCTACATATTCAACTCTTCAATATCTGCAGGATTTATTCAGGAAAGCACCACGACATTTGTATTATGTCCAATAGCACTTTTCTAGGTTGCGATTCTTTCCTGAACTAGGGCCAACATAGGTCAAGTAAAGGAAAAAAAATGAAAACAATAAAGCAATGAAGTAATGAAACCATTTTATGATTCTATGATTTGCCCATAATCTCACAGCAAATTAGAGATTTAACCTCCTGTACAGTAGCCAGCCCTATTTCTCAGCTAACAGTTTCTAGTCTTCTTTCATGGTTCAGAGAAAGAGGAAGAGACCCTCTCACCAGTCTCAAAAGATGTGCTCTTGGAGAGCATGCCATGCCAAGACACAACAGTAGTTCATGTAATGAAAACTCAGTTTACTGCTTTGGTGAAAACATGAATATGTTGTCTGACCAAGATAAAGAAGGATGGCAGTGGATTAACTTACATGCAGCCTGTGTGCCCCAGCAGCTAGTACGTTTTTCCTAACTAGACTCTCTGTAGTATCTATTGCTCTATGAATCACAGTCAAATGCCAACCAGTAATCTAACTCCATCTGCAACTTCCCAGCAAATACACTCTGTCAGGCCTAACAGCGAAAAACTGAGTTTTTAGCCACAGGTAATTATTCCTTGCTCTCATCAAAGCAAATGGTGGTGTATTGTTTTGCCAGTGCCATCACCTAGCTGAGCCTGCTAAGCTTCACTGAGCTGCTGTAGGTTCAAGCTAATACCAGCCCGACTATACCTACCGCTGACATGAATACATTTATCTGCAAGCCCTGCACCTGGGAAAGGAAACAGCTTGGTGGGGACTGCCATGGGTCCCTTTTTTCGAATTGGGCACTGAAGATGCAGTGATACATTGCAGAAAGACTCAGTGGTCACTGCTGTGTCCATGGGGATTTTCAAGTATCCCCAACTTGCACCTCTCCTGCCACCACACAAGATGCAACAGCAGCGAGGCAGGATTGTGTTCCCCAGTGTTAGAAACTTCAAAAAATCCCCTTGTACTTGGAAGGTGCAAAACAGCCATGTTTTTTTCAATTACTTCTTAACGGCTAAAAAGCTCTTTTTTAGCATATTTACTAATATCTGATGAGGTACCTCTAACTCTCCTGATGTTGTGAGCACAGACACAGCCAAGTCCTTCCCCTTTGCTGAGGAGACTGTATTTATCATTTCAGGAATTAGTTTAATCAAAGAAAAATAATAGATGGAGAAGAGGAAGAGCACAAATCAGCATCAAAATCAGCCTTAATAATGGTCCACCTATTTGTGCATCTTGGCAAGAAATCTTGTCACCTGCTGCAGAGGTCCTGAAGTCCTACTGAAATACAGGTTGAAGAAACCAATTTTTTCTCACACTAATTGCAGTAATGCTAATGCATACTTGGAACAGAGCCAGGGTAAGTTGAATGCTGGCTGACAGCAGATAAATATAAATTATATATAAGAAAAACACTCTGTACCTTTAACTCCTAATTCATTACAAGTCAGCCATCAATCTTTAATTTCTGCGCATGTCACCCACATGGTCAATAAGCTGTGCTGTATCCTACTGCAGAAATGCTTCCCAGAGCACCAGGATACCAACAGGGCTTGAGCTGTCAGGCACTGAAACAACACCTTCCTGATGCCCGGGCACAATAAACATATTTTCTTTCTGAATATGTCAGAAACGGCAGGTGCTCAGAACTTCTGGAAATCTGTTTTGTTTCCACAGTGCTGCACATATTGGGTCTTCTCAACAGAATCGGACTCTAGTGGTTCCACGTTGCTTTGTGTATTAGCAACAAAGGAAAGTAACAATGCTAATGTGCCCTAGGCTTCATTGGCAGGGAAGTCTAAAAAGGCTTCCTAGTTGGTCTTGCTTTACATAGCTCTTAGGAATAAAAGAAATCACTCGAGCACATTAAGGACAAAAAAAAAAAAAAAAAAAAACCACAATACAAAACACACCACTACTTCCTGCTTAAGCACACAGCAATCTTTTCCTTTCCATTACAGTATTTAATTAATTTGGATTATCATGTTGCTTCATAGCTTTGGGAAAAAGAAAAACAAACAAACAAACAAAAACCAACAACCAAACAAAGAAAACCCACACAAACAAACAAAAGAAAAAGTTTCTGAATTCGCCATCACCTTTGGTTGAGAGGTTCTGTTCCTGTGCTTATTTGAGAGACTTCTTTCCATCTAGTACACCATCATGTTTCAGTTCCTGAGAGCTATATTTATTCAGTGCCCTTCTATCTCGGCCATCATAAACAGCTCTCTGATAACAAATCGCACTCGCTGAACATCATTTGCTACCAGAAAGGATCTTCAAGAAGCACATGCACTGTGATATAGGATATCTCCTGCTTTGTTATGAATGCAATAAAGAGTTTTACAAAATCAGTTTCCTTCCATTTAGAGGATAAGTATATGTCATTTCAGTAGTTTTACCACTTCTTATTGCCTGCCTGTTTATGCTTCATACTTAGAAAGTCACTGCTCCCTTGCTCTTCAAATGAATACTACTACTTAAATATAGAGAACGATATGTGCTTATTGGAAGATTCAAGGATTTCAGCTGTCAATAGAGGCTTAATTATCTGCTGGTGGATGCTCAGATACCATAATGATGGCTGTTGTATAAAGCCAGCATATAAGAGCCCACTTGCAGCTCGTTATATACCCTGATCCAGCAATTTAGGAAAAATAAAAACAACAAACAAACAAACAAACAAAAAACCCACAAAGTGTAAAAATGTAAAGCATAATATTAATTTACATCCTGCTTCCGTATGTCATAACCCATCATGTAAAGGTATGTTATTTCATGTCATGTCATAAAGAACATAATGCAATGCAATGTCACACTTCAGAAGATATTACTAAGCGAGAACTGATTCTTGTTATCAGTCTGGAATATGAGTCTCTGATCCAAATGTATAGTGACTTTGGCTGATGGGAAGGGATCAAACTGAAACGAATGTTGGGCAAATGCTTTTCTTCTCTGGCTTGGCCAGTAGATGTCCATTTGTCAGTTTTAGGTCCAATTGGAATTTCTTTGTCACAAGTGCTTTCTCTTGTAAGAGAAATAGCAATTTTATGGCAAGCCAAGTACTGAAAAAAAAACCTTAGAAATACATAATAAATGTATATTAGTGAGACAGAAAATTGGAAAATGGCCACCTGCCAGCAGCCACATAAATTTTGGAGGCAATGCATTTTTCTGCCATTATGCATTATCACAGGAATTGCAAATATTTATTAAAAGTATTAAAATGGTGAGAATGTTAAATGTTTCCTTCAGTAGTGGAAATTCACATTGCCACACAGAAGATAGGATATTCTGATACAATGTTTATTAAAATGACTTCATTTTATTAGGCTGTCATACACAATAAATGTGCAGGTACAGTTAACAAAAGATCTATTGTGGATATGGGAGATTTGTGAGTAACACTTCAAAAAAATAATCTCTTCTGAACTCTATTCATATAAAACGCATACTACAAACTTTCATTAACTTCCTTAGAACCAATTATTTTCTGATCTTATTTTCTTTCTCTGCCATCCCACTATATTTTGCTAGTCAATTTGTTTGCTTACATTTTAATGCTTAATGGGATTAAATGCAGTTTAATTTATATACGAGTGAGCTGAGTGTATACTCTACATGTAGCAGGCAACAAAATACTGCAATTCTTTTTGGGTTCATTTACAGGTCTAAACATGAATGACTATAATATCTGGGACCCTCGTACCTTTTCATCCATGAATAAAACATTATTAAAAGATTGGTGGAGAGTTCCATAATATTGATTGAGAAGAAAATCACATTCCAGCTTTGCCAGCATTTTCTGCTAGGATTAATCAGAGTGATTAGGTTTATAAGGTTCTTTTAACAGTAAGACATGGACACAGCAAACACCAGTGATGTCCCATAGCTCACAGGACAACTTTTCTGGTCAGCTTTGCTCGACATGAGCATTTTCCAGGAGGCTCTAAGCACTGATGGGGGAGTCCTACCCCTGTGCAAACAGTTGCTTTGAGCATGTGAAGAGCTTGGGTCTGGGAAAACAGCTGAATAATCATCTCTCGGGACAGACTTAGAAAACAGCTGGATTAGAAGAGGGTATCTTGAGATACAGTCGTAAGATTTGTGATGAGATTGGTGGTAGTGGTGGAAAACAACATTACTTCTGTTCTCAGTGGTTTCCTGAATCAGCAGAGAAAGGAAGTAGACTAGCCATCACCTTCTCAACTGAAAGTATCATCTAAGTTGCTTTTTAAGATCAGGTTTTGGCAGAAATTAGCAGAGAAATAAGAGATCAGTACTGTTTTTTTTTTTCTTATGCTAGGGTTCCTCAATTCCTTTTAGTCTGTTATGTAAGAATTGTGATTGAAGTATATTTTTCAGATGGAGGGTGAATAGATCAAAGTTATGAGACCCCAGATTTATGGGGAGCCTTATGCAAGAAAAAAAAAAAAAAAAAAAATCTTGTCTCCGGAAAGTAAGATTTCAGAAATAAAAGATTTTTCTCTTCGTTCTTGTATGGTGCCATTTTATTCCTTTCTGACAAACACAGCAGGGGTGGGAAGGGGGTGAGTAGCTTTCATGAAAAATAAAGCTTTGTCTCGATCTAGACACTTTATATGAGTTTGTGAGATATTAGAAGTGGGATTTGACACAAAATGTGTACAGTGGAAAGAAACCTTGGCCACCTCAAAGGCAGAGAAAAAACTGCTGTTGACTGCTGTGGGGGCAGGTGTAATGCGCCCACCTCCACTGCCGCAGCTGCTTGACCAACCCTGCAGCTCAGAAACCAGAGCTGAGACTTGCTGTGCCCAAAGCACTTGTGCAATTCAGTCAGTGCTAAAAGTGTAGTCAGCATTTCAAGCAATGCAAAACCATTTGCTTGGCCAACCTTATTTAATATGAAGCATGGTTTATCTTGATTTAGGTTGTTGTTGTTCTTTAATTAAAGAAATTATGGGAGGTCATTCTCATTAGTTTAGAAGAATTCTCACAGAAGGGGGTTGCACTGATTTAACCTCCGAGTAAACTGGCACAACTTTTGCATGTAAATAGGATTTAACACTGGACACTTTTTGAACAGTCCAACTCTTCACTCATGACATTAAAGGAATAATTGGAATACTGACTGGAATAAAAAGATAATGTCAATAAGCTGGGGTAGGGGTCTTTCTATGAAAATTGTCAGATGATCCATGGTGGCAGCCCAGAGAAGGGGACACCATGGACTTCCTGCTAAGGGCCGTCCAAGCAGTGCTCCCCATCCCTATGTGATGACATGAGCAGGTATTGTACCCAAACCTCATTGCTCAGAGCTGGCCAGATGAGAGGCTAACTCGGGGGGCAGAAACTGGGCAGCAAGAGAGGAAAGCAATGAGTTTCCTGACCAGCCAAGGAAGTCACACCCTGGGGCTGGAGTATGGCACAGGTGCACGGTGACACAGAGGCCACCACTGCCATGGAAAAGATTTGCCATGAAAAAAAAAAAAAAGGAAAGAAAATAAAAAAAAAGGTAGCAGCATGAGAAGTGCCAACTCTGAACGACGCTGTCTTTAATTGGTACCACCGAGGGCTTTGTGCGGTCGGCATGCTTTTGGTATTTATAATAGAATCCCCAAATTCAAATGATCTGAAGGGCATCTGACTGTTTTACATTAATCACAAGCTATACAGCAGAGGCTGAGAGCAAGTGGGCAGATACCCTGGTGTAGTAGCACTAAGGAGCTCTCATTATAATCATCCTGCCAAATCAAAAGAAAAACCCTAAGGCTCCTAATAAAGGAGACCACTGGACTAAACAAATTGAACAAGTAGCTAGACATGCATGAGCTTAAAACTACTGGTGTCAATCAGATCTGAGCTGCTTACTCTGCTTGGTACTCTACAGCACACGCAGACAAAACGCAGACACAAAGTGCCACATACGAGCACCCAGCCTAGCGAGGAGCATGCTGACATACAGGTGCTAGCACATACCTCCAGTGTGGTTTATAAAAGCACTTTCAAGATGTCGTTGTTGTACCACTACCAAAACAGAAACAGCACTAAGTGAAATATGCAGTATGTAGGGAGATGTCAGTCCTTGCCAGAATGTGTGAGCAGGAGGCTATCTGGACAGGCTTTTCTGTCTTGGTAGGGTTGAGTGTCTACATCCCTTGATTCCGGTCTAGAAGATACAGAAGAAAGATCTTGCACCTCATAAATTTGAGTGCCTTTAGCTCAGGAAATACATGCAGTACCCTGAAAGCCCTAAGCACTTGTCACCTTCCTACACCTGCTGATGGGAGTTATTATATGCTGTACTGGAAGGATAAAAATTAGTAAGAAGGTAGGTCATTGCTCTCTGAAAAGATGCAGTTGGTACTAATGAAAGATATCCAGAAATGGGAGGGACAGACAATATTATATTTAGAAGCAACGTATTAGATGTTGGTGTTTTTAAGACAAATGATAGCTAGACTCCATTAGCTATCACCCCTTCTCAAAAGCAATCAGGCAGAAAACCAAGATTTTGATGTACTCCCTCAGAACTCAAAAAGAGGCTGTGCACAAAAGTACTAAAGGAGGAAAAAAAGCAATGAAAATGATTATGGTCAGTATTTAGTGCTGGAGTCAGGGGAGATCAGAAAAAAAGGACATTTAGATTGGGAGCAAATGAATGAGGGATGCACCTGAGGAATAAGGAGAAGGCATCAAGAAGCGAGTGTTTTTATGAAAATACCCTTGAGTCATTAGTGCATTTGTCACCGTAAGAACTGATTGCTAAAACACTGTCAATTTTTTAAGTATTTGGAAATTTTACCTACCAGGACGCCATCATCATCGTCACACTGCTAATTGTTGTGAGGGTGCTGGTTGCTGTCAGGCTGTCCCCACTTGAGGAGTAGCTGCATCTCTGTGCAGATGTTGCAGCAGCCATGGAGGAGGCAGAACCAAGGCTCCTCGTACACAGCCCTCTTGGTGCCTATTGAAACTGGAAAGTAAAGTTTTGAGAGACTATTTTTAAATGTAATTTTTACTTTTTTAGTTCATTCTTCTTTTTCCTTTTTTTTTTCCTTCTTCTATTGCTTCCTATTTTTTTTTCTTTCTGCTCTGCACTGCAATAAATCAACATATAAATGTACTGGATTATTTCCACCTGGAATGTAGGAAGACAAATAGTAGAGAAGATCAGTTTGGTCATTTACCATATTGGTTTAGCATGGCAATACCTTTTTTTTTTTTTTTTTTTTTTTCGTTTCTCATTTCAAAGCTGTAAACAAATGCTGCAAGAACAGTTCAAATGCTCCCTACCGAAGACAAGGCCTTGTGCAATGAAAACACTGAATTTGGTTTTTGAACACCTAACTGCCCCTTCTTTTCCATACAAACAGAACAGAATTTTGGATTAGCCCGAAATTTGAAACTACATTTTTCCCAAGCAGCAAAACCAGATGTACCCTTAGCTATGTTAAATCACAAACATACACATATGGATGTGCGAAAAATGCACATGAAATATGAAAAAGCATTCCCTTCAGGCAGAAGATAAACAGCCCTACTACAAATTAGCTCTCGGCCCCGTCAGGTGTGAATCTCTCTTGTCAATACGTACCAAATTCCCTGAGATAGAACCACATGGTCATGAATTTTATTTCTCTCCTGCTTAATTCCTAGTACCACTCTCCCTTGTGGATTTACTCAGGGATGATTTACAGTGGGAAAGGTGACATTAAACACGTCATTGAGCATGCAAAGATGCTGCACTCAAAGCAGCATATGCTTGACTTTGTTAAAAGATGAATGCTGTCAACTCTGCAGTGCCCACTAAGATCTGGCCTCCTTTTTCTTCCCAACAAACTTTGAGGAAGATGCAGATACGAGTCTTGACACTGAGAGAAATAAAAGTTAATGTATTCATGACATGATTTCACTTGCAGCCTGATTTAGCAATGTCTTGTCTAGTTTGGATCTGCTGTTGCTTTTCCTAATTTACTCATTGCACAAAGAAAATAAATAAATAAGTGTACTATAGCCTTATTTATCCTTCTTTGGACATTTCTTTACCAGGCAGATGGTCAATTAAGAGCACTAAACAATGACACTGTTTTCTCTGTAAACATTTTTTTCTAATAGCCTAACAAATGAGAATCTGTGCTGCCATACTGCTGAATACCATCTTGACTTTCTAATTACAAAGAACTGTGTCTTGATAGTAACAATTACAGCTGTAACAATGATGCTGGTACTTGAACAATATAGTTGGAGGCAAAGTGCTTATCGGAATATTCACAAATAAAGGCTTACATTTATGCCAGAGCTGGAGATGGGAGGTTAAACAGTTGGGGGTGGGGAGGTGTAGAAGAAAGGTTGAAAACATTGGTTTAGTAGCTACAGATGTGAATTTGAATCCAATTACATGAAAGGCAGAGAAGGAAAAAAAAAAAAAAAATCCCATGAATAGATGCTGTTTCCTTCTGTTTGGCTAATCAATAGGTTAAAGGGTTAGTAAAATTAACATGCTAATAACATTCATTTTGCTATTTATGTACCACTCATGGTATTCCCAGTGAATTATGTCTTGTGAGTAATGTACATACTGCTATACGAGCTTTCCCCTTTTTTGTCCAGAATGGTAAAATGGTCAGTATTTTTTTTTTCCCAGTGTGATGGAAATTGGTTTCTCCAGTCTGTTACTTACCGTACCTTTCTTATTTAATTTGCTTACATCTAACCCCTACAGGGTGTTGGTTTTTTTGTTCATCCTATTTTTTTAATGAAAAGTTCCCAATACGCCAAAGAAAAGGGATAACACTGTTCCTGAGCTCACTGCTGATCCCCACCGCTGCCATCCCAGGGGTCCATGTGCCCTCCAAAGACTGGCCTTCGAGCCCCTCTGCATCCCCAGTGCTGCTGGCCCCTTGCCCCTCAGTGCTGCCCCAGTGCAGCAGGCAGGACGGATTCACCTCCTCCGCTCCTGCCCTTGCTCCCATTCCCACTCCGCTCCACCTGCTCCCCGAGCCATCTTTTAGCCTCCACTTATTAATCAGTGCACATAATTTGTCTCTAATGCTGTCAATTTAAGATGGCAACCTGACTTTTTTTTGGAGGGGGCAGGGTCAAAAACTTAATGAATCTCGTCTGCATTTTAATTCTTTTTAATTCATTTATAATCTGCCTCTGGCAGTTTTCTTGGACAAGTTTAACATTTTTCAGGATTTTCTTTCATCAAACCCAATACAATGGGATGTTTACCTTCCTGCCTTGGACATCTTCAGCACAAGGTAAGTCCCATGCAGACATACCTTAATCAAACTGGGACAGAGACTAAATATACTGATCTAGCCTTCCAAGGGTTTTCCTGGGGCCATGCATAGCACAAGGAATGAGCAACCTGGGGCTGTGCCGTCCCTTTTCTGCACAGCTTGGTGCACAGTTGTAGGCACCTGTGGTGGTTTGACCGTATTAGGCAACTGAACACCACAACCGCTCTCTCACTCCCCCTCCTCAGATGAGGAGGGGAAGAAGTAAAGGGAAAAAAACAACTCACGGGTTGAGATAAGGATAATTTTAATAAAGAGAGAAATATATTATCAAGGAAATATTATATTAAACAATTATTAACAATATTATTATTATTAACAATATTATTATTAATTAAACAATTCAACTAAAGGGAGGAAAGGGAAAAGGGGAAGAGGAAGGGGAAAAGGGAATAACAAAACAAGTAAAGGCTATGTGGAAATGCAGAGGGGAAAAAAATTACTCTCTACTTCCCACAAATAAGCGATGCTTGACCACGTCCTTGAAGCAGGGCCTCAATGCACGTAGCCGGTGTTCGGAGAGGAGGCCAGACGTTTTCGCAACGAGAGCCCACCCCACCCCTCTTCCTCCTTTTCCCACCTTTTATTGCTGAGTGTGACATCATATGGTATGGAATATCCCTTTGGTTGGTTTGGGTCAGCTGCCCTGGTGATGTTTCTCACTTTTTTTTGCCCACCCCCTAGGAGGGCTAGAGAAAGTCCTGATGCTGTGCCAGCACTGCTCAGCAGCAGACACAACACCAGCGTGATACCACTGCTGTTTTAGCTACAAGTGCAGAGCATAGCACTGTATGGGCTGCTGCAGGGAAAGTTACCATCCCAGCTAGACCCAGTACAGCACCAAACTCCAGACTTTGGGACTTAGCACCCCTATGGAATAACCTTTCCTCACTAATGACCAGAGCATCTGGGGCACAGCAGGAAAAAAGCTTTTTTTTTTATTTACTCCTGTGATTTTCTTTTTGCTCCTTCTACAGGGAAGCACGCCAGGAAGAAAATAAAAAGTTAGCAGGAAAGAAGGTGCATAAAATTCAGCCCTGCTGACGAATCCTTCAGCCACAGTGTGGATGAGTTTGTCTAATTGCTGTGGCAGGAGGCTGGAGCCTGATTGAGCAGCTCGGTGGACTTCCCTGGGTCAAAATAAATAAAACTCCCCAAACAAGAGCCTCTCGATCACCATGTCAGATGTAAACAGAATAGACTTTGTTATTAGGAGTGATGTGACTTTGCCCGGGCGAGCGCCACGCTGACAGTAGCTCCTTTCTGGATTTCAGTCAGCTGTTGTCACTTGCCTTGACAACGCAGGAAGTTAATGTATTCACGGCATTACTGCACACGCATCCGCAATTCGCAGCATATTGTATTGTTTACCCCTGCTCTTTTGTAGTAGTGCATGTAGTAATTTGCTTTCTAGCAGCAAAGAATTCCTCAACTTAAAAATTTTACCCTCATTTTATTTACCCTTAATAGAAAAACAACCCTCTCACAGCCTTGACTCCGCTGCAAATACTGTACTTGGCAGCATCAGAAATAAAAAGAAGTTGTATTTCACATTTCGATCAGAAGCATCTTCAATGTATTTTTATGCACATCCTTCATCTTTCTCTACCACACATTATTTTCTCCCTTTTAACAGACACTCAGATTATTTTTGTGTGTTCCAGACAGTTTTTAAACAGCATGAGAAGGGGTATTTCTGCAATGTACCCAAGTACTGATAGTAACAGCAGAGGGGCTTTAATCTCCTGAATTATCTTCCACTGCTGGTATTTTGTGTGCCTGCACATCACAGTGTTTCCAGGGCATCGACTTTGTCATGGACTTACAGCAGCTCCAACAGAGTGGCTTTTGAGTTTTTGGTGAGCAGGTGAATTATCTGTCATTTAATTGATTTATCGCTCACATTCATTATTGTCCCTTACTGTAAAACTCTGCCGGATTCAGACGGCTGTCCCTACCACCTATGGCCCCACTTGCCATATCATTAAAAGCCACTAAGTGTACACCAAAACTATGCTTCAAGACAGTTAATGACTGACTTACAGGCCTACATTTAATAGGGTAATGTTAATGCCCTTTGCTTTAGCTTGTACAGTATAGTGCGATATAGTCCAAGCAGTCACACACAGCGAAGCCTTGTTTTAAAATAAGAAGGGTCTGTTTTTGTTGCAACTTTTTTATGAGTTGAGAAATTCTTATTCTAAAATTCAGAATACGTTAAAAATACAATTGCCTTGTGCAGCAGCTGCCCATCTCATAGTCAACATGTGTATGTCTCAGCACAAAGGATTTTTATTCCAAATTAGATAGCTTTCTGAATGAGCTTAGCAATTCAGAGCAAGTGTTCTTAACCTTCACTTTGGGCACCTTCACACAGCCTCTGCTCATTTGACTCCCATCTTTCTTCCAGACCCTGTTTCTTGAAATTTGAGACCAGTTCAGCCAATGTAATGCACTAAGCCAACAGCTGGAGATCTAACCTCTGTGGCTTCAGCATCCTCTCACATGGCTTGAGCTGAGTAAGGATGGCATCTAGTCCAAGCCCATCATTAACGGTATGCACTGCGCAATCCCAGAGAGAGACTTGTCCTGTCCAAAAATGCCTAAGATCGGTGAGATAGATAGATTTCCCTTTGATAGATCTCCCTTTGGCAATGTCATAGTGATTAAAGAAGCAGCTTAGCCTTTAGATGGCTGAAGTGGCATGAGCAGAGCCTTGCCCTTAGCTTCATTTTGATGGTCAGGAGTGTTTAGCATCAGCACAGCCCCTAATGAATATTGGAGCCTGACACGTCCATAGCATGATACTTAGTTTAAATGCCTCCATCTGGCTGCAAATGTCCAGTTCTAGCTAAGAGCTTGAAAGTGAGACAAACTGTAAAACAGACACTTCAAAATAAGAAAATTGTGAAGTATTCAGGTAGCGTTGTGGAGAGGGGAGTTTCAACTTAGAGCACTTTCCAAATGAAACAGACAATTAAGCCCTTATTGAAAATAGATCCCCTCCCCCTTTTTTTCCGTTAAAGCAAAGGGAAAATAATACTGAGAATTTAGAAAACATGAATTTTTAAAACCTAATAAGCTACTCTAACAATCTACACAATTCCCTTCGCTTAAAATATTCATTTAGAAATACAAGATTTGTGATGAGGGCAGGCTGGGTAAACAGGTCTGATACTGTTTGCGCAGGGTCTCAGCAGTACCCCCTGCTGCCAGAGCTGTCCTAAGCCACCCCTGGCTCAGCCCTGCTGTGCCTCTCCCGCTCATGCCTCTACACATTTGGAAATAACAGGCAGTTAATTGCAACATGCATTTATGAGTTAGGGTCTGTAAAGTACCATTTTATATCTGTGGGGACTGTTGGGCAGAGAAAGGGAACACACTGCATGAGCAGTCTGGAGGACTGGAGATACCTGGCAATGGAAAGCCCCAGGTCTGAAGCAGTTTTCACAGCCCTTCCAAACACCCTAGTTCTTCTCTAGAAGCACTCTTGGGAGGACTTTCCTGACACCAGCTTGCATCTGACAAAACATTTAGATTTTGATACAGATCCGAACACTTTGGATTTGTTTTTCTAGGCACCTCCAGCCACACCTTTTGCCATAGGGCTACAATGTCTGATTTACCATTAGTACAAAGAGATACTTAGAAACCCTTGGGAAATAAACCCAGTCACAGATTTTAACAAAAACTCCAAGAAAGGGGTAGAAAAGCAACTCTAGCAGTTAGATAAATAATTTTCGTCTCCCAGTACTGATTTCCTTTCCTTCCCCTTTACACTTCATTCTTGCACAGGCACCAAGTACAAGCAATGTGAACAAACACTTGACTAGTAGCCTACTTTGTGCTTCATGCTTTTGTCTTGCCTTTTTTTTTTCTTCATTACATTTTGTTGCAACCTTTTTAACCTAGCCCAATTATCTTCTAACTCTGCCTCCCTTCCCTTGTATTTTGGTTCCAAGTGACTAGACTTCAGGCTCCCTCTCACTCTCACACACAATGCTATTAACATGAAATCCTTTCTTTTAATTCTCTATTTCATTATAGGTCTTCGAGCCACGCCTGATTTCCTAAGCCAATCTTTGTAAAGTCTTAGTTCACCAGAAAGCAAACTTAAGCACACGGTTTGCTCAAAAAAAAGACTCCTCCTTATCCTATCAGTACGTAGTTCAGCTCAAAAGATTGACACATGAACCTACAGGCTACCCAACAAAATGACCATGCAAAAGAAAGGTGCACGCTACTTTCCGTACCACAGAATGCATTCACTGCCCTGATAAATTTAGGCCTGGCTACCTAAGAAGCAGACAGTCAATGACACCAGTAACTTGTGGTACTGCGGGCTCTGAGAAATGCTTTAAAGCATTTCTATTAAAGCACAGATGGGACTTGGAGAGGTGGGAGTCAAACAGACCTGGGAAAGCCGCAGGAAGCAAGGAGACAAGGATGCAATAAAACAAGGGGCTCTTGGAAAATATACCCAATTCCTTAATGCTGTTTGCTACCAATGTGCTTTTTGGCCATCCAGATGAGCAATACTCCCATGGACCTAAAAAGGATGTCTGATTCAGGAGAATCCAGCTTGAAGGAACCTGGGGTAGAAACCAGCAGGAAAGTGCCTCCCTTTATCAGAAATCCTGCTTTACATTTGCCAAGGATGAAAAGTGTTCAGACCTACCTGAAAACACCAGTTCCTCCTGAGTACCAATAAAACGATGCCTTTCACTTTTGGGGCGACAAACGAGGTGGCTTTTTAATGACTATGTATTCTACCATGTACTCTTCACAACTGGGCAAAGTTGTAATAACTTGCTGCATCCAGTAGAGTGGATGAAGCTTAGCTCAGGCTGAGGAGACTTTCTAACTAGTTAGCAGGAGTAAAAAATATAAGCATTTTTCACTAGTCTTCCACCCCATCTTTAAGGCCCACCTATTTTCAGCACTAAGTCAATGCTGTGATTTTTAAGTCCTCAGCAGGCTGGGAAATGGTGACAGAAGTCTCAGTTGATACATACATGACTAACAGGTCCAAGGATATTCCCCTGGGACAACAAAGGTAGCAGTGCCCAAGGCAAAACTGTCAAGAGAAAGAGAAAAGGTTTCAATGAGCTTTAAGGAGGAAAAAAAAGAAAGGAAAAAAAAAAAAAAAACAAAACACCTACACTGAACTCACCAGTCACCAAGTGTTGGTAGAGCACCAGGTGAGAATTTTTCTTTCCTTTTTTTTTTTTTTTTCCAAAAAAAAAAATTTGGAACAATTGGAGGTGACATTGTCACCACTAGTATTACCACCAAATAATAAGCACAAGTAAATATACAGAAGAAGGCGAAGTTTTAAGGACAGAAGACAATGATGAAGCCATCAACTTGTATGATAAAAGTAGTGTAAGCAGGAGAGGAAAAGAAGAGAAGAGACATGGTACTTGCATGCATCCTACCTTCCTATTTACAGTGCCCAGGTAGCAGATGATAAAAACATGAGCAGTAAGATATGTACCAAAGATGAGGATAATAGCTGTGATGAGTAATAGGATACAGAACTTCTTCAGTATGTTGAAAAATCGCAAGTTAGCTGGGGAAAATATTGAGCAGACTGGTAGAGCTGACAGGTGTTAAAAGAAAAAAAGAAAGAGAAAGAAATACAAATGGAAAAGTTTGGTTTTGGAGGCAAAGAAAAAAATTACACAACACACCTAAGGAGATCTGTTAGCATGGCTGCTTACCTTTAGCCCTCCCAAGACATCTTTGTCCTCATCAGCATCTCCAAAGCATGGTTCTTGGACTTTCTTCCTCCCTTTCACAAGCCTGGGCACTTCCTTACCCATACCAGGAGCCAAAGCAACTCATTAGCCCAGTGGAAATGTAACCTGGAAAAGAATACAGGTCTGTATATTCTGCTGAACCAGTGAGTTTTATGAGCTTACTGTACAGCTGGAAAAGGATCACGGTATGTATATGGCACTGGAGAGAATGCAGGAGGCAGCGAACATAATTTTGCCCTGAGCTGCAACAGTGCTCCTCTTTGCCTGGAGTTGGAGGCAGTGCTTGGACAAGGACAAGAAGAAGGGATTTAGAGGAAGTCAGCAAAGTAAACCTCAGCAAAGGACTGTGAGATGTAGTGGTACTAATTTAGCTACAACCCTTGATGCAGAAAGGACTACTGACTCAGTCCCTCAGGGGACCAAGGGGTTGAATTTAGGGAGCTGCCACCAAACAGCTCATCAAAGAGGGGAGAAGTGGGAACGTCTAAGTGAAACACTTGTCTGCAGGACAGTCTGGAGGGCAGAGCCGAAGGGAAACCCATCAGGGAGCAAGCAGCCGAGAAAGAGAATTCTTGGAAACAGGATGGACAAATGCATCCCCAGCACCAGGAGTGAAAAAACAGTTCTGACTGAAGTTGTGTTTGATGAAGTGGGGAGAGGGGGATATTTCAAAGACGTGTTTTGCACCAAAAAGTCATGGCTACTGCCCCAAAAATGACTATTTTGAGGGTACTTAATACTGAAGCACCAGAAGAAAACGTGACTAAATGTAGAGGTGTATTTCTTACACTGTGAATGTATCAGGAATCCTTTGAGCTTCTTTGCCTCCTGTGCTGTGATGCAGTGAAAGCTGGGTGCTTTGTAAAATGAAAATGTTGCAGAAGCTCTAGGTGCAAATGCAGCATGTGCAAAAGCCCTTTTATTCAAACTGCGCTACTTAACAAAGTGGTTTGTGAAACCATTTTCAAGCCTTCAGCAATTTTCCCTGCTTGAAGTGATCATTTTAGCATCTTCTTCATGGGTCATTCGTAGACTTTAAACTCTGGAGTTCACCCCATGGTGTCACCTGCAAGGGCACTGCAGACCACAACTACAGCAGAACTTGAAAGTTCATTTCATATGTTGTTTCAGCCAAAGCACTCGGTTGTGGGGGGTGATTTTGCATCAGAATGAGATGCACTAGGTACATACCACAGATTACTTTTCAGAGGAGTTAATCTTCCTATCCATTATCTAGAGTAATTCAAACAGCTCAAAAATGGAACTGTTCTTGAAGAAAGAATTCATGTTCAGGTAATTACAAATAACAGACACATTTGGTTATCTTAATTGTTTGGGAATGTCTCAATTATCTAAGAATGTTTTCATAAGGACTCAGAGACAGTAAAACTTTCTCATGGCAGATTGCATTCACTGATGAGAGGAAACTCAGTCGATTTAACACACTGAAGCATGCTTAGACCCAGAAAGCACTTTGAGTCCCACTGCCAGTGGGCTTTATTTGCCTCTAAAGAATGACAGACTATGAAGTGAGAAATGGGAAAGTCCCACGTATGCAGCCCCTCTCCCTACTTGTTGCAGTTTTTCCAGCACTCCTGTGAAAATGATTTTTTTGTGTACTGATGGTTCAGCCTGAAAATGACAACTGAGAGCTGATTCTGTACACATCTGCCCCAGAGAGAGGCGAGCTGAGTCAAGGCCCTTCCCGTCAGAGCATTTGGCAGCCAGTGAGTGGCACCCCTTCCCTCACAGAAATTGGAAGTGTCTTTTGCCTTAGGGGGATGCATTGCAGAGGAGCTCAGAAGTTTCTGCACATCTGAATTCACCTGTGCTGGGCAGCAGCTGTGCACTTAGACCTGGAGAGGGGGACCATGTGAGCACTTAATGCAGACCCTCGCCCTGACGGTGCATGTAGCCTACAAAAATCTGTAATTAGCTGATTGGGAATGACCTCCCCTGGCTCCTAAGCCTCCAAACTATTTGTCTGCATAGCGGCGGCAGTGAAAGGGGGGGTGGCTATGTACTCACACTGGGATGCCTGCACCCCCCTCCAGAGAGGGAGGATGGGAAGGTTTCTCACATGTCGGTCCCATAATTCATCCAGCTCTTCCACCAGGGCCATTGCCACCTGGCTCTGATCTTTTCCAATATGAGCTGAAGAACCTCTCAGCTCCCAGCTTGCTTCTGCTCATAGCCTAACTAGCACCTTTGTGTGGAAGACATGACTGGGGTGAAATCACGTAACTGTAGCGAATGTACCCCTGTGGCTAATGAAACCAGCAAGAAGGGGTGTCGCTGGGGCTCTACACAAATTCCAATCAATATTATTTATCTGGCTGAGCATGTAAGCTGGCCGCATCCTCTCCACCTAATGCCCACTCCCATCCCCTCCACCCTGTGGGTATCAGCAGGAGGGAACCTGATGTATGCTGGTAATTATCTGCTGCTGAAAAGAAGTGCTATTTCTCTTATTTTTGTAATGCAGATCAATGCACATGTCACTACTGAAAAGCTATGTCATTTAAGATGGAGCATTAACTGCTAGGAATGGATTTTGAAGCTCCCCACTTGTGGGTGGAATATTTTCTGGAGGAGTTGAGCCTTTCGAATGCTGAATTTCATTTATCCCGCTGCCTCTTTAAGAGTAGTTGGTGGAGGAGAGGGTGTTTGAGAAAGTGATAGTTTGTCATCTCCTTCCCCAGAGAGCTGGAGCTGGGGACCAACTGGTAGAAGGGAAAGAAACAAACTGGCGCAGGCAGATAAGCAGGGGACAGAGCAGACTTTGCTAGAGGAAAGCAACAGCCCTGCAGTGGGTTGCAAGAAAACAAACTCCAGAGGTCAGAGAGCACTTCATGGGGGAGAGGGAAGGGTGCACCTGGGAGTGGAAATAAGGTAAGGCACCGAGGGGAAGGAGAGAAAGAAGGCTGGAAAAAGGGCAGAAGTTGGATGCTTCACTAAGATACAAACCTGGAAATCAACACACATGCAACAACTTCCTGCCAATTTTTCTACCTAGGAGCTATACTAACACAGGCTATCCAAAAAAGCAAAGTCAGATCTGCAATGGGAGGCAAGAATTTTCCAAGTTTCTTTCTATTCTATTCATGGGAATGAAACAGGAACTTCTCCAGACACTTGCTGAGAAAGAGAGAGCAAACTCTCCTAGTGTCCATCAAGTCCAGGTAAAGAGAAGCACAAGACGGTCACAACTGGAGTTCACCAATGTGTGCTAAGAAAAACCTCAAAATCTCAAAACAAAGCGGGAAACTCAGTTTAGAGTTATGTAATATGAACACAGCTCTTACAACGGGCAATTTGTAGTAGTTCTCCCCCCTTACACCTCCGAGATAGTCTGGTCACCACCAAAACAGAAAGCTATACAGTCCCCCTAAAGTAAAGATTTTGGCAAACCAGTAAGGCTACTGCTGCTGTGGTACTGCCGATCTGCACCTAAACGAATACGTTGGTGTTTGAGGAATGTGCATCTACACACACTGCACATGTTGCTGAGACATGCAGATGGACACAGCCCACATTTAGGATGTTGACAAAGTGGCTGAAACCAAGACACCCATCGATCCAAGAGTTAATGTGAGCCATACCTTTACATGCTTGCTACTTGCCTTTGTTAAAACAGGCACTTGCCTTACTTCACAGCAGTGATTTTTCGAGCATATGTTCACCATATACAGTTCCTCTTTGAAAGTTCTGGACACACAGATGTTACTCTTTGGAATTGCTCAAAAATTCCAATATTCTTTTGAGTACTTGATATTTACAGTTTGATATTTAAAGTGTGCAATTTGTTATCTAAATTGCATAGCACTGTTTCAGTTTCCTGACTGAATGACCCAACTTTTATGAACCTTTCTAGCTTCCACAGGAAAAGGTTTTGTTTAGACACGAAACACCTTTCCATGATTAGACAAATATCAGCTACCTCTAAAAACTGTTGCGAGAAGGGTTGAACAAAGAGAAATAGAAATTATATTTAGAACTCCACAGACATGCAAATAGTTACTCCTTTATTCACCTACACCACATACGTAGGCCCAGATAGCTTTTCTTTTTTCCTGATGTTGCTTTTATTTCGTACTTAGAAGACACATGGCTAGTCTGAAAGCTGATCAGATTATTCGTTCATTTGAAAAGCTTACTTCTGAATAGTACTTGCAAATATGTGATGAGCATAAATTTGGAAACCGCTGAAAAACTAGCTATGTGTCATAACATAGTGTCATTTTTTTGATGTTGTACAGAAGTATGATGAAAAGCCAAAGTCCTACCAAAAATCCACTCAGTGATGACCGACCAAAGGAGGTTTGAAAACTGGCATTATTTCTGGACATGTTCTATGGCCCTTTTCATGCTGGCAGGCAGGTACATATCACCTTTTTGCAACAATTCGGGGTTTAAAAGCTGTCTCCTTAAGCCTCTCAACCACTGCTTGTCCCTCCACATTGACAACCTGAGCACTGACAAATTTTGAAGCTTCCTTGGCTTACTTTTAAATTTTCCTTTCCACATCCTATGCCAGCAGTTACCCAGAGGGAGAAAAAAAAACCACCGTATCCATCCTTCAAAAAGTCTAACTTTCACTCTGCGAGTTCTAATCCATTATCTAGGCCCACTAATGTGTACTACATCATCAGAGGAGCAATGCTCTGATGATGTAGTACAGCCCATGTACATGTACATCATCAGAGTTATATCCTTCTGATCTGCCTGTGGGTTTAATAAGCATTCCAGATGGCTTGCTATGCCTGAAGCAAGAATGGATAATCACACAGCTCTACCCTCAAAACAATAATAAAATAAGGACACAGTAGCATAGGGGCTCATGCCTGCCAAAAACATTCAATAGACTGTATAATACAATAGTCCAATGTGATTGGTGAGGCACATTTATACCCTAGCTATTTACAGGTGAAAGGGACCTGGTTTTAAATAAAACAGAGGTTACAAACACACAGTGTTATTGTTATTATATATTGCAGTGCAGCTACGGTGCCTGAGCCAGGCAGAGCGCCGGGCTGCGGCTGGCGCACCGGCGGGCCCACGGCTGTACCCTCGTATCTCACGTACGCAAAGCCACGGCTTTGGATTGGCAGGAGGAGGACGGCCTGATCTGAATAATGGCTCAGCGGCATTTCTCCAGAGCCGTAGAGTACACGCATATCTAATTGGTTATCTACTGGATTTGCAGGGTATCCATCAGCCCGGCTTCCAGTCATCCAGTACAGTAGCAATAAGTGTCACGAAGCCTTTCCTACTCAAGTAAAATTATTCCTTGGTGGTGTTGCTCGATGCGAATAACCTGAGCGATGCATGCTGAAGCGGCCAGCACTGCAATAGCCGGTTCTGCAACGGCAGGGCTGCTCTGAAAATGGAGTTTGCCACTCCGAGATCATTACCCCACTCCTTCCACATCGCCATGCCACGACCAGGCAAGATCTGGAGTGCTACATACTAGGTCCCAGCAATTTGGAGAATAACCATCTTCGTGCTATTTAAATAGCTGTAACTTGAAAGGATTTTTTTTTTCTTTTTTTTTGAGAAAGGAAAAAAAAGAAAAGTGTGCATGGAGAAAAAAGAAAGAGGTTAAGAGATGGAGGCTCAACTTTCTTATTCCTTTGAAGGATTGAGAACTGGAGGGAGGAGAAAGCAGCAAAGCAGCACTTTGATTCAGTCCCCAGGAGTGCCCTCTCCCACAATTGGACATCTGGGACAAGACATGGGTGCAGCGGCCTGCGCCCCCTCCCAGGAGGGGTGCACACCCTCAGAGCTGCTGGGACATGAGTTCAGGGGTGCCTCGAAGCCAAGAGAAATTTTGACATGGACTTTAGCAGGGACTGGATTTCAATCTAGGGTTGCAGAGAAAGATCGGATACCCAGTTAGGCTCAAGTCTATCTGTCTCTGTGGGAGGAAAAGGTAAATCATCCCACCTCGCAGCAGATTTCACTCAGAGAAGAGTAGCTCGTTGACATCAGCCATTTAGTGAGCTGATGGATAATTTTTCCCTGGCCAAACAAGTGGGTTCTACTTTAGTTTTAACATTAAACGCTATTAAATGAAATGAATACAGCATGTTTCCATCATACGTGTTGCCGAAGCTGCTGTGACAGCTAAGAACCTGCTAGGCATGATGTGTCAAGAAAATGTACCAGAAGAAAAGTTTATGGAGCTACTGTCAAAAATACAAGCAGGATGGCAAATGGCGTATCGGCTTCATATGCTGTTGAAATTATTTTTTAATTGTTTCTGTATACCCAGGCAGATCTTTAAGGGTTAACTGCACACAATGTAATGAATTCAATAATGATGAGTTAAAAAAGGTCTAATTAGCAAGTAACCACTTTATTATGAAAGGAAATGGTAATGAATTTAATAGCTCAAAATCATTAACAATATTTAGTTTGCTGGTACTTGTTCTCTATTATCCTCATTAATACGAACATTTAATATGTTTTAAAATGGATTTGTAATACTTTTTGTGCCATGAGGTTACACTGACAAAAAGAGTGTAATTATTCTGTTAATTGTAATCTCTGTCTGTTTGTGCTCCAAATAGCAGCATATTTAGGTGTTAATAAAAAAAAATAAAAGTAATTAAGAGAGGGAAGTTTAAAATGTAATTAAACAAAAACTCTTAAATTACAGGATAAATCTCTCTGAGGAAAAAGTTTTGGAAGTGAGCTCCCTGAAAAACAAGTTCCTCCTACTGAGCTCTCTTCTGTTTTCTCATCCAAAAAAAGGGGGGGGGGGGGGAACAGGAAGAAAAAGTAAATGGAATCATTACTATTCCTCATCAATAGCAAATACTGAAGCAGCCATTGCCTACGTTGGACAAGCCTCAGCACTATCTTCTGGAACATCTCCTTGTGAGCAGGGTGCCTGACAAGTGAAGGCACCCTCTGACACTGCTCCGTGAGACACCACCCATGCGAGGTCCCGTGAGAGCCCAGTGAATGGGCTGCCCGTAAGTCACCCAAGATTTCTAATTTCTTTGCACAGGGTATCATGTCAGTCACCACCACTCAGCTGACCTTCCCCAGATCTGTTCCTGACCTGTTTGTAAACATCGTGCTCCCTTACACCATACATAGTCTCTCTGCTGGCAACATCTCCGGTGCCACGGAAGCACCATGTTTACTGCTGGCTCTCTCACCTAGGAAGTTCCAGATCCTTCCCAATAAAAATAAAAATGAGAAGCCAAACTCCAATCAGCTGTTACACCTTCCTCATGCCTGTCACACTCACAGTGGCCAGTGCTCTGGGTAGTGGTCCTGGAGGCATAAACTGACCAAGGTACTCTTTTGACAGCAGGCAGTGAAAGCAAATGCTCAGCTGATGTTACAGACCTGCCCCAAAGTGCCAGCAATGGCCAGTGGGGAGCAGGGAGCTTGGATGGCTCCGGGGTGCGCAGGAGGCTCAGGTGGTGCTGGGCAAAGGCAGATGCAAAAAGGTCCATAACACAACAGGCATGACTGTGAAGGGCAGGAGAGAATGCCCACGTTCACAGCTCCTAGGCAATACCTAGCAGTATTACAGGCTCCTGCATCTGTGTTGATTTTCCCTCTCCCTTTGGTACAAACTGTGAGAGATGGTGAAACACAAAGGCACGGCACAGCAAGGCACAGCACAGCATGACGAGGCACAGCACAGCCACGCAAGGTACAGCACGGCATGAAAAGACAAGGCAAGGCAGCATTTGCCTGTCGTGGTACAGCCCTTTCGCTTAGCCATAGAGAAGAAACTCCTGAGCCTGTTTTCATTTGCTTAACCTGTCTCTGGTGAGCTGTATTCCTGTTTATAAAAGCCTGCATTAGCCAAAGCAAATCCTGACAAATTTTCTTTTGTGCTATATTGGATGTTGGTTTCTCCTTAATCCATGTGGAATTATTGCAGTGCCATTACCCTTTTCTTGTCCACCTCTTCCCTACCACATCAGTTTTTAGTGGCTGATTATTACCAATCAGGACCCTCTTCAAAATCCTTCCCATAAAAAATGAAATCAGCATTCAACCTTCCTTAATACCAGAAACTTTTGGAGCTGTTTGCTCTGTTTACAGCACCAGCTCCTCATTGAAAACAGCTGTTCCCAAGACTTATCTGCATGCTGATGGGCAGAGCAGCATGTGACATGAGGGCTGTGTCCTGGCATGCATGCAGCCTACACAGGTGTCCCAGGGCATGGTGGGGCTGCCTGTACAGCTCATCGCAGCACGAGCACCTTCCCTTCCCTGGCAATTGCCTGAACAGGCTAATTTAAGAAATGGTGCTGAGCAACCGCAGCAGATTTCGGCATTATTTCTCTGAAACAATCAGGGTCAGTCAATTTCTTTGTTTAATTTTGCACAGTCTGTGGCACTTCTTGGCAGTGGGATCCACATCCTTAGACTCACAGGCATATGGCTGCCCACGGTCGCAGTGGGTCAGACAACTACAGAAACACTTGGTTTTGTGCAAGTCTCTGGGTCACTATTCGTGCTCCCTGAGTGGTGACCCAACCAAGAACCCCCTTCCAGCCCACATGGATAGCCCACAAAAGACCATTCTCTGTTTAATTTTATTTTTTTTTTCTGAGTTAGGAATTCAAAAACGGTCGAAATTAAAGTGAAGCATCTCATTTGCCCACAAATGACATTTTTCAACTTTCCATTTTACAGGGAAAAGTTGTGAAGGATTCTTTTTTAAAAAAAACTTATTACAATTTCTTTTTTTTTTTTTTTTTTGAATTGCCAGTGAAGAGAAAAATATGTGATTTGCAGAGCTCTAAAAATAATGAGTTAAAATAGTTTCTGCCTCTCAAAGGAGGCCTCTTAGTCCTATAATTTCTGCAGATTTTGCCTTTCAGGATGGGTATTTTAAAGAATGATATAATGTCATTTCTATAAGTATCGTCTCATAATCTGCTGCTACTGTTGGAAATATAAGGTTAGGAACAGCTTGAGCAGAAGAAATACCAGCTCACCCAGCTCTATTAAATATATATATATATATATGTATTTTAAGAAAAGGAACAGGTTGTATATCCCAAAGGTGAGCAAATGCTGCCAAACATTTTTGGAGAATATTTCTTTAGATTTCTATCTTTGTCTGCATTTGCAACCCTTTTGTGTTTGTCTACTGCAAAGAGTTCAGCTAGGACTATTACGGGGATGTTTATTCCTAGACAGAAAATTTTAGAAAGAACACTCACATTTGGGCTAGGAGAGCATGTACAGTATTTCCTTCTAGAAATAAACAATATCCGTTGTGCAGCTGAAACAAAACAAAATAAAACCAAAAAAGCTATTAAAAGTTCAAATTACTCAGGAAAAAAATAAGAATCATCTATCTACCTTCTGTCTAATCTATCCAACCTATCACACTTTTAATTTTTAATTTAATCTAATCACCTTTGCTCAGAGGAAGCCTCTCTGGCCCCCGTGCCCAGGACTCGTCGCAGGTGCTGAGAGAGGATAGGGAGTGGGGCTTTGCTGCCAGAGGAGACCTCACCACAGTGCATGGGAGGGAAGCCACCACCTCCTCCATGGCCAGCAGAGCGGACATGCTTTTCAAGATTAGTCACCATTCATCAAATGGTGCCAGGGGCCCGAGACAGCATCTGAGAGGGCAGCAAACATTTGTGGGTTGCAAAGAAAGAGGAAGGAAGCAAATGCCAGATGGAGAGGAAAAGGAGGTGAAAAAATTCTTTTGTGAATTTAGTCTTCTGGGAAAAGGAAGAAAAAGGATTGGAAGAAAATGGTGTGGAAAAGCACAATGGTACCATTTGGAATGCTTCAAGCATACTTGTCCACATGCACCCTGGTTTTGCATTCCCATGCCCCTAGGCTGAATCTGCTCAAGTAAGCAGTGGAATTATTTCGGTATGCAAGCTACCACCATGCTTACCCTTAGTGCAGAGTCTTTGGGGCTTCAAGAAGAGTCAGCATGTAACAGACCAGTCATCTAGAGCCTTTTGAGAGCACAAACACATTGCACGATAACCAACTTATCCCTGCTTTTGTAATTCAGTCTCATAATAAATAGAATGGTTGCTCCAAATATGTGAGAGTTTCAGGAAAGAGCCTAAAGATTTGGCTGTGGACAGCTGTGTTGCTTTCCCCCTCTCCCTGTGCTGCCCTTCCTGGTATCCTTCTCATACTCATCATGAGAAGAGCTGATAATGCAAGAAAAATTCAGGAGTTATTGAAGGAAAATCAACCCCCTTTGAAAGTGGAAGCTTTGTTCTTGTTAATAGTAAAAACAAACACAAGGAGAGCCAGACTGGCTCCTCCTTCTCACAGAGGAAGAATGCCTGGGAAAGCCAAAAAAAGAAAGGTTTCTCTTGGTGCTAGCAAGCCTCCATTCTCTTCTGCAGAAGAAGCAAGAAAGGTCCTAATATTGCTTCTCTGTGTTCAGCTCTCCTGGTTTTATTGACTAAGATACAGTTATATTTTATGCTCAACGTTTGCCTTGCCAGTGCACAGTGAAATGTGTGGTGTACTTCAGGAGCACAGCTCCCCCTGACAGACGGAGCTAGTTTCCATACACAGCCAATACAACACGTTTCCTTCATGAGAGCTGTTACTTTTTAATCTCTGCAATTACTTTCCTTATCCCACCCAAAAGAGGAATCGCATGGACAAATGAATCTCCTCAGGAAATTGAAAGAAAGCTTTTTATTGCAGAATGGGTGCCCCTATCAAAATCTCTCTGCTTTGGGAATGACAGTGAAGAATTTGTTGTTTACAGTAGTTTTCCTAATGGAGGGCTCATTCTTTTAGGTCTATCCTTAAGACATGAGCTTATTGGAAAATAAACGTCTCCCCAGCTTGGGATGCCTCTCAAGCACGTAGATCTTGATGGCCTTCTGCAGAAGAAGAGTTGCCCTAAAATGCTGCTCCTCAGGGATACCTAAGCATGTTCATCCTTTAAAAAGGGACTCACACAATTCCCAGCCCAGATGGTCCCAACAGTCACATGATGTGAGACAGGCAAAGCCCTGCTGTGTGTATTTTCAAGCAAACAGTTATTGTTGAAGGTAAAAATAGGAGGACCTTCCCCTCCACATTATCAATAGATAATCTTCAGCATCTGTATAAGATCTAAGCAGCACGCTCATTTTATGGCTTAGAAACTTGGGTCAGTCATTGATCTCTGGATGTGTATAGAAAAAATAGGATTTTCTGGCTCCTACTTTAGTTCGTATTCTAGTCTTAACTTAAAACAGTTTTCCCACTAAAAATTCAAGTGCTCCATCATCTGAATTCATATATAAGCTTTTACTTCCTTCTCATCCTGTAAGTCATAACTACCTAAGCTACAGGTAAATGACAGAGATTATTGGTAGTTTCTGAAAGAATGCTAAAAGATTTTTTCCCCCAGTAATTTCTTTTAAACGAAAAATATTTCATCTACACTTGCTTAAGACAAGCACATACATACATTTATCTCTGAATATCTCTATTCAGAAGAACAACAGAACTCATGAAGAACAACAGAACTCTGCATTTGCCAGTGCACCACTGTAATAATTACCAGGGCAAATGGACTGGCACTTTTAGCCACGTAGATAATATCAAGGCCAAGATGCCTAAATTCAGCTTGGCCTGCATCTGACTGAAGAAAGTTGTCGTACATAAATAGACACAAAGATGCATGGTATTCCTGACTCCACCCATGACATATGCTAGGCTGCATCCTATGGGTTATTGAGGCTAATTGTGAGACACCAAAAATACTGTAACATTGCAGGATATTTATTTGCAGTGTGAGTATCAGCATTTCTTTTACTAAAAACAAACAAACAAAATTACTTCAGGAAGGAAAACAAAGTCATCAAATTGGCTAAAGAAAACAAGCCAAGCCCATTGCTTATGCCTAATCTTTCTTTGTGTGGTTATCATTGTTAACTTTGTCCTTTTTTCTTCTGGTGTACTTGCCTTCCTCATGAGAAAAACAATACAGTGCTCAGGTGTTGTTCCGCAGAACACCCTCATGTATGAAAAGATCTGATTTGCCAGCAGTCTTCTTTCACTAACTAGGCATCTATTTTATAGACACTTAAATCCAATCAAAATCTATCCATGTCTTGACCAGCCATCAGCATTACTATTTCCATATAAATCTAGGTCAAGGCAAACATGAAATATTAAAACAACAACAACAAAAAAAAAAAGACACAAGGCAAACCTGACAAAGAAGTTAAAGTAGGGTAACAACAACTCAAGTATTTGCACTTCTCAAAGGGTGAGGGAGGTCCCCCACCAGGACCAACACAAACTTCGGCAGACAATGTACCAAGATACAAAGCAGAAGACACTTACTAAGGTCTCGGATATTGTTTTTGGGGGTAGGGAAGAGCTGCAAACCACCAGATCTAGACTCCCCTTCAGGGACTGTTTTGTTTTTCTTGCTACTAAAATGTATTCCTTCTTAAATATGACTTTATGAAGTGAGGGCATCTGCTCTGCATTGATTAGCATATGCCAATAGAGGACATAGATAAGGTCACTCTAACTTCATGCCATTGAGAGCCCCTTGCAGAGGGTGCATCCTTTTCTGGGCATCCAACAGTCTTTTCAGCCTTGTTGTCATCTTATGTGTAAGCCAGAAGGTGGGAATACCCAAAGAACACTACACGCTTGCAAAGCCTGCAACATGAAATCTCCCTGCCCGTGGGTCAGCAGACATTACTTTCCAGGAGCATCCCTGGGCAAACAGCACTACCACAGGGATATCCCATATCCCATATGGTCTGATACAAGAACTGTTGCCTCAAGAAACCGCTTTGGTCCTTGCACATGAAGTAATGTGAGTAAGGGTTGTGGCTCCCTGAGATAATACAAGGATGGTGGGTCCCCAGACTCACTGGTAACGAGGTTTAAGTTCATCTCATGTATTAAAAACACCTTTTAAACCCTCCTCTTTACAAGAGAATACCATTAAAACACTGATGCATATCAAGAGGAGTGCTGGTCTAGAGGGAAATTCAATCCTTTGAGGCTCTCTGGGAGAAGACAGCTGCCTTCACATCCGTATCTCACTGCATGTAAAATGTACCCCAAAGGAAGTACAATGTGCATGCCCTTCTGCTGCTAGCTAGTGAAAACACATGGAAATGCCATAGTCCTACCACTCACCACCAAAGCATGTCCTATCAAATTTAATGGACCATTACCATCTTCCTACTGGCTCCTTCCTACTGGAACCCACCAGTGACCCACAGGGCGTTTCCCGAAAGGCTATGGAAAGTGTCTCTCACTCTCTTTGTAATTCCAGAGGCTTTTAAAGGAATTTCTCCAAAGCCCTGATACATTTCTCTATCATCCACTGCTTTGATCATGAGCACATTGTGTAGGTCTTCTCCACAAAGCCTGGAAGGCAAGGGTTGTGCTCGTGGCACCTCCACCAGCAATACTGATTGCATCCTCAAAGTTTTAAACTCTCTGTGTATGCTTGTTACTTGCAGGGCCTGACATGTGAATGGACCTGGCTGGTAGCAATAGCTAGCATTTTTCTTTGACAATGGTGGTATTAACAGATCAAACTATTGGTTTTAAACACCTTAAAACATGTATTCTAATAGTGAATACAGGGCACTGGTCCAAGCCTTCTGTAGTCCATGAAATGAGGCAGTTTCGAAAGATGAATTTGGAGCTATGACCTTGAATTGCTCTCTATACTCAGAGGAGAAATTGTGAATCTGTCACATAACATCTTCTAACAACTTTTATGTCTCATATTAGTTTTGTATTGTGTTGCCATATACATCTATATAAAAGTAATACTATACTATATTTAGGAGTGTGTGTGTGTGTGGAATCCACGAAGGCATCACAAACACTCTTGAGTCATTTCCACATTCCTATATGCAAAAGTGGACATTTCAGTGCTCTCCTGGTACAATCCACAACAATAATCTGGCTTTTGTTGCTAGTCTTCTAAAAATCTCAATCTGCATGCATAAAAGGAAGCAATTACACACTGCTGCTCATGCCTTGTACTGGAAAGAAAACCTAGACCGGTGACAAGCAATTCTTTAGCTGACATTTGGGTGGTCTCAGGCCAAAGGTAAATAGAAAAGGCTACAGAGGAACACCCTGCTTGATCATATAAGCAGTGTCATTCTTGAATTAGAGATTAAAAAGAGTGGAAATTCTGTCTCTTATTGCCAACAGACTATGTTGAACACACATAAAAAAGAATGAAGAAAGTATTTTGGTGGGAAGACTGCAACAGAAGGAGAGACATTTGCCCATCCACAACTTTGCCTTTTTAGGACTGCCCTGACAATGTTTGGCTGTTAGCTTTTCCACTAGGAAGCATGGGAAAAGTGGAGACCTCGCATGATTTGAACACCTCCTGCATTTCTCTGCTTTGTTCTCTGCATCTCGGGAGTTTGGTCCATAGAAATCATCATGGAGGTTTATTTTTTCTACCTAAAAAAGCTTTACCCATTGATGAAGCTGGAAGGAGCTGGAAGCCATCGTGCGGCAGGCAGGCTACGACTTGGTTGCCATCACGGAGACGTGGTGGGACCAGTCTCATGACTGGAGTGCTGCAATGCCTGGCTATAAGCTCTATAGAAGGGACAGGCAGCATAGAAGGGGTGGTGGTGTGGCTCTCTATATTAGAGAGTCTTTCGAGGTTGTAGAACTCGAGGTTGGGAATGACAAGGTCGAGTCCCTTTGGGTTAGGATCAGCAGGGACAACAAGGCTAGTGTCCTGGTCGGGGTCTGCTATAGACCGCCAAACCAGGATGAGGAGACGGATGAGGAATTCTACAGACAGCTGACAGAGGTTGCAAAATCATCAGCTCTTGTACTCGTGGGGGACTTCAACTTCCCTGACATATCCTGGAAGCACAACACAGCCCTGAGAAAGCAGTCTAGGAGGTTTCTGGAGAGCGTGGAAGATAGCTTCCTGACGCAGCTGGTTAGTGAACCTACCAGGGGTGGTGCCCCGCTAGACCTTCTCTTCACAAACAGAGAAGGACTGGTGGAGGACGTGATCGTCGGGAGCTGTCTTGGGCAGAGTGACCACGCAATGGTGGAGTTCACTATTCTTGGCGAGGCCAGGAAGGGGACCAGTAAAACCGCTGTATTGGACTTTCGGAGGGCTGACTTTGAGCTGCTCAGGACACTAGTTGGTGGAGTCCCTTGGGAGGTGGTTCTGAAGGGCAGAGGGGTCCAGGAAGGCTGGGCGCTCTTCAAGAGGGAAGTCTTAATGGCGCAGGAACGGTCTGTCCCCACGTGCCCAAAGACGAGCTGGCGGGGAAGAAGACCGGCCTGGCTCAACAGAGAATTGTGGCTTGATCTTAGGAGGAAAAAGAGGGTTTATAAGCTTTGGAAAAGTGGGCAGGCCACTAAGGAGGACTTTAAAGAAGTAGCGAGGCTGTGCAGGGACAAAATTAGGAAGGCCAAAGCTCATCTGGAGCTCAATCTGGCTACTGCCGTTAAAGATAACAAAAAACGTTTCTATAAATACATCAACACAAAAAGGAGGACTAAGGAGAATCTCCATCCTTTACTGGATGCGGGGGGAAACTTAGTTACAAGAGATGAGGAAAAGGCGGAGGTGCTCAATGCCTTCTTTGCCTCAGTCTTTAGCGGCAATACCGGATGTTCTCTGGATACTCAGTACCCTGAGCTGGTGGAAGGGGATGGGGGGCAGGATGTGGCCCTCATTATCCATGAAGAACTGGTTGGTGACCTGCTACGGCACTTAGATGTGCACAAGTCGATGGGGCCGGATGGGATCCACCCAAGGGTACTGAGGGAACTGGCAGAGGAGCTGGCCAAGCCACTGTCCATCATTTATCAGCAGTCCTGGCTATCGGGGGAGGTCCCAATCGACTGGCGGCTAGCAAACGTGACGCCCATCTACAAGAAGGGCCGGAGGGCAGACCCGGGAAACTACAGGCCTGTCAGTTTGACCTCAGTGCCAGGAAAGCTCATGGAGCAGATCCTCCTGAGAGTCATCATGCAGCACTTGCAGGGGAAGCAGGCGATCAGGCCCAGTCAGCATGGGTTTATGAAAGGCAGGTCATGCCTGACGAACCTGATCTCCTTCTATGACAGAGTGACGCGCTGGGTGGATGAGGGAAAGGCTGTGGATGTGGTCTACCTTGACTTCAGCAAGGCTTTTGACACCGTCTCCCACAGCATTCTCCTCAAGAAACTGGCTGCTCTTGGCTTGGACTGGCGCACGCTTCGTTGGGTTAGAAACTGGCTGGATAGCCGGGCCCAAAGAGTCGTGGTGAATGGAGCCAAGTCCAGTTGGAGGCCAGTCACTAGTGGCGTCCCCCAGGGCTCGGTGCTGGGGCCGGTCCTCTTTAATATCTTCATCGATGATCTGGACGAGGGCATCGAGTGCACCCTCAGTAAGTTCACAGATGACACCAAGTTAGGTGCGTGTGTCGATCTGCTTGAGGGTAGGAAGGCTCTGCAGGAGGATCTGGAGGTTGCACCGATGGGCTGAGGTCAACTGCATGAAGTTTAACAAGGCCAAGTGTCGGGTCCTGCACCTGGGGCGCAATAACCCCAAGCAGAGCTACAGGCTGGGAGAGGAATGGTTGGAAAGCTGCCAGGCAGAGAAGGACCTAGGAGTGCTGGTGGATAGTCGGCTGAATATGAGCCAGCAGTGTGCTCAGGTGGCCAAGAAGGCCAACGGCATCCTGGCTTGTATCAGGAACAGCGTGACCAGCAGGGCTAGGGAGGTGATCGTCCCCCTGTACTCAGCTCTGGTGAGGCCGCACCTCGAGTACTGTGTTCAGTTTTGGGCCCCTCGCTACAAGAAGGACATCGAGGTGCTTGAGCGGGTGCAGAGAAGGGCGACGAAGCTGGTGAGGGGCCTGGAGAACAAGTCCTATGAGGAGCGGCTGAGGGAGCTGGGCTTGTTCAGCCTGGAGAAGAGGAGGCTCAGGGGTGACCTTATCGCTCTTTTTAGGTACCTCAAGGGAGGCTGTAGCGAGGTGGGGGTTGGCCTGTTCTCCCGCATGCCTGGTGACAGGACGAGGGGGAATGGGTTTAAGTTGAGCCAGGGGAGTTTTAGGTTAGATGTTAGGAAGAACTTCTTCACTGAAAGGGTTGTGAGGCACTGGAACAGGCTGCCCAGGGAAGTGGTGGAGTCACCATCCCTGGAAGTCTTCAAAAGACGCTTAGATGTAGAGCTTAGGGATATGGTTTAGTGGTGGGCTGTTAGCGTTAGGTTGGAGGCTGGACTCGATGACCTTGAGGTCTCTTCCAACCTGGAAATTCTGTGATTCTGTGAAGGACTCATTTAGTGAGATGACATCATCATAGTTTCATAACCTACTATACCCTGAATCTTCCTGGTCCTCAGCAGGGATTTGCTTGGCTTGATAAAGCTAGCACTTAGATGAACGTGTTACCTGTGATAATAAATTAGATCCTAGCTTCTGATTAAGCTTTGGCTAAGCAACAGAATAGGCTTTATAACTGTTACTGTCAAAGGCAGAGAGAAGATAACATTCAAAGAGGTAGAAGCAAGAAAAGACACTATTGTGTTCTTCATCTATGCCTCCTCTGCAAGGCGCAATGCCTACAGACAACTCTACTTGGATGACTGGAAACCATCTCTAGTAGGGTACATTTTAAAAATCTTGCAGGACAATATCTGCTCTAATCAAGATTAGCAACTTTCTGATTTCCTCATAAGGAGTGCTGTTTATATGGTTTCAAAGTATTGAGTCCTACCGGGGCACACCTCACAGTCCTGGCAACCCTGGCCAAGAAACACTACAAGTTTCCCCAAAATACATGTTTATGGCTTACAGCAAAGAGGGGAAAAAAAAAAAAAAGCACAAGGGCACATCTCTTAATTGCCACACTACTTTCAACCATCAAAAATTTCTGTTAAAAATGCAAAGATAGTGCAAACATCTCTATCTTAATTCTTTCATTTACTTCTCGTTTTAACATTAGTCAGAATTAGCACGCTGCCAGTATACAAGGGTGCAGACCTTGTTGTTCTAAACCTCCTAAAGTCGTACTGCTCTGGGAAAGGACAGGAACCATAAAAAGCCTTTGCTGGGAGGCAGCTTTTATACTTATGTTCAGACCTCTAGTAAGTTGTCCCACCAAATGTAATGAGACCTCCTGCTTAGCTGGGGCTTGTGCCTGCAGCACTCTTATATTTTATAAGCCATATTAACTCACCTCTTGCACCAGGAGGTTGGGTCAGTGGCACACTGTCTAATAATGGAACATATTTGTTAATACTACTAGACATTTGTAAAACTACCACATGCCTTTTAGCCTTCAAGTCAAAGCACAGGATGCTTGCTAGGGTTGTGAAATGAATGATGTAAAACTTGGGATGTTTTGGTTACAACATATCTCATTTATTTTTACTGTCATCACCCTCCCTGGTATATAATACCTGCTGCATGCAGAATGAAATATTGCAGATGTTTTCAAAATAATACTGGGCTGGTGGAGAAACCAAAAGGTCTCTTGTGCGTAAGGTCTGGTTATTTTCACTTCAAAACAACTAGGCAACAAAGTTTCTGTGTGCTTGTATTTTAAAAGGCCTGGATTCCTATGCGCTGACTCATACTTGTGCTGCCCACCCAAAAACTTACCTCTAAGAACTTGGAGAAAGACTCCAGCCATTTTAATACCCTCAGGATTCAAGAATGAAGAGTAAAAAGATAAAACTAGTTATAACTATTCATTAGTTTTTTGTACTTCACATAATTTGTGCAATGGCTTCAGGGGTCTAATTGAATCACTTTTCCCACCTTGTCTTAATTTTAATTATGCAGCAATCTTTTTTACCAACCTGTGCAAAGGAGCCATATGAAAATGTGACATATGACAATATACATTTACCTAAGCTCTAGGACTATTCTGACCTACAGGCAATTAGCTACTGCCTCCAGCACTCAAACGACCAATTAAAGAGTTAACAAAATGCCCTCCAAATCACCTACATGTTCAGGTTTTTGGACTGCCATGAACATTATACTTCAACTGATATAATTTTTGACTGACTGATTTACTAAGTCTGCATCGACTAAAATTCTAGAGCCATGCCTGTAAAACTGAAGAATCAGATTTTATGAGGTGCTTTCATTGTCATTAAAGACGATCCCACCTTAGCCCTTTCCCTAACAAGACAATCTTGCAGCAGTCATTACAGAATGTGATCCCAGCTTGTCATCAGGGAAAAAATGGCTTGCTAGGTCAATGAGGACTGCACTAAGTTCATTTCAAGGATGTAAGACATCACTCTCAATGGCTACCAGCCAAGAACAAAAAAATTCAGGAGCCACAAAGGATTGATTTTTCCAAGACATGGTCCCCAAGTTTTACAGGTAGCCAATTTCAGAAATCCAGAGAGATTAAATCAGTAGTCACAAATGGTCACCTTTACATCTGTTCATGATTTGCAATGTAGTAGTGACCATTTCACTGCAGACATCAGATCATTTACAGCCGCAAGTGCACAACAGGACTGACCCTAAGCCAGAAAATTTCAAAGAAAATTGTATTCAAGTATGTTCTTGCAGGGCAATAAGAGTCCTAGGACACTGCTAATTATACCAACTAAGGGAGAAATGAAGGGTGCTAATCTGTCCAGGAAATCCCAAGTTCCAGTCCTGCCACCAGCAGTAACTCAAATTGTGGTTTAGTAATCTCTTTTCCTCCCTTCCTCAGCTGGCAATGGGGAATAACAATTCCCCCTGAATTATACACAGTACCTCAAGGACTGACATTCTTGAAGTGCTCTGAAAATGAGCGAATTGTCTGGGTGACCTGCCAGAGTCATACTGGATATTCTACCATAATTCAGGAAAGTTCTGCTTCTGCTTCCTATGAGCAATGTGGTTTCATGATGGTATTTTATAGGTACAGACTGCTTTGCAAATCCACCATTGCCTTCACACAAGAAAAGCACGACTCTATGATGAAAAATGCCAATTTGTAAAATTGTTATAGACCTAAGACTTGTACGCAGACTCTCAGCTGAAGTGCTGCTGTTTCTCTGAAGCTGATGGACATGATCTCTCCAATGGTCCGAATGCTTGTCAGAAACTTTTCTGAGATTTAACAGGAAGAGAAGAGTATTACTGGTCTTCCTTCTCTGACTACAAAGACACAAATACTGCCTAGATTTATACAGGTGAAGTCCATCTGGCTTTGCAGACCCAGCAAATGCTTCACTTCTGAATATAAAAGCATACCCTAAAAGCATCACTATCTTCTGGATGCCATCAGAAGCTGAAGACAGAGCTAAAGAATCCAGAGCAGAATTTCTCTTCCACCCTCTGAACTTTCATTACTAAGACAAGGCCCAAAGGGCATGTTGACCATACAGCTTCACTACACACCCATGGGGTAAGGTGAAGTGAACGTCATCATGGAGATAAATGAATCAGACAATCCAGTGACTTAAGGCTACTTGTCTTATTGCCTACCATTTTGGAAACCAATGCCTGGCAGCAGCAACCTTAGTTCTCCTGTTTTCCGAGTCAGTGGCTGCAGGGACCATCACGGAGGTGACACTCTTGGCCTTCAAGGGGTTAGAGAAATTAATATTGGCAGCACAAAGGACACTGAATGACAGATTCAAAAAAGTGGTGCTTTATGAGTGGAGGAAACAAAAAGAGGAAAACAGGTAGTTGTAAATGGCCAGGTAGGCAAAAAATGAGCCCACATCAAAAAAAAAAAAAAAAAAGAATCATAAAAAACCACCCACAATGAAAAATAAGACAGTGCTTTATTTTCTTGTCTCTATTTGCTATGCAGTCCAGTTAAAGAGAGTGAAAAAGCAACTGTTGGATGCCCAGGGCTCCTTTGCTTTGAAAAATATCGAGTCAAACTTAACAATGAAGAGCAGGGATTCCATAAGGTTGTTTATGTATGGCATACATGCAAATGCATATGATTATGTAGAAGTGTGTCTGTGTGTAGTGTAGCATTAACACCACTTCTTACAGCCTTATGAAATGATATCTTATAAAGAAAGAGAGAAAGAAAGGAAAAGCAAGCTAGTTTTTTTTTTCTCCCTTTACAAATATGATGCAGTTTACAGAAGCATGGTCCTTTTTTAGGAAGAATTCTAAATGCATCATTCAAATATTGTTTGAGCTGAATACATGATATACATATCATGAATACATATAATCACAGCACAGTCTTTTGTGGAAGTTCTGAAAATAGCATTGGAAAAAGCTGACCATGAGTTTCCATCTAAGGATTTGCATTTGGTTAACATGTGTGAACCGATTCCATTCATCTCACCCTCAATGGGAACTATCCTGCAGCTCCTAATGGTGAAGCTGAAAAGTTTGGCCTGAATGACATGGATCATTTACGTGAGTCTGATGGCAAGGACAGCATTTACGGACAGAAGATCAAACTGTGTATTGGGGAGCCCCATTAAGCTGAAAAATCCCTATCAGTTATGCAGTATAATAATTAGTATAATTCCTTCTCTCCAGCTTGTCTTGCAGGATGTAACTCAGTTTCTCTCGACTCTGCCATTGCAGAAGGCTGGGAGAAAAAATAAAAGAAGGAAAGGGATAAATCAAAGGAAAAAAGAGCAATTAGGTGCGTGAGCTTAGCTTCAAAGAACTTTGCGTCCACTCTCTGCTCAGCTGGGTGCGTGGAGCTGCTGGGAAGCATTGTGCTGCAGGGGGGTCTGCACTGAGGGTGTCGGGAGATCAGAGGGGACATTGCTGCCCTCTGCAAAACCTGTGGGAACCTGTGAAACTGGAGGATGTGGGAAGGGTGGCAGGGAGGGCCGAGTGCTCTCAGTAGCATGTTTCCTAGGAAACCTTCGACAGCAAATATCACATTAGTCCTGCCTTGTGGCCCAGCTCATGTGATGTCAAGAACAATTTCTCACAACTCAGCTCAGAAGGTTAGCAAGACTTGGTGAAATGTTCAGTGATTCTGGCCTGACTTTCCAGCTGGGAATGAAACAAGAAATTGAGGGTGTTTGCATTTATTTCGGAGGTTTTTGACAGATTCCTAAACAAATCTATTTATTAAAAAAAAAAAGTACATTTGCCATATAGCCTCACAGGTTTATGGAGACTAACCCAATTGCTATGTTCGTTTTGAAGGCTCTCCTTTTAACAACAGAGATTTTCCAGAAGTGAAAATATAGAGGGAAAAGAAGAAAAAAAGAAAAAAAAATAAGAAAAAAATAGAAGAAAAAAAAGAAGAAAAAAAAAGCAGTTCCATGGAAGTCTTAGGGTAGTTGGATTGCCATCTAGTTCGTATGTTGATAAAAAAAGAAAAGCTCCATCATAGACCTCTGGTGTTACAAAACTTCATTTACAACTATCCTTTCTGATTTCTGCCAGCTGCAGCCTGAAAATATCCATAGCCTAGTGGATTTAAAGAAAAAAGCCATAAGCTCTGGCAGCACAACTCATATATGAGATGCACCTTGGCCTCCCCCAGCTCTGCCTCCACCAGCTCCTTGGCCTGGGGCTCAAATGCCTGAAGAAGAGTCTGAGCACAGGGATGCAGCATTTTACTTCTCAAGGCTGCACAGCTTTGGGTGGTTGTGTATCTGGGGTGACTACATGGTACCATGGATCTTCCCACAACGTAACTGTTGTGCACAGGTTATGTTTTTCTTCCCCAAATTTTTGCAAACCGGCCACACCACAAGGCAACTGCACAGTATTGCAGAGGAAAGGTGCCAACTTTTCTGTCTTTTCTGCTGGCTTCACATCTGTGACTTGAGTGGAGTTTCTTTGACTTCTAATTGTTTAAGAGAAAAGAGACTAAAACTTAAAAATCTTCCTCAGGTGACACACTTCTCTCATACTTAGTGAAATATAAAGACCTTTTTAATAGAAAGTAATATATTTAAACAAATTAAAAATAGCCCCACTAATTTCTTTTTAATCATAAGCTAACTTAGGTGTGTGACCTCTTTATTTCCTTTTGCTGTTTTTCATCTTCAGTGATTTGAGCCCTCACATCTAGTTTTTTTTCTTCCCTTTTTTTTTTTTCCTTCCCAGGGAAATGAGAGGTTAATACAAAAAGAACAAGACAGCTTGAGGTACCTGAGAAACACCAGCATAGAAATAGGTCCATCATTTCCTTTCATCCTATTTTAGATACAGGAGGCCTGATGGATCAGCTTTTCCTTCAGGAAAGCTAGGATTAAAGAGGTCAGGTCAGCAGTGTGAGAACGCCTTTAAGAACAGTGTGGGAACACATGATTTCCTTATTAGCACGTTAATGTACGGAATCTGAAGGTCATTTAAACAAGATGGGGACAGTTGACATCCCCCCATCCCAAATCCACTATGTCCTTAGAGCTGTTAGATACACCAAGTGACAAATCTCTGAAGCCACGTGTTACTGGAAATCTCATAAAACAGAACAAGTACAACATTAGGATTTACTGACCACTGTAAAGATTTCTCTTCAGATTCAAAAGCAGGGGTTTTGCAGGGGGAAAGCATGACAGCAAAGGCTCCAGCTGAGATTACAGAAGGCAAAGATATACCAGACCGTTCAGCAGAAACGTGAGTCCCCTTGACCCGCAAACATCTTTGCATGCAAGGAGCCATTGTTATTCAGGGACACGACACATGGCCAGCACCACCAGCCAATCTATGCAGGGTGCAGGTGTCCATGACCCCGCCCCCCCCCCCCCCCAAGCCCAGCCCACAATTGCTCAGTGTTTCCTGTGAATTTCTTAAGAACCAGACTTTTTTTTCCTCCCCCCTAGAAAATCACCACCACCGATAAAGAACAACAGTCACAACTCCCTCCATTCGTTACCCTCTCCGCCCACCTAAGGCCTCCCTCGTTTGGGGGATACCTGCAGGCTTTCACAAAGCAGCTTCTTGGTGCTCCCTGGGACAAAACCCATCCTCCTGGGCTCTGCAGGCAGCAGGTGTTGCTTTTTCCTCCTGCTCGGTGCTGGGACCCTTCATTTCCACAGCCTTTTGCTGCCAGTGTTGTGCTGCTGACCTGTGCCATGCTCCTTCCCCAGCTCGCCTGAGCTTTCCTCTCAGCCCCTGCATGGCTGGCTGCCTGTCCCTCATATTTCCCTCACCTCTGGGAGCATACAGAAAGGGGCACAGAAATGGTATTTATCCTACTGGCTGGTCAGTGCCGGCACCAATTCAGGCACGAGGCAGTTACCAGCATCTGGTGCGGGTGTCCAGGCATCAGCCGTGGGGCTCTGTGAGGAGAGGCCCTGGCCGCTTCCAGAAGGTTCCAGAGGGTTCTGGCGGCTCCCTCACAGGGCGCAGCCTGGCCCCTCAGCACCACTTCTGGTCAGGAATGGGTCTGCATTAATTTAAATAAATAAGTATCTTAATAATAATGGGATTTCTAACCACATGAAAAATATTTCTCTACTCTAACTGTAAAATAAAGTACTCTAATCTTTCCTGGTTGACAAAAACATCCTGCTTTTTTGAATAATCTTTGAAAGACTAGTTTACCCACCTTCTCACACGTGTACTGTACATATGTCATATTTCTGAGACATGTAAATGTTATATAGCACTGACTGAAGGGATGAAAGGGTTGAACACACCCACATAACGCTGCAGCGTTGCTGGAGCAGTCAAAGGGAGAAGGCTCTTCTTACATCAAAGTTGTCAGGTAAGGTTGTTTTCTTCATACAGGCATCCTTTTTTTAAATTTAATAATATCCCAGAACAGTAAACAGATCTTGTAACACTTACAGCAATTGCCTCTCATACATTAAGGACCTGAACAAATGAAGATTTAAACTCTGGTTATGTATAAATAGCCATATCATGTTTACCTGCGACACGAGAATAAATATGCCCTCTTTCTTCTGAACTCTTCACAATAAAAATTAATTCCTCATCCACAAGAGCTATGGATGAAACCTCCAGCAGTATGTTTTACCACACTTCCACCTGCTAAATGCCTGTGATGGAGATGTCAAGAGCTGAATTAATAGAAACTCCCTGCACAAGCCTCTCTGCCACCAGGTAAGCAGTGGAGGTCCCTACATGGCGAGCTGGGTGGGAAGGCGAGCACAGTTCTCCCACCCTCCACCTCCAGCCTCTCTAAAAGAGTGCATTGGTCTTGTTTGGAGCAAGTTTAAGTCTTGTTCAGCCCTAAGATGCTTGGTAGTGCTGATGTCTGGAGGGACTTTGTCACTGCTGTGTTCTCTTCAGTGTCTCTGCACCAGCACTGTAGCACCTTCCACCATTATCTATCGCTGAAAATATACACAGACCTAAATAATATCTCAGTATCTTATAGATATAAATGATTTGGAAAGAAATATCTGTTCTTATCACAAGGAAAGATCTATAACTCACTCTTAGTCTTTCATCACTAGGAGGAAATATACTGCAACTTACGCCAATACATTATCTGTTCTTATTTTCCTCTGTATGTGTATTTATCTCTCTGGGTCACCCTTTATCAATCCAGCCACCCGTGCTCACCTGAGCGCCCAGTTCATGCGTGGCCAAAGCTAGCCCTCTGGTTTGGGTGGGAGTCTCTGTTCCTCCCTGACCTGCAACCCGTATGAATAAGAGCACAGCTGGTTTTCATACTCTAAACTACATTTCCCCTGCCTGCAGCTGAAATCTCATACTAATGTCATGTCATTTTGTCAGCCATCATGATGGGACGCCGAGTGGTTAAAATCAGCATGGCATCAGTCTCAGCACAGTAAATCTCAACAGTAGGGGCCTGAGCCAAGTCTGGAGCTGAGCTTTCCCCCAAGCCCATACATGTTCCAGCCTGGAGTTTAGGTCAGGAATATTTTGAATTCCAGGTTGTTAAAGTTACCAGCTTATTCACCCATCTCCCCTCCGGCTCCCACAGAGCCGGACCACTGTGCTCTAAAATGAAGGCTGCTTCCAGCCCTTGCTTCAATGGTTTTCAGTCTAATGTCGCGATTAAGATTCACAGCTACATTTCTTGCTTCCCAACCCTCGACAGCAGTTAACCATATCCCTGTGTATTTCCTCCACAGCACACTGCAGTGCTTTCCCAAAACACTGAGATCCTTCTGGTATACGTACCCACGCCTGGTGAAACCCGAATGTCTAGGATTGCAGCAAGATCAAATTTCGGCATTGATAGTCATTCATTCACTCATTCATTCATGGAAAAAGATATAAGGACTCCATCCTGCCCAAGCATGAAAGCTATTTTTTTCTGAGGAGTATTGCATGCAACAGCCAGCAACTGGCTGCCCTGTTTGGGACATGGGTGCTTTGTAGAAGATTCCCGTTACATCAGCTCACACATCAGCTTGCAAGAAAGCTTCCAAGTGGGAAAGCATATGATTTTTCATTTGGCACTGCGATACTACTCCTAATAAAAAGAGTAAGCATTTTCTATTAGAGCCTGGAAAGAGTTTGCCCAAAGTCAGGGTTTTATATAAAAATAGCTGCATGTCCACATCAGTTAGTTTCTCTTGGAAACTTAAAAAAAAATAAATATATTTTTGATGGCTTTACCCTGCACTGCCCAGGCACATTAAGCCACAGTAAACTACATTCTTATGGTTGTCATAACATTTTGCTCTGTGTTGCTTGCAATGTGAATAATCTATTAAGATATATAAGGTGCAAAACGCTGCCTTTATGTCTCCAAGTTCCCACAATCTGCTGTAACAACCCAGTGCAATTACTGCTGGAGCAGTGCAGGAGCGGTTCCCTGCCACTGCTGCAGCTGACCGGAGGGTCTGGGCCAGTGACTCTGGGCAGGCTTGGCCACAGCCATCAGGGCTGCGGGGACCTGCCTTCCTCCCACTGTTCTCCCCCTCCTCCTCCCCTATCCCAGCCTGTCATCAATCTTACTAAAATGACAGCAGACAGATGTTAGCCTTTGCAAAGATCAAATGAAATCTATGGCTTTAGGGCTGTTCACCAAGGAGCGGAGTAGTCTACACCAGACACGGGCACTAGCAGTCACCTCCTCTGCATCAACAAGCCTCGAATCAGTTTGGCAGCCATCACAGTCATCTCTCCACAGGCAACCCGAGTCCTGAAATAGATTTTGACAAACTTTAATGTTTTAGCCTCTCCACAGAGTGGTTTGCTTGTTTGTTTTCATAGCAAGATTGCTCATTCAGAACTTTTTTGGGTGAGCGTTTTGCATGTGTTGGGGGTGAGGTTGGGAGGGGCTTGTATTTGCAGCCACACGAACAAGCAGCTCAGGAGTTACAAGTTCAGTACCCTGAATGCTGCTAGCAAAGGGGAAAAAAAAAAAAAAAAAAAAAAAAAAAAAAAAAGATTACTCCATGGCATAAATATGCTGTATGTGCCCTTGTCTCATGCAATTTCTTTACATCGATGTGCAGGAATATTTATCCCCAGTAGAAATGTTTAACTAATCTGGTAAATGTCAAGCCATATGGTGTACATTGTAAGGATTTCATCAGGCCTTTTTAACTCTTTGTGAAAGTCTCTCCCTCTCTCGCTCTCTTTCTCCGTGCTTTTCCCTTTTTTTTTCTTCCCATTGCTGACCCCAACAGAACCTATGAGGCAGGAGATAGTGTGCATGCTGTTATTAACGTTAGTGAGATCAGGAAGGTGATGTTCACGGTTTATAATAACAAGCAATATTAGCCAGAAGTGCAACTTGTGAGGCACCTTTATGCTGGGCAAAGGGATGCTGAATGCAATTTTTATCAGCAGTGACCTGCAGAAGATCACTAATACTTTTTTTTATATATATAACAAACCGTCCCCCCCAACAATGTACAAAATTCCCAGGGGCTACCTCATCTCTTATCGCTTCCTTTGAATAATCAAGTCTTCACAATAAATACACTGCAGCTCTCCAGCACTTTCAACTAAAGGAAATGTTTTCGTACTGTAACTATCTAGTGTATCTTCCAGAAAGATAGAGCACAATTTACAATAAGCAATATCAAAAAAGAATAAACCGTTATGCTCGTGCCAATCCTTATTCATGGATTTATAACAAGACATATCTGTTTTCTTCCTATAAATCTTGACTCTATTTTTAGAGTTTGCAAATAATGACTCCAGTCTTTGGCTGCCTGCCACTTCTGGGAAAAACTAGAATAGTCACAGTGTAAGACTACAATATTAAAAAAAAAAGGGGGGGGAAGGGGGGAGAGGAATCTTGCTGTACTCCAAATATTCCCTACCAGGAGAGACCATTCAAGATCAGTGGTAAGTGATGCAAATACACAGAACATATCAGAGAAAATGGCTGCAGGCGGGAAATTTGGCTTTACTTCTGCACCTATTCTGGAATCCTTTGCATTCCTTGAGTGAAATCCTTAGGCAGTCACTAAAACAAATAGTGACGGCCTAAGCAAGCCCTTTGCTGCATCTCTGGCAGCGCTTGCACCAAGCAAGCTGTGAGCAAGCCTGGCCGTCTCTGCTGGGCACCACTGCTGTCTTTTTGTCTTACAGGCCACTGGACCTGCTCCTAGCTTCTGTTGATGGAGACAGCCTCTGAGGGTACAGGACTGTAGAACACTTCTTGCTACAGAATAGCACAGGAATAAAAACTGAAAAAATAAAACCAGGAAAAACTACCACCTCTGTAGGTGGTAGCTGTAGCCTCTGGACGTTTTAGAGCAGTGGAAGGCTAGGGAGGGGGAGCTGCAGGTCAAGGAAAGGATAAGATCTGGGTGGCTGGGAATGGGGAGGGAGAAAGAGGAATGTAATGAAGGAGGTAGAAAAGGAAAAGCAGGGAAATGACAGCATTCAGATAAATTTAGGGCTGAATGCAAACTTCTGGGGGAGGGGAGGCGTTTCCTGCCCCAAAACCTCTGAACTTTCTGAGATTCTCCTGTATTGCAAGTGATTTACCTGTAAAAGAGAACTGGGAAAAAGAAAAAAAAAAAAAAAAAAGGAAAAAAAAAAAGAGAGAGAGAAAATTGAAATAAACAATTCTCTGCTGTTTAAACAATCTTTCCATCCTACTCCCCAGGGTCAAATGTTCAGGCACAAGGACACAAACAAAAAAAAAAGAAAGAAAGAAAAGAAAATCACTTTTAAAAGGGGATCTTTACACAAATGCATTAGCCCTAGTTTTCATCAATATAACATCAGTATATCAACTGTTAACACAAAGTGACTTCCCCAGATACCTGCAGTTCCTTAACTCCAAAATATTTATTGGTCCATTATACTTAACATTTCATCATTATTAAAGACATTCGCAAGCAATAGTACAGCAGCTACTAGTGGAGCTATCTTAGCTTTGTTATATGCAGGCATTTGGGGGGAAAAGAGTGAGAGAGAAAGAGTCATGGCTAAGTTGTAAACACACTGAAAAAAAGGAAGAAGAAGACAAACATTAATAATTAATCAGAAGCACAAGACTTTTACTGTGAAAGCTATGAGATGAATGTATCTATTAGCCATGTATATTAAAAAAAAAAAAAAAATCTCACGCTAATGTGTTTCTAATAACAGCATTATCGGGCTGTATAGACAGCTCGTGTCTGAGCAGCCTCTCAATATTCAGGAAGTTGTTGACAAAGACTTCAGCAATAGCCTGTGTGATTTTGTGTTATTTCCTTTAATTGAACCAATAAGACCCGCACTCCTGACCTTTACTCAGAAGGCTAATTTGAGATTAGGGTAGTCTAAAAGTAAGAAATAGCAAGTGTATTTTTAAAGCACAGAAACATTTCTATAGTAATAGAAGATTAAGATGAATTTCAGTGCTTGGATCCTTTCAGCCCCCAAGCCACTCTGCTCTTAAAGAGATTTTTGAAAGGACTTTGGTGGGACAATATAGTGTCTTAGTTTTCAGAAAACGTTAATTCACTCAGCTTTGTCTTTGTGCTGAGTGTTTCAGGGCTTGTAATAAAGATGAAACCCATGACCCTGAGTCCTTGGTGTCTTTACCATCACCCACTAGGACATTCAGAAGTCCCTTAGGAAAACTTACACAAGAGCATAAAATATGCCATTTCAGATAATGATTCTTTGTGGTTCTTATATTATTCTGGTCTAGTACTGCAGGCTGCAATACTCGAGCTATGTGTAAAAGCCAGGGGACGAATGAGACTGGCTCCTCAGTGGGAGAAGGAGATCCCAAGTGATTTGGGAGAAGATAGGAGAACAAATGTTTTGATTACAGCTGCGAACGTTTTATTAATATAGTAGAGAGATCCTGCTGCACAACTCTGTGCCAAAATACAGAGGAATGACTAAGGCCTAATGAAAAATGGGACAAAATGGAGCAGAGGGGGGGCAGAATGGGTGTTGGTTTTAATATGTGTGGATTTACTCTATGTGTTCTTAGGCAGAATAACAAACAAATAGTGAGGCTGTCTGAAGGGCTGACTATGACCCAGGATCCAGTGTCTAGTCCTGCTTGTGCTCCTGCCTCTCTGTATAGCTCTGTGGCTGCAGGGGTGCCTTGGTGTGCTATACCTTCAGCCTCACCAGGCTACATGTGAGCCAGACTTGATTTCAGAGAAAACGAAGACGAGCTGATACAGTTTTCTTCCCGGGTTTTCCTTTCCCCATGCACTCTGTAAGGCTCCAGCTTATGTTTTCTTGCACAGGGGCTGGAGGTGCATAGGTGCTCTTTCCTTATGAAACAAGAGGCAGGAAAGAGTTGCTGTGCCTACCCTGTAGAGAGGAGGCAGGATGAAAAGAAGGAGCTGGAGACCAGTTAACTTAATGAAACTGCCCTTTTGCAGTGCAGTACACAGAAAGCTCATATTCAAACTCAAATTATTATTTTCCCCTCAGCTGCAATGTTCAAACAGGGCTGATCGCGATGTCCTATACAAGGACATCCATGAAGTCAGGAGGAATACTTCAGGCAGTGTGGCTGCAGGTAAAAGATCCAACAGTCACTGCTGCAATGTGGATGGATTTAAAGGCTGTTCCCTCTGTTTACACATGTAGATATTGTAATGCTGCTACGCAAACAGTCCTCTGTAGACTTTTGCTTGTGGATTTTATTATAACACGTTCCTGACTATGAATGGCACCTTTCCTCTGCAATTCCTGCTGTTGTTCCCTTTGTGTTTTATTTTCAGACTCTCTTCTGGTTTTGTTACTTTTCTTGCTGGCACAATTTAAAAAGTAGGAAATTAACTTTCTCTTCTCTAAGTGATGCTCACGGCATGTGAGCTGCAGTTGAGATGTATTCCCTGAACTTTGCAGCCACTGGAAACACGAACAGTATGTCAACTTGTTCCTGCCTTTGCAAGAGAATTGAAGGTCAAGCTGACCAGTGAACTCTCGTATTTAAACAGAGTAAGTCAATGCTCATCTACAGCACTGAAACTGCCTCTAGGAAAGATGTTAACCCTGTGCTGGGCCTCCAGACAGTTCAGACCGTGTCATGGCTTTTAAAGCAGCTCTCTGTTGCTGTCAATAAGAGCTGGACATACTGCATATGTCTACCGGGCCTAAACAAGTGTCCCTTCTTTGGATGTGCGCCGTGCACAGGAGGCCCTCCAGGGGTTAATACATGCCATTCCTGAGTTCAGTGAAGGGACAGGGAGAGCCGAACAGCGGGAATTTCAGGATGTTAATAGCCTCTTCTCTTCCGATTGGCCCAGAACGAATGCAGGGTACAGTAAATTGTCCTTGTCAGCTTAGCTCACATGATGATATGCTTTATTTCTAGACATGCCTTGAATCTGTCCCTTGAATTTATGTTCAGAAAATAAACACTTCCAGACGGCAATAAAGCATTCAGTTGTAGCTGGCTGTTGCACAGTCTCAAGCCAACCAAAGCTATTTGCCTTAGAGTTTCTAGAGCTTGCAAAGCTTCAGCTCCGTGTTGTGCTTCCTTCGGCTCCTGCTCACACTAACAAGTGCCTCCCCCCTCCTCCACCAAGGACTTGAAGGGATGCCCCAGCTTACTTCAGAAAACTCCAGAGGGTTTCATTTGGTTTCCATGCAGGCACCACCCTGATACATGATGTCAGGCCGCCTCGCGCATGCAGACATTCCGTCTTTCACAGCAGGCAACACTGAATCAGAGAAAATAAAAGAAAAATAAATTCAATGGCAGCAAGTTACAAAATAAAGATATCAATGGCTCAGGATATGAATTTCCTACAATAAAAAAAAAAAGAAATTAAACAGCTGTTACATTTTTGTCTGATGTGGCTAAGGAAACAACTGGTGGCTGGCTGATTTACTGATTAGGAAGGTTGTATGCAATAATCTCCAGGTGTTACTGATAAATGCCCAAATACAGCTGCAGTGTTTGTTTGTAACCAGTAATTTTTATGGCTATCCTCTCTCTCCACCTCACCTCCCCTCAATAACACCAGTTTATAACTGCATAGTTACAGTATAGGGGAGTTTGGCAAAAATCAATGGTAAATGCACATAGGAGACAACAAAAGAGCAATACAAATAGAAAAGGCCTCGTTACAGCTTTACTTTATTAGAGGTGTGTGGATATTAAGATGCGTTTTTCAACCTGAAGGCACTAGAGGAAGAAGTACCGAGCTGTATCTACCGCATTTAGGGTTGGGCAGCCAGAACCCAACACCAACTACTAGACCTAGAAAATGCCTGAAGAGCCCTGTGCATCGGCAGTTTTCATTTTGCTCACATCTGCTGTCACTGAAGTCTTGCTTAAGAGCAGCATTGCCCTGGGCTTGGGTATGGGGCTATGGTAACCCCCTTGCAGTGTTGGCTGGAGGTCCGTAGTTTCTTCCAGCCTTAGCTGTAGCCCTTGATGAAGCTGTAGCAGCTCACATCTTCAGTTCAGGAGATGTTCCTTCTGCTCCTGGGGTGTCCCTGAAGCCTGGGGCTGATACTACTGCTATGCACTCAGCAGTCCTGGTCCAGCCTTCTTCAGAAGATGGATGGTGATGTTTTCCTTCAGAATAGATCAGCTTCGGGGCAAGAAGGAATCCACACAGGGCCAGAAGTAGCTTCTCTGTGGTCCGAATGAGTTTGATGGTGACATTTTTAAATGAGAGGTCCAGAGAATGGCAGGGGTACCGTTCTATTGCTGATTACATACTCATTAGGAGATAAGGATGCAAAAATTAGGAATACTCCAGGTATCAGATGGAGCTGGAGTGAATTCTCCTGCACCCCTTTTTGGTGACAATAGCTGCCCTTTACAGTGCCAAAGCGGCCAACAAAGGGGTGGCCACAGAGGTGGTGGCCTCCCACCCCACAGGCGGGGAGCTGGGGGACCCCAGCAGACCTAACGTGGGGGACCAGCACAGAGCCTGGGGCAGGGCCACTCCCGGGGCCCACACCGGAAAGCTGTGTGGGTCTGCCCAGGGGAAAATGCAGACCAGGGGAATTAAATCCCTGCTAATTTCCAGTTCTTTCCTTTTCCCCCCAGCACCAGGCCAGACACCTCCCAGGCAGCGGGGATACTTTCTCATTGCTGGTTCAGCAAGGGTGTTCAAAAGCTTTTATAATTTCACAGGAAGCCAAAGGGCAATTATGCTTACCACCTCCCAGCCCCCCCCTTGCTTTTCTCTGGCTATCTTGCTTTCTTCTGTTTCTCATTCACTCTCATTCCCATCCTTCCTTCCCTCTTCTCTTCCCTTGATCCCATTCAGGGACTCCAAAAGACTAATTCAGCACAGCACTGGCAGAGATAAGTTAAAACAATGAGCAGATTTGCAATTAGGGAGAGTCAGAAGCACGGGGAATTGCGCATGTTTTACAATCATCTCTTGCCGGGCAATAGGGACTTTATCTTCGGTAGATACAGCTCCTTCCTCAGCTGCCATGGCCCCACCCTCGAGCATCAAGTGAAATGCCACATTCGCACTACGGTGCTGCAAGATTTCCAACATATCCCATTGAAAAAAAAAAAAAAAAAAAAAAAAAAAGTTAAAAATGCATGCCGTACTTTGGCTGGGGCTGATTATCAATGGTGTACATGCCTTTAAAATCCTTTGTTAATGAGGTATCCTTATTACCATAATCAAACACACTTAGAAACTTGTCACAGATAAGAAAAATTCTTTGCATTCTTTGCTCTGCACTTTCCTTTGGCATCTCTTCCCCATCCCCCTCAGTGGCTGCTGAGATTCTGAAGGTTAGGGACCAGTAGTGCTGGAAATTAAAGTCCTCTGTTTACCCACACAAGCAAAGAAACAGTCAAAGCTTCCTTACTTTGCTGCAGAAATGACCCGAACGGTGACCTGAGGAGACCACCCTCCTGAGAGAGGAGAGGTCACCGAGCCTCCACACAGGATCTGCTCTGGGCATCCTCTGCAGACAGCGCGAGGGAGAGATTGCAAATCATCCAAACTGTGCCAAATTATGTGTGAAGGTTTTGTAATGCAGACTACTGTCCACCAGGGATTAAATTAAGAACATCAAACCCAACACACAAAAAATTGCATTTTATACTGAAATTTGACTCGTAGTGCTTTATTTAATGCATTTTATCAACTTTTATGTCCCCAAACATCTCACCACCGGAAAATACTTAAATAAATTGAGCAATTTATGGCGAGGGCCATACAAATTCAGCATGAAAGACTCTTGCTTTTAATTTGTTCGTACAGAACATGGACTCAGGCAGACACTCAGGCAGCCATCCCATTCACTCCAGATACCTCCCTGTGTTTACAGAACACCTGTCTAAATGGCATGAAATCTTGATTTAAATGTGAGTGGTCTGACATGAATCGAGTGATTCATAATTAGAGCAAAGGTAGAAATACACTCAGCTCAGACGGGAGTTCGCACATCACTACATGTCAGCATCCTCTGCTGCTTATCCCAGCACTGGATCATTTCATCTGAAATTACAAGATACAATGGGATTTTTAGAAATCTGATGCCTTGTTACAAAAATATACATCTTATTATTTGTTGAGTGATTTTTTTTATTTTTTTACTTTACATATGAACAAAACTTCTGTTTTACTGTAGCCTTTAAAGTGAAGAATTTCTTAATTCTAGATTTAAGAGTATTTCTGGGTAGTAACTTTAAAAACGAGACCAGGGTAGGGAAAAAAAAAAAAAAATAAAAAAATAAAAAAAAAAGATGAAAGTCTCTTACGGAAGGGTATGAGAACCACTCATTTTTAAATACATGCTGTTTGCAGGGTACTCTTTGATGGCTCCATCAGGACTATGATAATATATCAACCACATTCTTAGGACTTGGTTAATCCTTATGTAACTGGAGCTGCACTGTAGGAAGCACACTTAGTCGGAAAGGGTTATTTATTGCCTTTTTTAAAGCACCCCAATGAAGACAAGACCCTACAACCTTGGACTCTGTATTGCCTGGTCTAGTTTCATACCTGAAGCTCGCTAAATTCTTTTGCTTTGGTGATGTTACCAACAGCTTTTCAACTCTTTTGAACTGCTGTGGAAGGAAAAGGGAGATTTCTTCCCCTGGGTACTGGAATTAAGACTGTGTGAGATTTGTGCATTCCCGACAGCCCATTGCCAGTGAAAGCTTTCTCTGAAACCATTCTTCTCCAGAGCCTGAGGGCAGTGGGCAAATACTGAATATATTCTCAAGCTGCCCGTGAGAGTAATGTATGTATTACCACTCCCTTACAGATGGGAAACTGAGGCACAGAGATTGAATTCTTGGCTTATGGCCACATTAAGAACCTGAAGTAAGACAAATTATGAGGTTCTGAGGACCACTCTGGCTCCTTTACTGCGAAACCACGCTGACTTCTGTGCAGTTCCTGCCTCTGAGGAAAACAAGCAAACAAACAAACCATCTAAACCAAACAAAACAAAACCACAAGAACAAACAAAACAACATCTTGGACTGGTAGATACAAAGACTGCATAAAGTGAAAAGCTGAGGAAAAATCAGGCTTCTGGATATATGAAAATTTGATTACTGAACTCACCAGAATGCTAGTAATAGAAGCCTAAATGTGGAAAGTAAACCAAATATATTCAGAGAGTAGACTATTGCCCATGTATATGTAAATATATATATAATTTAAATTAAACAATAACATTCCAGTTCTCCAACTAGTAGTGTTCGGTTAAAATTATCCACCAAATGCAGGTATTCATTAGCACTCTCGTTTCAGTGGCTGAGTATCAATAAATGTGTGAAGAACAGTCACTGAAAAGGTATCTGCTACTTTAGAAAGTGAAACAACAGCTTCTACAACACGATATTGTGTCATTAAAGCTCTTGATACTCGTATCATCCTCTGTATTGATCTATTGTGACTGCTTGTGACTTTGTAAGGCAGGAAAATCCCATAATTTTATATAGTGGGGGACTCGATCCTCTTCTGGAGCCCCGATCCCAAGTCCGCAGGTGTGCACAGCCGCCTCTGCATTTGCTGCAGCCTGGCTTGGGTTAGGCTTCGCACCAACAGCCAAAACACTCCTGCAAGGATATGTGGAGTGGGCCTTACAATCCAACAAGTACTTGGCTGCAGTACTGCCTAGTAAAAAGGCAGCTTTTGCCAGGAGTTGCCACACAATTATAGTGATGACAGCAGCGTCTTCGAAATTATAGGGATGACTGTAGTATCTCCGACAAGACAGTGTGGGAACTGCAGGTTAATGGTATCTCTTAATGGTGATGGCTGTAATGTAGGTTAATGGGATCATCTTTTCTTTTCCCTGGGAGAATTGGTGAATTCTTCCATTCATTGACATTATTTTTAGTAGCAAATGAAGGATTTGATTCAGACCCAGAGATGTTTTCACCAGGAGGTTTGTTTTGAGTGAAGATCCCGTTCCACTAACTGAAACCAAGATCGGTGTGACCTCATTGAGGAGCTGTGAGAAAGGCTTGCTGTACGCACCGACGCCGGCCTGCCGCAGCATGTTTGGTGCTGCCCGTGTTTCGGAGAGCCCATCTCCTGGGCTCACACCACCGCGTGCCTCAGCTGCGCTCTCGGTGGCAAACACTCTGACGCAGCCCATCGAGCTGAGCCAAAATCCTTTATGCCCTGAAATCCACCATGCGGGACATCGGGGTTTTTGCAACGTGCTTTTCGGCTTACTGGTGAAGTTTGTCACCGATCTGAAGGCAGATCTTCCCAGCTGCATCCCCGACCCCACTTATCCCCTCGCTAACCCCTCCGTCCTGCCCTTCAAGCCTTGCTGGCAAGGATGCTGGAGGGCACAGGCTGTTTGCACGAAAACCAAACTTTGCTGAGTTATCAGAACAAGGCACGCCTGGCTGTCAGCTTATCAGCCGGAGGAGAAAAAAAAAAAAAAAAAAAAGGCGGAAGAGCACACAGCACACAGCTCTCCTTCATTTCTTACACACCCTGCCGGGGCCTGAGCTGGGCAGCGGAAAGGGTCAGGGGACGGACGGCTCTGCAGCGGCATCGCCCCGCTCCCAGCTCCTAGACCCCCAGTGCTGCTCCGGGGCAGTTCTGCCAGGCAGTGCAGCTGGCACCGAGGCAGGAAGAGCCCTTCAAAGGGGATCCCCTCTGCCCTTTTCCCCTGCCCCCCTTGGCTCTTTCTTGCTGCTTCCCCGCTGTACCCCACAGCGTGGCCGGGGTGCCGGGGCTGCAGCGCCAAGGCCTGTGGGCAGCCGTCTGCCCGCCGGCGGGTGGCCACGAGGAAGCTGGGGTGGCTGCTAATTGCCCGCCGGCCCCGGCTCCCACTCACTGAGTGCCGACGTGACCCGTGTGAGCGAGCGAGCATGCCGGGTCAGGGCTCACGGGGGCCAAGTTCAAGGGCACGGGCTGGTACAGACGTATAAACACGGGAATGGTATGTAAGCAATAAAGACATAAAGGTTAGGATCATGGCTAGCAGTACAATAAACAGCTGTGATAACCCGGTTTGTTTATAGATAAAGAATTTACTGTAAAATCCGCAATGTGAAGGATACATTTTTTAACACTTTAAGGAGTGTGTATTTTTAGATCCCCTTTCGTTTTTTGTTCCGTGTACTGAGCGAATGTCTCCTCACGTCTTTTTCTTCCCCTTCCTTTTAAATCACGCCTGGAGAACGCACACTCATCACGTTAGTTAGAAACCTCCCCCTTCAGAAATCCCTCCAAATAAGCCAGCACTTTTCCACGGGACTTTAAAACTACTGCTGCAACAAATTCGGAGCGGCAGATAGCCTGGTCCTTAGTGCTTAACGCTTCCTATTAAAACAGCCACGTTTCAAGCAAGGAACATCCCTTTACATCCCATTTTTCCTAATTTAGTTTTAATAAAAGTAAGTAGGGTAAGTACAATTTCATTAGAGCTCCTGTAAATCTTGCGCAGTGCATATTTTGCCAACTTTACTTTTAAAACTATATTTCAGAGTGTAGCCAAGCATTTTGCGAAATTACGACAGTGCTTCTTAACTGTCCTGTGAGGCTGCCATCAGAAGCACAATATATTGTACTGTAACTATTGATCCAAATGGCTACATTTCTAAAGCAGAAAATGATTGTGTAGCGAAAGCAGTGCAGAGGTGCAGTAAAATGCCCTCAAGTATATAAAGACATAAAGATTAAAGTCACCCTGCAGATTCCCTTTAACTCCTCCAAATCCACTGTGTAATGTGTTCTTTTAAAATAAATCACAAACTTTGTACAAATTAACATGACAGGTGCCAGTGTTCATAAATAAGATTGCTCTTCACCATCAAGAGGTTCAGGGAATGTTTACTTTGCTTTAAATACAGGCAAAAGCTGTTAATTAAATTCCCAGATGTCAAAAGATACCTGATTATCTAGAAGGCAAAATAACACCCCCAAATTTGTCAGCCAGAATAGGGTAAGAAATTGAGACTTCAGTACAGAGGATGCCCCAGAGTGCCAATACCAACCATTTTCAGTCCTTCCAGGTCTTCAATAAACTTTAGATGATCTTAAAAAGAAAATACACAGGTGGACTTTGCCATAGCCTCTTTCTCCTCCACAGCACCGAAATACCTTTTCTAAACGTCAGAAGACACTTCTCAACAGCGTAGTTGTTAGTAGCACATATGTTACACGGGACTTAAATAAAGCACTTGACTGCAGGAAAAACGTATTTTCCCTTGCATCGCTTTCACGTTCATACCTGGGATACTTTTTGGTACCAGTCATCTTCAGCACCTTTAACCTTCCCCAGATGACTCCAAAAAAACGCAATACGCCTTGAAGGTGTGGTGCAGGGCTCCTAGCACACCCGAACAGCACAACCAAATGCTGACCACGGGCAGTGCTCTTCAAATCTTTAGCCTAATCAGTAACTAATGACAATATACCAATAAACTGTATCATTTTATGTCTGCTCTGAGTCAGATTCTTCGCTGGCCTGCTTCTGCTTCCACTGTGTTCAGCAGATAATCGCTCACGGTGAGATATTTCCCCCATCAAGCTGATGGCCAAATTCTGCAGGATTATAAGGGAACTGGTAGGTCCTAAACAGATTAATCTTTGAAGAAAGAAACCTTTCAGTCTCTCCTAGCTGTTCCTGTACACAAATAAGGTATTTTGCGTATGTGTGTATGTATACTTCAGGAGCTCTGTCACTAAAATAATCAGTTGATCAAAACATCCTTATAAGTCAAATCCTGGCCCTCTCTAGCTCTGGTCAGAAGACAGATGGATGAAAAGGCATTGCTAATGCAAACCCCTATCACGCCTGGGGCCTTTCCCCTGCACAATTATCCTGCCTGGATTATTCCTTCAGGACTGTGACTGATTTACACACTACAGGAGTGTATCTCATCTGGGAAACGAGTGCAGATTTTTAATTATTCTCTGCACCATGGTACCACTCGTAGGGTTTCAGCTGGGGCTGCTGTGCTTGGTGCTGCACATTGCAGGAGAGGACGGTGCCCGCCCAAACTGCTTCCCATCTACCTCACACGTTGGACAGAGAGTGGGAACACAAAGCAACAGTAAAAAAAAAAAAAAAAAATAATAAGTTGTTGTAACAACTTACCTGCCTCGCCATCTCCAAGGGCTTGGAGGTGTCACTGCCCAAAGGAAGTTCAAAGGACGAGGCTTAGCATGGGTCTTGTGGGGAGCTGTACAGTAGAAGCCTGATGCCACTGGTTGTAACTATTGTCTGAAAACATAAATAAAAGGACAGTATCTTAGGAAGGGCTCCGACAAGGAGGACAAGACTTTATGTGGAATGTGATAGGAAGAAGTCAGCGAGGGAGGCAGCAGGAGAGGACACAGAGGCTCCAGCAGATTCAGAGCCCTGGGAGCCCAGGGCTGGGCTGGGGAGGGGGCACCCCGCTGCCTGCCAGGGTGGAAGGAAATGGGGCAATGCGAAAGCACGGTGCAGGCCACCCGCCTCTGAACACCCTTTGACACCGAAACAAAACCATCCGTTAGACATACGACAAGTGGCAGCAACGAGGGCTCAGTCTCATGATCCATCTAGGAAAAGAAAAACCTGCAAGGTTAACCACAATTCATTTCCAAAGACCCCAATCTCTACCGATGCAGCTGATCTCCGGAGAGAACTGTTTGAAGTGGGGCAGCGAGCCTATGTCCTTCCCACCTGGGCCTCCTGTGCTCCCACATCTCCAGACGGAGTTGGGACTAGCACAGAGGATGCAGGCAGGTTGGACAAGAAGCCTCCAGGTCCGAGCTTTGGCGGCTGCTTTCATCCTGCACATCTATCTGAGAAACACGCTGCTGGAGGGGACCCTGGCTGGCCACAGGGGGCATCATTAGAGCCATGAGCTGGCCTTCACACTGCTGGTTTTGCACTTCGGAGAAATGAAGATCTGTACTGTGAGCGGGATGGATAAAAAAGGACAAATACCCACTCCTGGTCTGCTCACACAGGTAACGTGTGGAGGGCTGGCACGTGTGCTGGGGGGCTTGGAGCACGTTTCCCTTTTGAAATTGGCGGTCCCACCCGTCCCTTGACAATCGTCTGCAGAATTCAGATTTATGAGGTTCCTCACCCAGCCAATAAAACGAGGAGGGAAATAAAGAGATGTCCATAAATGACATATTTTCATGCTTTGTGCAACCTGTCCCTGCAAAGCACTTTTGAGCAGCTAAGCAATTTACATCTAATAGCAAAGTGTTTTTTAATCAGTCAGATCAATTTGTGAAGAATTGGTACATTAGGTATAGCCATATAGCAGAGATCCTTATAGCAAAGGTTTATAAGTAATTGCTCCCTGACCCACTGAACACTGTATTACTATAGAAGTTTGTATTCTATTAAGAGTTAATAAGTGACCAAAATCTAGACTAATACACTGTCAGGGTTCATTATCATTACACGTTCTTGCTATTTTTCCAGTGCCTTTTGCTCTGCCCTTCTTGCTACATATGGAAAACCTATATCAAGATGGTTGTCATGGCAATGAAAAGATTTGCATGTGTCTTATCTATTTAAATACCTTCTTATGGTTTATAACTACCATAATACATCCCTCCAGCCCTGCTCATTGCTAATTTAGAGCTAGCCCAGTGTGTCTGAGGTCAGCGATACCATCAAAAGCATGTTGTCTAGACAACTCCAAAGCTACTGTCCATGGGGTAATTGTTTTACGCAAATAAAAAAGTACAATGGTGACATGCTCATCCATGACTTGCACGATCCACTTGTGCCGGGCGAGACTGATTCCGCCTTGCATGAGTGTTTGCTGCTGCATCCACTGGTCACGGCTGCGTTGGTTTGATGGTCTTTCTTGATGCCAGTTTATTTTGGTTAGGTCTGAAGCTGGTTTGGGATGATGCAGATACTCTACGAGACACTAAAAATTTGCTTTGTGTGTGTGCGTGCACACGCTCATGTGTATGTGTACAACTTCAGAGAATTAAGTAAACCTGCCCAAACCACTGCCCTCACCTAAGTTAGTCATTGTTAGAAGGTTGAATGAAAGCTCCCTTTGTGTGCAGCATCGTGGCACAGGCACATAAGCACATTGTGTTTGGTACCAAGGGTCTTTCAGGAGCACAATAAATTTTAAAAGCAATTTGGCAAGGATTTCAGTGGCTTTGACTGAAATGATCCAAACTTTCTGTCTACCACAAATTTTAAGTTCTTCCTTTCTCTGTGTCTTTACACCTCAGCTATTTCCAGCAAAACGTACTGGACTGAGAGCGCTCTTTGAGAAGTCTGAGGGGAAGACAAGGAAATAATTTGTACAAACAGAAACTGCTCTTCCTCAACAGACAGAGTAATACCTACCTTGCTCTGCTTCTCTGCTTCTTTCTTTTTTTTCTTTTATCTTTCACTCCGTCAGGAGTTCATGCTTTGCTGCTACGTTCAAATGGCTGCAAAGGTAAACGTGGCTATTACTGCATAAATCCATAATGCACGCAAGGCAGCATGCAGTCTGAAAACACAAAGAGAAGTAACAACAACAAACAAGAAGAGACATCTCTGAAATCCTAAAAACCAGGCTCTTCGTTCCTCTTTGATCTCCCTGGCTCAGGGCTGTGGCTTTTCAGGACGTCCATGGATTAAAACTACTTCTAAAAGTACTTCAAGATCTAGTAAGGATTTCTTTTCTGGCAAATTGTACACTGCTGCTACCAGAGGCCAATAATAATATTGGAAATGTTTAATAATTAGGTAATTGACTGATTTGTTACCAGTATTTGAATTGCTTGACCACGCTTCCAGATTAGAAATGCATTTTTCCTTGAGATAATTTATATTTGTATTCATAGTCTGAGGAAATGCCGCCTATTCCTGCAGCAGTAAATCAGGCACCATTTACCCTGCCAATACAGTTAGACAATGTTTACGTGCAGGACCACATTCATTGTTTGACTAATCCGTAAGGGGTAGATTTTCTATTGCATTTCAATAGCTCATCTACTTCAGATTGTTGTGAACTTTCTAAAGATGTGTTTTCACTTATAATAGCAGATCTTGGAGTGTAGTAATCTGGAATTGAAGTTTCAGTGACAGATTTATTCAGCTCGCATTTTGCATGAGGCAAACATTATTTTGTGCGTGTGTGTGTGTGTAAGTATATAATACACGCATGTATCTGACAAAACCTTCCAAAGATAATTTCTGCAATTTAGCAAACTAAGGATTTCAAGTCAAGCGTCAGTTTCCGGGTGTTTTTCATAATGGATTTCACAGCAGATGACCTGACAGCTAATCTCATGATCTGCACCGCGCTCTGCAGCACAAACCCCCACGAGCGGCCGCCAGCCCCTCAAAGGAGCGCCCTGCTTTCACATGCCACAGCCGCGCCTCGCGCCGCACATGTCCAGCGGTCCAGACTGACCTCCTCACCCTCTGTCTGGGAAACATTCCTCCTCCCGGCGGCTCATTCTTGCCGACAAACAGAGCAGGACCAGTGGGCACTTGCTGAAAGGGGACCAGAGAGGGGCCGTGAATGGAGCGTGTCTGGTACAACAATGCCAGACAATGTGTGTGAATAGGGTTGCAAACCGTGCTCCTGTTAGCGGGGCTGCCAGCAGCTTCCCTGCCCCCTCTCCCCTTGGTGTCTGTGTCTTTGCTCCCCTTCTGCAAATACGTTCGACCCCAAAGCCAGACCCGGTAGCTGGGCAAAGTCGGCGGGAGCTGGGCTTCAGACGGGGCGGGCAGCCGCTGGCAGTGCCTACCAGGGGACGCATTTCCCCACCGTGCCCCCTTCCCCGCGCCACCTGCTCTGTGTGCCGAAATGGTGCCAGGAACAAAAGCAGAGCAGAAATCGGAGCGCAGGTGCTGCTCCTGCGGCTGGGCGGGGGCAGAAGCAGCAGCGATGCTCCAGGATGGGCGCCTGGCCTCGGGTTTTGGCCTTTTTTGAAGGCGAGCGCAGCACTAATGAGGTGTGGGCTTCACATCTGGCTTTATTTCTCTTTTTTTTTTTTTTTTGAACTGTGTTTTTTGGAGGATTAAAAAAAAAAAAAAAAGGAACTGAGGAACTGTTTATCCTCTTTATCTACACACTGTGCTTCTCCTGTCTAATTCGCAGGAAAGGCAATGACTTCTTTAACAGTGCAGATAAGATAAATCTTAGCAGGATGGGCTAGTAAGTTTTACAGGATACAGTTAAGCTCTCCTCTCAGTTACGCTGAGCCAAACCCAGGGAAACTTCTGAAATCAGGGGGGGAGGCCAGGCTGTTCTGCTGAAGGTAAGCTCACTGCCTGGCCCGGACTGCTCACGAGCATCAACAGGGCAGCTCCAGGCAGCCACCCGCCCATGGGGTGCTCTGTGGGGCCTCGGGGCTTTGCCCCTTGGGACTGCACCGGAGCTGTTTCTGCACCTGCAATCGCCCTTTGGGAAGGGGGCGGCTGGGTCAAGGCAGGATGAGGGGCATGGCTGGGAGCGGGGCTCTTACAGAGATGCCCAAAAATCCCCTGGCAACCCCGGATCAAAGAGGCCCCGGCTGGCTGCTCTGTCTGCAGCACTCCTCACGGGCCTGTCTGCAAAACAAAACTTCCTGCTCGTGCTTTAGAAGCCTCCAGACAGCAGATCCTGGAGGTGACCATCCCGAATGACCTCGCCAGGCCTCTATCAGCAGCTAATTTAAGCCAGCTACAAAACCATAGGCGGTCAGAGCGCGGGGGGCAGCACGGGGGCACCAGCACCATCTGAGGGAGCAACTGCAAGGGCAAATTCCTTCCCACGGAGGCCAGCCTGGAGAAGGGACCCTCTAGGTCTGGGAAAGCAGCCTGTCAGCTTGGGGGGAGTGTTAGGATAATAATAAAGTTTTAAAAACAAACAAACAAACAATCAAAAAAGCCCCTTGGACTGCAGGGCCCAGCGCTGGCCCCAGCTGCTTTACGTGACGCCGGCTGGCTGAGGGGCGAGTGCTGGGCCCCGGGGCCTGGTCCCCTTCCCAGGCAGCCATTCCCCCATGCCGGGGACGAGGAGCACGGCCCAGAGCTGCCGTGTCCGGCTGAGCCCCCTGCCAGAGCATCCCCGGGGACGGTGGGCAGCTGGGGGTGAGATAAAGCAGGCTCCAGGCTGTTTTATCTTACGCAGGGGGCTGGCCCCAGGAGCAGGAAAGTGTAAAGGTGGTTTAAAAAAATGCAGCTTTTTTTTTTTTTTCTTTTTTCTCCCAACATCTGGGCCTCTCCTGGAGTGTGTGCCGTGGGCAGAGCAGTCCCCCTGGCCCCGAACCTGCAATGCCCAGAGGAGAGCCAGCGCTGAAACTGCTGCGAGCGGATAAAAGCACAGCAGGGGAGGAGGACAAAACACTAAGGAGAATTTTTATATATATATATATTTTAAATGCATGCCCCTGTCTGTTTAGAACCAACATTTCCATTGCAAGGAGGGATCCTAAACACCCAGCAAGAGCTAGATTTGCAGCAAAATTTGGTGAGATTTGGGCGCATCGGCCCAGGAATACGCCGCTCAGCACAGAAGTATCGCGGCTCTTCCCACGGCTCTGGTGGCAACCCCGTGGGCAGCGGTGACCTCCGAAGCTGCAGGCACCATGGGGACAAAGCCACCTCCCTCCTGCCCTGCTCGCCCCGGCCCCGGCCCCGGCCCGGCCGGCAGCTCCCGCCAGCCCCTGAGGCGCGACGGGGCCAGAGAGTGGGGAAGCGCCTTCCCCTCCTCCCCAGGCTCGTAACATGCTAAGTTTTTGTCTAGTTATGCCTTTTAACGCAAGTAAATCCAAATAACTGTGCAGTAATGAATTATAAATGGAACAAAAATGAATATACTATTAATACTACTCCCAGAAGGGGATAAAAGGGATCAGCAGCTTTATCCCATGGTGCAGCTGAGAACTGACAGGCAGGCTGGGCTGACATTCAGAGGCCACTCTGTTTTCATAAGGGGAAGAAAAATCCCTGGCAGCGGCGAGGCGATATTTTAACCGTCCCGGCGGCCCCACGCTCGAGAGCCCCGTCTGCAGCCCCGCGGCTCCTTCCCCCCAGATAACTGCCCGCAGGAGGCACAGTCCTAAAATGGATGCGGAGAGGATGCTCGCTCTGCGCGCGGCTGGGCTCTTCCCCTGCTCCAAGCCCTGTGAAATATGCTCGTATAAAAGAGGGAGTAAACAAAATTCGGCGCTTAACAATCTCCAGGCCCCTCAGCACTCCTGAGGACCGACCCCAGCGGCTGCCGAGGGGCGACGGGGAGGGAGCAGAGCCGAGAGCAGAGCTGCCCTGGCGCTGACCTCCCCGCAGCCAGGTGCCGCGGGGCGCCCGGGCCTCCGATAAGGCCCCGGCACTGCCGGCGCGCAGGAATGCGGGCAGATAAGGGCCCTGCCTTCTGCGTTATTTCCTTACGGTGCGCTCGAGAGAGGGGAGCGATCTGCAGTGACCACATCTAATTTGTTGGGGTTGTGTTTTTTTTTTTTTTGACTTCTTCCATAAGGCTGGATCCCGAACGCTGCTCGGCACCGTCAGGTCCGGGGCACGCTCCTGCAGCCCAAGGGCTGATCTGAAGCCCAGCAAAATGGAGAAAAGAAAACCCCAGTGATGGTTTGCAGAGGAGTTCCTGTGGCCATAGGCCTCGCTGCCCATTTCTACAGATGCCCAATCTCTTTTTTTCCAAAGGCGATTCCCTCCTGTGAACTGCGGGGGAAAGAAAGCCAGCTGGCTTTTTGCTGTGCAGCCCAGGAGAAACGTTTTGGCTTTTCGCTGCCCCGCGGTGCCAGCACTGCCTGGCGTCGCCCATGGCACAGCAGGGACGCAGAGGTGCGCCATGGTGCTCGCAGCGCAGGGGCTCGATCCTGCTGCGTTAACGTCAGTGTGAGGTCGTACCTTGACATGGGTGGGACTGGGACAGAGACACCGGCGTCCTCAGATCAAACTAGGTTAAAAAATTCAGAAAGCAACACATTTTCAAGAGTGACATGACTAATTTGGGTGGGAAGGAAGGATGTGCTTCATTTCATAGGGTGTTTAACTGGAAGTGCTTGTAAGGGGACAGATTTTCTTCCTGACGGACACATGACTGAGCTGAAAGCAGCCTCTCCAAGGCCTCTCCAAGGCATCTTCTTTGGCTTTGACTTGGCACGATCAATTTTAGCACAAGGAAATCATTTGCAGGTTAATCTCTCTCTCCGCCACCTTCCCCTGCCCCGTGGCAGAGCAGGCACACTCCGTGCTACGCCCCGGGAGAAAGAAAGATAAACAGCCATACGGGGTGGAAGCTAGATCACCGACAGCATGTTGTGCAAAGGAAAGAGAACCTCCAGCCACCACAGATGAAGACGATCCAACACTTCACAGAGCCCTCAGTGACACTAATGCTGTTTACTGCTGTGCTTATGTCACTGCTCGCCCTTAACAGGATTAGGTCATTTGGGAAAAACAAATTGCCATTCCTTCACCAGCAGCTGGGGAACAGCAGCAGCCCCTGCCTTGCCCCAGCGACCACAGCCCGCAGCTTATTTGACGACCGGCAGGTTGCTTTGTGGGCAGCATCAGGCCTGCATGAAACACACCAAACGAACGCAGGGATCAGACGCCAGCACAGCTCCTTCCGCTGCCCAGTGCCCAAGAAATGCCAGGCTTACCTTCAACATCTAAGGCAAAAATTCAAATAACAATCCCCTATCGGGTGCCAGGAGCTTAGCTGCATCTAGTGTTTCAGAGTCTGCGCTCATCCACTCGAGCCTTTCCCGACAGGGGAAGCCCAGCAGGACACGCTGCATGCTCCTGTGCCTGCTGCGCCCCTCGGCAGCTGCGGCGTGGCGCGGGGGCCTGGCGAGGACCGTGCCCAGCGGGTGCGCGTCCGCGCCGCGTGAGCCGAGCCCAAGGAAGACACCTGCCTGCGAAGCTCACGGGCGATCTCACTGCCCGGCTCTGCAGCAGTCCTTGGTGAGAGCCGGGAAGAGATGCTCTGCACCGGCCCAGCTCCAGGTGCCGTGGGAACCCGGCAGTGCTCAGGTCATGATGCTTGGGCACCAGGGGCACGAGAGCACGGCCCCAACCCTGGGAAAACCGGCAAAACCCATGCGAGCGGTGCAGCGGAGAGGCAGGAACACCGTGTGTCTCTTCGTCCTTTCCCTGCCACAATGCCAGGACCGGAAAAATCACCCAAGGATACCCCAAGAAGAGAAAAGAAAATGCGGTGTTTCTGGACAACACTGAGCGGAGCTGTACAACCCTGCCCCGTGGCCAGCTCCAGCCCATGCACAGCATGGGTTTAGAGCAGCCGACTTGCCCACAGGTTTGGCTAAGCTTGTAAACAGCTTAGAAACTAACTTCCTCCAAAGGACACTAATTGGTAATTGTCATTGCAGCCCGCGATTTCTGCACGAGAAGGACAGCAGTCACTTCTACCAGGTTCATGTTAGGATACAAATGTGCCTACGCACTGACGGAGTCATTTACTTCCTCACTCAGTGGATGCACACCCAGCCCTAATTGTCAGGCTGTCTGCTGAGGTCATGGAAGACTGGGTCAAAAATTACTAGAAAAAATCATTTGGGGATGATATTTCAATTACAACTTAAAGATACGCTGGGCACTGTCAGTAGCACAATATGGCATTGCATCTCCACTGCCCTGACCATGGGTAGCAGGGGAATACTCCCGTAATTATATCAAATCCCTGGTGGCTTTTGAGGTGAGCTATCTAAAATAACCAATTTTAATAGCGTGTCACTCTTCCATCTCCTGCGCAGGAGCGGAGGGGCTGCAGAGATGCAGCAGGGGGACCTGCCCATGCTGGCGCCCAGGGGGTGTGTGCCATGGGGAGCTGCAGCCACCAGGAGCTACGGGCATATTTGGTGCCCACAACCACAGATACCCGGCTCCTCACCTCTTTGCTCGAGTTTGCTGCTCCAGCCTGGCTGCTTTCTGCTCACCCTTTTCTGCCATGCTGCCAAGGCAAGCAGCATTTCTTCAAAAACACAAACGGAAACTGAATATAAAGTGTCACACTTGAACTTAAGGTGCTAAAAGTTGGCTTTGCAGTTTAATGGTGAAAATGTTGCCTTTGCTAAAAAAAAATAAAATCACGCCCCTCGGCCCTCCAAAGCCTGTAAAACTTGGAAGAGATAAGGAAGTTTGGTTTCCTTCCCCTCTGCACCTCCGTGTTTTCTACCGACTGCAAAACCTGTGCAGGGCATCCTTGTGAAGTACAAATGCTCAGAACAGACTTCAAAGCAACAAAGCTAATATTTGCGTTTTTCATAACTTTACAATTATTTTATTGTGTTATAAAACTTTACAGATTTTTTTTTTTATTCGAAGTACAGAGCAGGTAGATAACTTGCATGATTTCAAGGCTGCACCAACAAACAGGCACCCAGCTAACTAAGCCAGGGTTCGCCCTGTTGGCATCAGTGGCTGCAACCAGCAGCCCACAGCCATGCACATCCGTGGCAAATGCCAGCTTGCAGGGCCCCAGAGGCAGCTTTAAAAATAATAAAAAATATTAAATGCACCAAGTGCGCAGTGCTACCAACATTCATTTTGCACAGGTTGACTCAATAGCTGCTCTGTGAGTTGGCTTAAAAGCAAGTGAGTCCAAGTTGACAAAGTCCCAGCACCCAAGGCAGGAACACCCACGACTCCTAGCAGTGGATGGAGCCCAGCCGTGACGAGAACATACACAGGACTTCTGCCCACAGAAACGGAAAAACAAGCGGGCAAAAAAACTCGACCCAAACCAAAACACTAAAATCTCAGCCTTAATATATTTTTAAAGAGTGGAAATACCATGGTTTGCTCTGCTCTTAGGATGCAGGGTGGTACTATTAACTTGATTATTTGACTAAAGAAATATAGCTTAGCTTTAAAAAAGTGTCTGGCATGTGCTCTGCTTTCAGAAACTTTTACTACCTACAAAAATGCTTTAATTACATAGATCTTTTTGCATGATCAGTAACAAGAAAATTAAGGGGAGTCTGATCCTGATTTCCTGTGGCTCCTTCTCCCCAGCCCAGGCCTGTAAAAGGTGTATTTGCGTTGTAGCGTAATTTATATTCACTTCAAAGACACTTCATGGGTCATGGGAAAATGTGGGCTCCGCAGAAGGTGGAGCAGGCGAAGTCTAGTGATGAGGATTTCACCTGGCATAAAGGAGCTGTGTTATTAATGGGAATCGGATGCCCCTAAGAACTGATTAACTTCAGCGTTTTCTGTACAAAATTAAATTTCCCAGGTTTCTGCTTTACCTAAGCAGAACTAGCAGAAATGAAGATTTTGAAATTATCTTATGCCGTGTTCCCCTTATCTCAACCTGATCTTGTGGAAATCAATCATGGAAAGCTCCCACTGCTAGCGATGCCCGGGAATCTTGGTTGTGTTGTACAGTCGTGCCGTTAAATCTCCCGTAAAAGCGGGGGTGCTGTGTGAAAGCAGAAGCAAGGCACAGGTGTCACATTTTTCTGCAGGGCTGGGGGGTCAGGAAGGAGAAATTCCCCAAAGCAAAATAGTCAGAGAGAAAAAATAAAATAAAATCAAAGAGGAAGCAGGCTGTGGCCACAGGAAAGCATATTTCTTTAAAACCACCTCAGGAAGATATGTTCCTTTAATTTTTTCAGCTGCCGCCCTCTGAAGAAGCATGCGCTTCACTTTGTCATGTAAAGGAAAGAGTAAATTGAGCACCATAAATTGGCGCTGTGCTTGCGGTGAAGGTGCTGTTTATCTGCCTGATATTTAGACTGACCTTTGCCGGGTTGTGGAGTTTGTCTGTCTGCAAATCCTCAAATCCCAAGCAGAGAGCACTCTGCCGAGAACCAACCGACCCGTGCGAGGAGATTAATTATTATCTCCTCCGCTGCATCCAACTTTTTCCCCGGGAGGCTGCGGGCTGCAGCATGCCCCCCAGCCCCTCGCCAGGTCGGTGGGCGCTCACCCACCACCAGCCCTGGCTTTCCCCCAGCATCGCCCATCTCCGCTCCTGCCACCAGGAGCTGAGCAAAGCCCCGCTGGGGGAAAGCCCGGCAGCAACACGTGCCACGCGCACCGCGGCTGCGCTGGGAGCCACGAGCCCTCTTCCTCAGCATTGATGCCTTCTCTCCTTAAAACACCATGCCTTGCTGTGTTGTTTTGTTTTTTAAAATCGCCCTCTGGAAGATGGTCGTGCGACAGAGATGGCACGGGCACTACCTTTTGTTTTCCCGGGGAAAACTACCGCTGGTTTCTGCCAAGTGTCTCCTCTGCCAGTGCTTAAGATTCAGCGCTGGAGCCTGTGCTCTTCCCTTGCTTCGCGTTCCAAAGCTTTTTGCAAACATTTAAATAAACAGCCCTAGGAAGTAAGTATTAATAAATACATTTTACAGAGCTCAATTTAGTCCAGCCAGTAGGAGTTATGCACACATGAATTAGTAGCAGACTCCGAAAAGCAATCCGTGTGCCTGCAGTCCAAGTGCTGCCAGACAAAAGCTGGCTACAGCCACGTCCCCAGCACGCCCCCAAACAGGCTCTCCCTTCGCAGGCCAGCCCTTTGCAAACTTCCTGGGGCAGAGGACGAGCTCCTACAGGACGGCAAGGCTCACCCCGGTGGGCAGAAATCGGCCATACCCTGATTTTCATGCATCCAAGGTGGCACATCCCACGCAACGCCGCCCGTCCTTCTCTCCAGCTGCGGGAGGAAACCCCTCACGAGTTAATGCTAAATGAAGCAACAGGCAAGATTTGTGAATGAACAGGCCAGAGGACTGTCAGGCCAATCTTCACACAATGATGGCTTATTCACAAAAACTAGGCTTTGAACAACCTAATTAGGATGAAGAATACATCATCTGGACAGTACTGAGCAAAGTGAAATATGTCACAATCGGCAGTGCTCTTTCTATTGTTTCCAGAGATCGGCCGAGCAGCCAGCAAAACCTCCTTCCTTGAGCAGGAGGAGGGCAAAGCAGGCTCTGCATGCCTCAGCTTCCATATCCTGGGGAGACCTTGGTGAAAGCCCCAGCCCGAGGTGCCCCCTGGTCCTTCCCTGTGTTATCGGTGAGTCCCTGCAGGGTAACCCCACCCGCCGAGACCTGCGCTGGTCTCACAGGTCACTCCACTGCCCAGAGCTAAAGCCCAGCACTCAAATCCAGCCTTGGGCCCCCCTCCGAAGCCAGCACTGCAGCACCCGGAGAGCTGAGCACCTTTCCTGCCCTGCGGTGGTGTTCCCTGCTGCCTCCCCATCACCAGCCAAAAGCAACACGGTGAGACCCAGGCACGAGCTGGAAGAGTTAATCCTGCAGCTTTTAAGCACAGATGGAGCCCAGGAGGCTTTCCTTCTTTAAAAGTACAATTGTTGTTCAGTTTCCCTCAGGTGCAGATTCATTAGCTCTTGACTGGCTCTCCTTGCTTGCTGACTACTTGTGGAAAAAGCCATTTACCCTGGTGAATGTCAAGGTTAGTTCAAACCGTCCTTGTCATCAGTCTCTCTGGCAGAAGGTCAGGGAGAAGCTTTCCTCAAATGGGCAGCGTCAAACAAAGCGGAGGCTGACTTAACTCACCTAAGGGAAGGAGACCTTCCCTGAGAGGCGATAAACATTCCCTTGGGCAAGCGGGACAGGAGATTAACCCCTCTCTGTCCTCCCATCGCCTGTCGGGCTGCCTTCAGCCAGCAGCCTCCGCGCCCGTGGGTCCGATCCGTCCTCACCTCCCTTTGCTGGGCAGGGGAGATGAGGATCATGAGGGCACACCCCGCCTTGCAGGGAAGACTCAACCACGAAGGACGTTATCCCGGTAGCCTCTGGCTTACGTCCCTGTTTTGTTTTCTTGAAACTCTTAATTTAATTCTTACACCTCCAGCCCCGTCACTAGCTCATATGGGAAGCATTATGGCACATAAGTAAACAATAACCACCCGTTTCATACCTGCTAGCTTTGGTTCCAACAGTACCCGCTGTGATGTCTTCAAGGTGGTGGGGAGCCACTCTGTGTACGCAAAGAGAGGCACATGTGGTACTTAATGGAAAAGGAAAAAAAAACCTGCAAAACCTCTGTACCCTTTTGCGTGCTCTGAGCAAGCGGGCTCAAAGGATAATTGATGTTAGAAGGAAATAGTTTTGGAGGTAACGCTTTTGATAAGAATACCATGGGCAAATTACAGGGAAAGTTCTCCTGCACCTGGAACGGGCTTCGTCCACAGGGCTTTCGCCTAAGAAAATGAATGGGGAAGCAAGAGGAGAGACTTCTGGTGCTCCTTTCATGCTCTCTGTTCACATGGGAAGAATTAGAGGAGGGAATGAGGGCAAATTATAAACTGCCTCATCACAGAACAATACCAAGGTTTTGACCACTCACCCTTGCAGCACTACCAGCTCGCTTATAAGGGTTGGCTCTCATCTCTGCTGCCCTGAGGCCAGGTGCGAGGGCCAGCCCCACAGTCCCAGCAGGACAGCCACCATCCAAGGGCCCTGGGACCCGGGGAGAGCAGGGATGGACTTGGTGCAAAAGCACGATGTGGAGCATACCCATGGGAAGTTCTGCCAAAACTACGAGCAAGAATAACGATTATGGAAATAAAGTCTCCATGGCTTGCTGTCCCATAGCATTTCTCAGCAAAGACACCAGCAGTCTCCTGTAAAGGCTCGTTAGAAATCTTGACACAGAAGGAAAACATCTTGCAATTAAGCAGCTTTAACTCAAAATCGTTCTGGTGATCGTATTCATTTTGCAGCTCTCTCATTCACCTACAAGACTCTGGAGAAGCTCGATGTGAGAGTTGTCATGCAGAAGAGGTCTCCTGTAAAGAAATACTTACCTGCAGTCCCTTAGACATTAGCCAGTGCCTTGAAGTTTAGAGGCTCTGAGATTCTTCAGAGCAGGTCTATTCTGAACCAGCATTTCAGCTGAGGTCAACCACGACACCCAGACCTCGCTTCAGATTTCTCCGCCCTCACCACAACAAACATAGTTTATGGTATTTCTAATCTGTGGAAGTTTCTGAGAGATGAGCAGATCAGAAATGTAAATGCCTTCAGCCCTTGGGACATGCAGGCAATCTGTGCCAGCGCGTGAAGGAAGCGAGTGTGACAGTTCACAGAGCATTGCTCCCAGGAACGAGCGCTCTCCGTTTCCTAACAAGCTAATGGTGGGCTTACAGAGGATGCTACGAATCCCTCTCTCTCCAAATTTCCTTTGGGCTGCAGCTGCAGAGCAGACCCTGAAACCGTACAGTCTGAGACTATTAGGAGAGAGATCTGTCTACCTGAGGGCCCAGCCCTGGGCCTACTTTTGGTTATCTCATGTTTCAACATCTGTCCCGATCGCCCTGGATGGGATTCAAGCGAGTTCACGCGTCCCACCCGTGTGTAAGTGAGATCCTGCAAAAACCCTTCCCAGTTTTATTGCCTGCGAGTCTCCTTCCACAATAATTCTCGACTTGTAAAACACTTCTGTAAAATGAACCCAGAGATGTACAAGACCTGTCCTGTCTCCTTCCATTAGAGATGGGGAGCACGCGGGCGGGTTTGAAAGTAGGTCGAGGCCTTTTCATGTTCGTTCAGTTTTCAGGTCTCATTTTTATACGCACACATACATACTATAAGTGGGGCTGATAGCGCTGCCTATTATTACGGTTGTACGACACTTCCCATTATAAAAGACTTTCATTTGCTTATAACTTTGCCAAACTCAAACCAGACTTTTTCTGTAACTGTGGCTTCCAGCTGCTCCAAGAGAGGCCTCGGAGAGAACAGGAGTCTGCTCTCCCTGGGTATCTCCCAGTCTGAGCAATGCATGAGAGGAAACAACAGCTCGGAAAGGGGCACATGGGGAAGACAGGGTGGAAAAAAACTCGTGGGATAACACATCAAGCAAGACTGGAATATGGGATGGGAAGGATGGGTTACAGTTGGCCTGGCTGGGCAGATGGGGACTCCACAAGGAGGAGCTAGCACTAAGTGGCGAGTGGAAGAGTAAGACTAAAAACACCAGTGTGGATTAAAAAAGAAAAAGAGCTGCTGTGCTTGGCAGCAAAAGGGAGGCTGCTGGTGGCAGCAAAACGGGGGAGCTGGATGAGAACACCATGGTCAGACCGGAGTGGGCTGGGTGAGGAAGCAGGAACAGGATCCAACCGAGTGCAGAAAGTCACTAAATAGCACCAGTTGTTCTCTGTCAATGGGAAAATGTCAGGGATTTCCCAAAATAAAGGAAGAACTTTGAATGAACTTCCCAACCTATCCCTGAGAAATGAAAGCAGTACAAAGCTGAATTCAACAAACAAAGGAGTCTCCTTTGCTTAGACACGGGCACTGTCCGGGGTTATCAACGTATACGGTGACAGAGGCGGGAGAAGTCTCACAAGGTCTTCTAGTCCCCCATCCCAAAACAGCATCGGCATCTGCCACATATGGAATTTTTTCTTTTCATACAACTATCATTAAGATTAAAACATATATACATATGCACAGCAACAGTTATTCAAAACAAACTGAAAAAATGCATCGGCACCTACATACTAGAGGTATCTTTTTTACCCACAGTCATATGGTTTACCTACGCTACAAGAAACAATAGTCTATGTTGACAAAGACTAACATAATTAATAACTAGAAAATCTGTACCTGCAAGCTAAAGCTTCCATACTGTGTCACTCTGTTTTCAGATACACCTCTTAGTAACTATTTGGGCAGCCCAAGCAAGATCTTTAGGCAAAACTGAAGTGGGTGCAAATGGAAGGTTAAAACTGGTCCTTTGTCTTCTCACTTGGAGCTGGGAGATGTGAGAGCATCTCATGGTAGGGGCACACCACCACAGAGATAATTTGTGTCAAACGCAAGCTCTGCATTGACAGATAGCTAAGTACAATAACAATTATGATAATAAAAGCCAGGCACTAGTACATGCTGTGTGTACGGATGTTTCTTGCCCTTGAAAATAGCACGAGAACGGTAGAGATCCATGTAACTATCACTTAGTAAGCTAAAAAACGCATAAGCTAAAAACACGTGTGTGTTTCCAGATGAATTAGAGAGAGGAGTTCTCTGATGCAAATCCTTAAATACAGGTTTGAAATGGTTAGTACGCTGTAACACATCAGAAGATGCCACTGTGGTTTTGCAGAAGGAACAAAATGGAAGGTATCATTTAGAAGGCTTCACATATTATAGAGATGTGGATATCGCTTCAACGTTTTTCTTAACCAAGTGGCATTTAGTGTTCCAGCTTTAAGGTGGCTGCTTGTGCTGTTGGTGGCTGATTGCTAACAATTGCTTTGGACCACACTCTTGTCCCAGAGCTTTAAGCAGACTCCAGGAATACTGAGTCACCACATTCCTCTGACACATTGGGTAATGGAAATGGTGAAAGGGTGAAACCTAAAACCAACGCCGCTGCCAAGAAACAAATAAAAAATAGGGTTTGGAAGGGATATATAGAAATTATTCTTGAGGGTATAAAACAACCTCTAACTACTAGTGGCTTGGATGAAGTCTCCTTGTGGACAAGATGTTCTACATCTGCGTATTCATTTCCTGCATCTTTCTTTGGTGCATCTAATGCAGGCTAAACTTGCTCCCCGTCTGATGCAGTATGGCAAACTGCACATAATAATGAACTGAAAGGCCACGTTGTCCCTTCAGCAGTACGCCAGGCCCCAGAGGGCGGCAGACCAAAGCTGCACTTTTTGTCCCGGTGGTGGGCGTGTGCTGGGAATCCAGACACCTCTGGCTGAAGGTCAGAGGGGCTGGAGGTGAGCATGGCCATAACACATTGACATTCCATCCGTTTCCTTGCGCAGAAAAAACTAAGATTGCATACAAATGAAGAAATAATAAAAAGTTAAGTTTAAGTCAAGTTCTGAAAATTTAAGAAACGCCAAACTGAAAGTTGACTGGTCAACTTTAATTTAGGCTCCTTCCTTGTACAATGGCATTTTAATTCAGTCTTTAATTACATGATCACTTAATGTTTGTTTCACAAGATCATTTCCTCATTCAGTGCAAAGCAGTTGCCCAGGCAACCTTCATCTTTGCATTTTCAAATTTTGAGTGCTCAATTCAACACTGTTTTGTTGTTTTGTTTTGTCGTGTTTTATTCCTTCTCCTTTTTTAAAAAAATATTTGTAAGGAGTAACTGCGGCCCAGTCTGGGTGGTTTCCTTGGGGATGTGCATTGCTTCTCCGAGAGGAATGAAGTTCTCTGCGAAAGTGCCCGTTTTTCCACGACCGTGGAAATAATTGTTCTGGCAGCCAATTGCTCCTCCACTTCCCCAGCCAAAACAAGGCTGCAGACAACAAGTGCTGCTGAGACATCTCTCTCCGGAGGTCCATTGCAGCAGACAGCACCGCAAATGCTCAAAATGTTCTCAAACCCACCTGCAAATACTTGAGACCGACCTGCAACCAAAATAACGTGGCCACTGTTTAAGCCACCAGGTGATCCCCGGCCTCCCAGCGTCCACACCCGGTGCCGGCACGACAAGGGATGCTGCAGCGCAGTGAGATATGCTCGTGGCTATCTCGACACTACGTTACTTACTGTTCCACACTGGCCCCCAATTAACTCCCTGCTCCAGCCTCAAATCAATTAGGTTTATGCCCCTGCCCAGTTCTCTGTGTGCTCCAGTCTCACATCAATTCTGCCTGCAGTGATTTAGCAGTGATTTAGCCCCTGTCTCCAACATACCACTTACCCCCCATGACACTGCAATCGTGCTACATTTATTTTCTCTTCTTTCCATGCTCCTCCCCGCCCCTCCTCAATATGGGAAATTTGTCAAAGCACACCCTTTTGCCCGGAGTTGTTTTGCTTTCACACATTAGCACTTCCCAATAACAAAATAGTTTGCTGAACAAGAAGGGGAAAAAAAAAAAAAAGTCCCCACACAGCATCTGGTGAGAGCTCTGTGGCCTCAGCCCTCCCTCAGCTGATGGCTCCCCTCTTCAGCAACCTTTCACTGCAGCTCTTCTGCCCCTCGGCACTCCTGCCTTTCCTCTGGGAGCTTCAATACGACGATGGGAAGAGCCCCTATCTTTGTTGTGATGCTCATTTTTTTTTTTTTTTTTCAGTTTGGGGAATGGGGGAAGCTTGGCAACCTAAGCTGCTTGCATCCCATTGCACCAAGGCTCTCCTAGACAGACCTGCGAGCAAGGTGGGTGTCTCCACCGGGACAGGGTCCCGAGGGCTGGAGCTCTGCCTGTGCTGTGCCTGGGGCTCAGCACCAGCCAATGCTTCTCCAAAACTCTGCGTTTTGCTAGGAAAAGCCTGTAGGTGTTTTCAGGTAATCAAGGCGTTGGTTTGCACTGGGTCGATCATAGGTGAAACCCTGCAAGGTCACAGGGAATTTTCACCTCTGCTCTTTGTTCTGTCACTATTTGGGTTCCTTTGGGATTCCTGGGCAAAAAGTTGGGCAATGGGATAAAGAGTGACCCAGCTCCACCCTTGCTGGCCTTCGTTCTTCTGGACTTGCCATTTTGGGGCTGAGCAAGCAGGCCTTTCCTGGCCTGAAGAAATATGGCCATAAATGGTTTGTTTTTAGCATGCTGGTGCTGTGGGAAGCTGGGGGCAATAGTGCTGGGGTGTGGGACGCATCGTGGTTTAAAATGGGAAATTTTCCTGCTCCTGACACACAAGAAAAAAGGGGTGGGGGGAAATACCTTACTTATTTTAAGACGTTTTTCAGCAGTAATTAATGTTTTCAACCTCCTGACCAGGTGAGGAAGGCAAAAAGATGTTGTTATTCCCCACTTCACAGCCAAAGAGCCCAAGACAGCCAAAGGCTGCAGCGCGTCCCCAGACCCCCGCTGTGCAGGAGGCTTTGGTCCTGCTCCAACCGAGGGATTCTCCCACTGATTTTAACCGGACCCAGCTCGGACCCACAGCGAACTGCAGCCCCACTGCCCTCTGTGGGGCACCAGAAACTGTCCCGGGCTGGGGACAAGCTGGCAGCTCGAGGTGCTGACAGGCAGAGAGACAGGCATCGGTCAGCAAGGAGCTCCAGCTCACGGTTGCACGGATTTGGCGTAAGCTCAGGATCCTCTGGCCCTACCAGCCCGCTGCTTCCGGAGGCTTAACGTATTACATTTCTAATGCTAAAACACTTGTATATCCCTGCCTTATAAAACATGCAAAAATGCCATCTGCAGTTAGGATGACTAACTCCAAGCACGCGGTCCTACTACAGATCCCCTCGCAGCTTTCTTCGTTCCATTGCTAAACACTTTTCAAGAAAGAAAATCCATTTTTAGTGCTAATGCCACCTGCAGGTTGAAGAAAAACAGTTGCAAGATCCCTGAAAACTGAACAAACATGCCTTTTTTTTTTTTTTTTCTCCTCCCCTATCTAACCACAAGGAATGTTACTGCACACCTGCACCTTTTTGTGGAGGGAAATGATTTGGGGCATTGGAAAGGAGACCTTTTCTCGCGGCATGGCTTATGTTATCTGCTCGTGGAAACTTCCTCGTTACTAGCAGCTGGTGCTTCATGGGCAGGCGAAAACAAAGCATCCAGCAGCAGTTTCTACTGATGTTGCTTCTGTGTCTGTAACTGCTCCTGGCTCCTGTGCCCCAGCAAGGGGTAGGAATCTGAGCCTCCAGCCTCGAGAAGATGTCTGGATCAGGCGGATGTGAAATTGGGGCATACCCACTGTGTTCTCACTGCCCAGACACTGACTGGAGATGCCTGGAGCTGTGCTTCAACGCTGCACATGAACACCAATGATGGAAACACAGATCCCACCCCTGACCAGCGAGGCTGGGTGCTCCAAGCATGCAATTGGGAGCCCCAGACTCCTCATTTTGGTACTAAGTGCCCTCACCAGGGCGCTTTGGAGCTCCGTTTCCACTTGTTTAAAGTGCAGTTACTTTCCCAGCTGACCCCCTTTCGCTCTGGGTTTCCAATGAGGCCGCAGCCCCTGCCCTTGGTGGCGGGGTTGTTCTTCCCCCCACATGGGTTGTATCTTGGAAGCAGTGAGCAGAGACCGATCAGTCAAGCGTATTTGATTTTTTTCCCCCCAAAAAAGGGCATTTTGGACCTACATTTTGTAACCACTGGGCCTCAGTAGGTGAGGCTGCACAACCCCTGACATGATGTAACGCTGGATGCGGTGACATAGTGTTGTAAGAACAGGCAGCAATAATGTGGAAAAGCCCTTTCTGGCTCTAATAGGCAGACACAGATACAGGTGAAACACCTACTGCACCACTTAATAAAATTATTTTAATTTAGAAGGAGAATGAAGAAATGGAGCCAATTACCTTAGTGGATCTGACAGGCAACCCTAAACGGATCCTCAACATCCTCGGTTTGGGCCATTTTTATCCCTATGAATAATGATAAAATGACTCAGAAGAGATGCCCGAGGAAACACTGCGCGCTCCCAGCCCAGATGATATTAATAAGGAAGGCTCCCAGCTGCACAGAAAGGAAACCTGGGCCAACAAGAGGGCTTTTGCTTGCGCCCCTTTCCCTTGAAGCTCCCGCCTGCCCTCCCGCACCGCGCCACACACCATCACCGTCACCACACTGAGAAGCCCCTGGCCAGGCGCAGGTTTGCTCCAGGAAGAGTTGGCAGCACCTACGTGGGCAGGAAGAGCTGGGCTTACAAACCAAAGTTTCAAGGGAAAGAAATGCTCGTGCCATCAAGTGCAAGGCGATCCCAGGCAGGGGCAAGGCGAAGTCCCCCCTGCACCGCGTGGTGCCCAGTGGCACGGTGTGCCGGGGAGCGGCTGCCCCACACACCGGGGCAGGCTGGCACAGCACGGGGCTGGGTGGACGCATGGTCTGTTCCACTATGGCAACTCCTATTTTCCTGTGAAAATATGGATTTCATGGTGCAAGATCAGCTCTGTCAGATTAAATCAAAATGCAATAATCACTGAGCAATTGCCATCTGATATCTATATACCCCCACCAGCCTTGTCCTGGTGCTAATTTTAAAACAGACACCTCTGAGAAGGAGATTTTTTTTTTTTCTTCCATGGAGAGGAATAAAAATCCTCTGAAGTGATAAAAATTAATCTCAATTCCTGTTAGTTTCAGTGACAGCGATTGCAGCAGTCGCGCGGGCTGTCCGGCGGTATTCCGGGGATGAATTCCACATCTCGAAACAAGCCGGAGGAGCCCGAGGGACGCTGGTTTGTGCGAGGATTATTTCCCCCTCCCCAAAGCCCGTGTCCCAGTGCAACTCATGGGGCAGCCAGCTGCGGGAGCCGCTGCTCCTTTAAGACCAGATGCAACTTGCAGATCAAAAGGGCACAGCATTCACCCATGTCATTGTCCCCGAAAGATCAAAACCTCCCTATATACTTGGTGCAGTATCTGTTCTTCTAAGGTAGTTTACATTTTTCTCCTCCTCTTCTTTATTTTTTTTTATTATTATTATTTTTTACATTTTTCTTGCAGCCCCCACTTCTCCTTCCCTCCATCTATTCTTATCACTTTCGAATGACAGAGATCTATTTTCAGATGAGCGTGCCGAACAAAACCTTCATCTGTTTTTTTTTTTTTTTCTCTCTCTCTCTCTCCCTTTTTTTTTTATTTCCCAACATGGCGGTACGTGCTTATGCCCGCTATCTGCATAAGTCTTTTGTGTATTGCTAATGGAGTGCTGGAATTGTGGCAGCTCTGCGCGGGGAATACATGTGAGCAACAATATGCTGACAGACCCCTCGGTGGAATCTAATCTGTTCCAGCTCATGCACTCCTCAGAAACTATTTAACTTTCATTAAACTGTGTTTGATATCAGCTAAATAGAATGCATACGGCACCAATATAGCTCATATGGTCTCATTCATTCGATCACAGCAGTGCTTTTTTCTTATATTTTCCCCCCACTTGTGTCAGTACCCGGTATAGCTGGGTAAATAGGAGACCTTTGAAGATATAGTTAGTACTCAGATTTCTTTATTCTTTTGTGCTGGTTTCTTAGTGTTGAAACAGTGATTCATGTATGTCTCAGACAGCCTCCATTAATTTCATGTAATGTAGCTTTTATCTCGTAGCTGGGACAACTATCTCCAGCACTGTCTCCCTACAGCATCTCGCGCACAGCCCACCGCCTGCCCACCCCCCAGCGCCCCTTTTTGTCCAGCGACCAGCTCGTTTCTGGAGAATTTACTTTTGTTTCATTACCTTTGGGGGGCGGGGGGGGGGGGAGGACGGATGGAAAAAAAATAAATAAAGGGGCTAAGATTGCTGAGAAGTAAGGTAGAGATCTTTCCGTCCGCGTGGGTGTCTTTATGTCTCACGCAGGGAGAAGAAAAGGCAGGGGGAGCAGGAAAGGGAGGGCTTTGTGGGGAGTGGGCTAAAATATCTTTGGTGGCAGCGGCTGGATAACAGTTTTTTTAACCTATTCACAGCGCACTAATTTGATTATGAATGCAGCACAGTAGGAGCATGCAGTTTCTGGTGAGCGGGAGGAGGGGGTGACAGGCGCTGGATTTACAAGCCAGGGCTGTTCAAAAGTTTGAACGGTCAAAGGCGCCTAAAAAAAAAATTATCAGGACCAAACACCTCCCCCCCAAAACGTCATTTAACCCCAAAAAATAGTTAAAAAAAAAATCCCCAAAGCCAAACCAGCGAGCCCTTCAAACCAAGGCAAGCTGCAAGGGGGTATATTAGCACCACAAATAAATGGTGCGATTTTGTGTGTAAATACGAGGAGAGTGAAAGGTGGTTCCTTCCTTCCTTCTAGTTTTTTTCCCTTCCCCTTGAACGATCTGAAGGCATTAGAGGCTCCTTCACCTCACGAGGAGGATGGCAGAGGGAAAGCCACATCAATTTGATTGGGAAAAGTGAAAGTGATTACCTTATGCTTTCTTTAAAGATTTTTTTCCAATTATGTTTTATTAAGACCAAAGGAATAATCACTTTTTTTTTTTATATTGCTTAAGAGAAACAACATGGGGTCCTTTGGTAGAGGGAACCCAATTATTTGGGATATTATTTTGTGAAACCTTTTCATTTTATTAGTGTACCAGAGGGTTTTCACATTCGCAAGGCTAAATCCTGACTATTATTACTTTTTTGGAAGAAACATCTCACTGGGGCAATTAATTTTATCCATTAACACCAGTCGCTGCCGCGTCACGCGCTTGGAAAAAAAAGAGAAGGCAAGCAAGCCTCGTGCTCAGCTTGTCCTTCGGTTCGTCGGGGGGTCGCCGACGCCGAAGACAACACGAGAGGGGCTTTATGGAGGGAAGACGTTGTGCAGCACTGCTGGGACGTCCTGCCTGGTGCCAGGCTCGTGGCAGCGTGCCCTACCTGCCCACTGGCAGTCATGTCCTGCAGGGGCAGCTTCGCTCCTGCACCTGGCCGGGCTGAGCAGAGAAGGGCTGGCAGCCACCAGCCGCAAGGCTGATCCAAAAATTATTTAGATGAGCTTATTGACAGTTTTACTATAGGTTATCAATCTTATTAATGGTGCTAACAGAGGCTAATTGAAAACGTATCATCTGTTATTGCGTTAGCCTTCATTCTGTGGCATTTTTGTCAAAGTATTGGAGGAAGGACTGATTAACCCTCTGCTGTCATTTCCCCTGCTCTGCGCAGGCGTGGTGGCAGGAAGGAGGACAGCCCCATGTCACCCAGGGCCAGCAAGCCCCAATCCTGAGGCAATGAGATCCACAGCTGTGGGTGCCAGTACCAGGAGCCCGAAGATAAAACCGGCCTCAGTGCCGCAGGAGGAGCGTGCCCACGGCCGAGGTCAGCGCTCGTGCTGCACCAAACACAGGCTCCCCCGTCCTAACTCCCCGTGGCTCTGCTACAGGTGGGCAGCAGCAGCCACCGCCTCTCCTGATGCTTTTCTCTTTCAAAAACATGGAAAGAAAATGTTGTTGTAGGATGATAAACTGCAAAACCCCAGCTAGAGCCCCCCGGCTCACTGAGAGAAGTGGCACCGTGGCGTACTCCTGCTTGCCCTGTCCCAGCGCCACCTCAGAAGGATATTCATTAATTTTCCCCCAAACTGGAGCCAGCACAGCTCTAACCCACACTATGGCCACCCTGCAGGGACTTTGGGCACCCGGCTGTCCCCCAGCACGAAGTGACAACTTCATCCTGAACTTCCACATCACACAAATTAAGGACGTTTGCGAAGTCCGCACACGCATCACACTTCCCTGCCAGTGGGGCGATGCTGAGCACCCACCAAACCCGTGGCTTCGGGGTCCAGCCCTTCACGACTTCGAACATCACGCCTCAAGCCCCACAGCAGCCTGCAGCGTGCACAGTTCGCTTTCTGTAGCTACACCACAACCTCTGCTTTCGCTCCCACGGGCCGCAGCAGGTGCGGAGATGTCCCCGCACCGCACGCTGCAGCGGCCGGGCGGCACCGAGGGGCAGGCAGCCCCCAGCCAGGCACAGCTCCCGCAGGCGGCTCCAATCCGCAGCCTCCGCTCAGCAGAGCAAACCCTGGCATATTGGTCGGTCTCGCTGCCAAGCGCTGTGGCCGTGCCCTCGCCGCAGCATCCAGCTCCGAACACGCTTGACGGGCACTCTCCGGGGGGACTGCCTGCGCCGGCGGTACACGGCTAACATATGTAGGTACACCTGAAAGCTACAGCCTGCCACTTCGCGTGGACCTCACCAGGGTACCTTTGCTCTTTTGCCACCAAGGGTTAATTTTCTAATGGCTGCTTTGCTGCTGAAGCTGGCCAAGTTTTTCATCGCCCGCAGAGCACCACAAGCTGTGATTTGGAGCCAGAAAACACCATTAATTTTCTAAATAGGAAGGATCACATATGTAAACTGTCTGGGTCTATAACCAGTTGGGCAGGTAGAAGGCAAAGAGAAGGAAAGTGGATTTTTTTTTTTTTTTTCCAGGCACCTAAACAAAACAAACCTGAGGCCGCTCGCAGCTCCAAAGTTTCTCGGGAAACCCCGGCCCCCCCTTGCCTTCCCCCGCGCCCCCACCACGCACGCTCTTGGCCTCACCCGTGGCAGTACACATTTTTCCTGGAAAAGGTCAGCTTGATGATTTATTGAGCAGTTATTGAAGCTTTCACACGAGGCGATATGGAAAAGCTACTGGAAAAAAAATCAAGGGGAGACCAAATAAAGGTAACGGACCGCAGCTTGCGCCGTCCACCCCAGGGTCCCCCGGGGGCATCGGGTGCCACCGAGCTGCCCAGGTTTGGCAGCAGGACACGAGCACGAGCAGGAGCTCAGCATGGTGGTGGCTGCAGGCGGGGACGGGGACCCTGTGGTCCTGCCCGCGCGCAGCCACCCGCCACCACCTGCCTGCCTCAGTTTCTCTCCACCAGCTGGTGTGCAGACATCCACCACAGAGGGGTGCTCTGGGCCTTAATTAATTAATTAACACCTCATGCGAGGTGCTTGGAAGGCATTTGGTGGAGGGGACTACCACAGTGCATGATACTAAACAGTGGTAAACCAAAAATTATATATATATTTGTGTTTTTATGACCGCTTTTCCAGCAAGCCAAGAACCTGGAGTGGAATTATTATTATTATATTTATCAAGTTCCTCAATAAAACAAAGTCACAAAAGATGGTGATATTTTGCTTCCAGATGCCACGCAAATACGAGAGCAGCCTCAGGCTGGTCTGTGGCCGTCACAGCACGGCCGCCTTGGAGGGCCGCATCCTGCACCTGGTCGCATGGCTGTGGTCACCCCAGGCAGGAGCAGCCACCACCGCAGGACTGGGCCCTTGCTTAGCCCGATTCTCACACCCCGACCCCGCCAACCACTGTCCTCCGAGGAGGGGCACGGCCCGTCCAGGGCTGCTCAGGGCCGCTTGGTCCCTGGGATCCTCCCCGGGCTCTAGCGGGGAGAGCGCCTGGGCTGCCTGCCCGGGCTGCACCGTGACCTGGCTTCAAAGTGCCAGAAGAGGTTCCCCGGCTCCCTTTGTGCCACGCAGTCTCTTAATTGCACTTTTAAACACAGTGTAATTTTTGTAATTAACATTATGGTTTCAGAGGGCAGAGAAGCCTGCACTATGCTAATTACAAACTGGAGTAGTCGGCACAGAAATTCAAGGCTCCGGTTACCGGGGCCGAATGCAGTTTTTATGAAGGATTTCAAAGATCCTCCGTGGGCTCTGTGTTCTGAGTTATCATTAGCATTTGATAACATAAAGAATTTTTATAACGTGACAGATTTCGATGTGAAGATTTTACCTGATAACTGGAAAATTTACATAAAGACCTTCATTAACTCTCCGCTTACATTACTGCCTGCATAAGAACTACGGCGTGCTGTCTCCCTGCAAGATGGGGCTGGGGAGCCAAAGAATTTGTGCTTTATAATAAAATTTATAGTACGTTACGAAGGGAGGTTATAATAATCCTCAGTGATGTTGGGAATCAGAGCAATTCAAAGAGCGAAGGAGAGCGCGAGAGGTGATGGGAGAGGATATTTCAGGATTGCCACGTGCCAGAGGAGTGCGGGCTGCAGCACAGGCTGCGAGGGCAGGCACGAAGCCTCCCAGGGCAGGCGCTCAGCAGCACAAACCACCACCACCACACCGAGTCATGGGCTGTTACCCTTCTGGTTCACTTGCCCTGTGGTCTCTGCAGTTTGGGGTAAAGGAGAATCGAACATCAGCCCTGCTGCCTCCCTGCTGGCTGCTGTACACATGCTGCTGGATGCGGGACGCATCACCCCTTCACGAGGGATATGTTTCCTTTGCAATGACAGAGGTAACACGTACCATGGAACAACATCACCACAGATTTCAAAGTCCCCAGAAACAATTAGTAAAAGTGTATCAGCATCTCTCTTACAGTTGACACCTCCTATCTCCACAGACAGCGTGGTGTTTCCCGGAGGCTGGACCACTCCAAGCCATCGCCCGCTGAAGTCTGCCCAGCTGCACCTTCTGGATCCTTTATCTTCTAACTAATTCACACATACTCTCTTCTTCAGTAAATAACTGGAATTGCTCAACTGCACAGTGCCACGTTGATCACAGACTTGCACAAGCAGAAAGCCAAAACAAGCTGATGCACACAGAGCAAGCAAGGACATGGCCGGACCTTAACGAACTCGCCATGTCAGCCTCCTGCCATACGGCTTCTCTGCAGCTTTTCGATGCTTTCAGCACCCATTTCTGAATATCTTCCCAGGCCAAAAACCTCCCCAGAACCCTCAACTTTAATTAAGGCAAAACACCTAGCTCGTCCTGCAGGAAACCCCAAGCAGTCTCCAGCTGATGCAGAAGCCCCATTCCTCAAGTCCGCAGTCGCACTGCCAAAGCACACCACCTATTATTCCACAAGCCTCGCACAGTCCTGTTGCATGGGGCACAGCCCCGCTGGGCTGTCAGAGCCCCCTTTGCAAAGGGATCTCCCCTTTTTCCCAGTTTTGCAAACTTGGTGCTCGGAGAAACCAAAAAGCAACCTTAGATCAATGATCAAACTTTCGGAGTAGATGGCTTTTATTTTTACAAAATATTTGCTTCCAGCAGAGTGTATCTTAATTTACAAATGCAGAAATCTGTCATTAAGCTTTGACCCAGCTTCATGGCATTGTCAAATGCAATAACGTATCTTTTAATAGTTTTATATCAAGTAAGGATATAACATATCATTAGTTTAAATGTATTTGCAAGCAATTACCCCCACCAGGATATTTGTGAATGCTCATGCAAAATTGATGAAATTCTGACATGCTTAAACATTGTTCATTTAGCTCTATTCCTTATGTATAGAAAAAATAGAATAAATAATTCTGCTGCCACTTGCAAACTACCGTTCGGCATTTTCATTCTGCTCATGGTTTCTGTCCTGCCTTTAAACTATAGCCTTTGGTGATCATTTGGAAAAACAGTTTCATATATGTTTAATTTTAAATAGATGTACTAGATTATTCATTCCTCTTATTATTGTTCAATGCAGTAATTTAAACATGGACTAGATTTACTGCATGTCAGCTGCCTTTCTTTTACAAAATGGGATAAATTATTAAATGAGTAGAGGTTGTTTGACAACGGGTTTTCCAGTACTTCACAGAAGAAAGACCTTTGACATTCAGCTGTCTTTTGAAAAGAATAAAGAGTAAATCAATTAAGTCTCTATGCTGCAGTTCAAAAACACGCTGTTATGGCACATTCTTGCTTACCTCCAAGTTGACTTGGGAAGACTCAACCCAGTGCAGCAGTACCGCTAGGTAAATTATTGATTTAATTGTCAGGTTGTCTCGCAAGCGGCACTCCGGCCCAGCTACCTTAAACACAGCCGTTTCTACAGCTCCTCTGCTCCTTCCCCGAGCTGGAGAAAACCATCGATATCAACCTCCGCTAACATTTGGCACCACCTCATAAGACCTTTTTAAAAGTACTTATTTCTGGCTGCATCCAGCAAAGGCTAAGGCTGTGTAAGGAGAGATGTCTTCATTGCCTCTGCTGAGGACGCTTTGTGTTGATGAGCTTTTATGTGAAGTTTTCAAGAAAGCCAAGGGAACGTCAGGCGCAAGACGCCGAAAGCTGTGATGCAGCTTGGGTACCAGGATACTCCCTGGCAGGGAAAGCCCTGAGCTGATGGAAAACTACACCAGAAGACCCAGTAACAGATCTTTTTTTTTTTTTCCTTCCTGTTCCTGTGGCCACTACTAATTGCTGCATTTACTGCAGAGGTTGCAAAGCGTTTGGGGTGCTTTGGAAGGAAGTGTATTGGCTTAAGATATTATGTAATTTAACCTAAACCTTTAAACAAAACAAAACAAACAAAATCTAATTATAAATCAAGAGAATTAAAAAAAAAAAAAGTCAATTTAGTCAAAGCAAAATCTAACCAAAAGCTCATTTTTTTTACCTGATTTAGAAGCACTGCACCGGAGGCACCAATTCCATCGGCAGCCTCCTAACCCAGCAGCACAATGAAATGATGTGGGTGTACACGATGGAGTCTGGAGTTTGCAACCCAGCCTTGGCATCATGCAAATTTACAGATCATCACTCTTTTGGCTTCTTTTTCTTTTCTTTTCTTTTTGGCTCTGCAGAAATCAAGGATGAAGTTTTTGCACAGGCACAATTAAGATTTGATTAATTTCAGTGACTGTTCACGATCACATATCTTTTTGATGGTGTTTTTCCATTCCCAAGCAACACAAAACATTGCATATGCTAGGGGCCAACACAGGACATAAAGAGAAATCACCGAGGTTACACACAGTGTAACTCTGGAGGCTCCTAAGTCCCTCCCTTGCTGGTGAAGGATGCTCCCTGCTACCTTGAGGTTGGAGTTTCGTTCACTCAAGCTTTTAGCATCCCAAGTGGCGGGATTTGCATCAGCTCCCCTGGGAGCCTGCTCCTGCCTGGAAGCTTTCCGTGCTACTCACCTCCAGGTTTCTATTTCTCGGCTTTCCCTCCAGGAGAAGAGCTTTTTGAGCAGCGTGACAGCTCGCACGAGGTCTCTGGGCCTGAGGACTCCCCCAAGGCCACCTCTGCTCAGGGGTGTCAGAGCTGTGGCTGCCACCGAGCAAGGGGGAGATGCATACATTTTTAAGCCAGAGATTATTTAAAATTATATGTGTACATAAAGTTACCTCTCTTCCCATAAATAATTTCCAGGCTGCAATATTTTGCCTCGTGGCAGAAAAACGAAGGCAGTGAATGTGAGTTTTGCAACTACGTTTTCTTGGGAGGGGATGGGGCAGCTTGTACACAGCCCACTCGGGAAGCGGCTCGCCAGGATTTTGCAAACTCTCACAATCCTACTTTAAAGTATTGCTCGCAGAGAAAAGGTTAAATGAGGTTTAAGTGCCACATAATAAACCTTCACTGTTCATAAAGTCGGGTGATAAATGCGCGTGTGGTTGCTCTGGATAAAAACGCTGAGGTCGGAAGGCGAAGTTGGGAGGAGACGGCCCCGGGGACCCAGCGTGATGGAGACACCGGAGCCTGCCGGTGCCACACAGGGTAACTCCGTGCCCACCGCAGGCACGCTGCTTGCTCAAAATCAGAAACTTCTGATTGTAATTCGCTCGCGACTTCGAACCCCAGTCGAACGGCTCCTGTATGCGCCTCTTGCACACTCGGTCCTGACGGGGAAGCGAAGCGGGGGCAGCTCCGGCACCCATTTGGGAACGGGGCTCACCAAGACCCTGAAAGCGAACGAGGACTGCGGAGGTCGGCATCTGCTCCCACCACACGGGCAGGAAAGCTCCTCAGCACAGGGCAGGGCCCGCGGCAGCAAGTAGAGTTCGGCGCCGCTGATTGCGCTTCAGACGAGCGGAATGGAGCTTCAATTATTATTGTTATTTTAAAGCGAAACTCTGATTGCTAGGGGCATCCCAATTTTATCGAGCTCATTTTATTTTCCCTACGTTTATTTGAATAATATGTCCTCTGCTTGCAATAAAAAATGCCATATACCCCATCATCACAAGTAGCAGTTTATATAAACATAGCATTGTCCTGATGAGTTCAGAGATGAACCCATTCATTTATAGAATTTCTCCAGAATTTGTAATGTTTATGATTTAGAAAACAAACCAAAAGGGAAACGTCCTGTATGGTGAAGAGCTGTTGTGCTTGCAGATTTGATTCACAAGGTATGGAAGTGGTCGCAGGATAACAATCTTGGTATTTTTTTTTATTATTATTTTTAAAAAAGTAATAATAGCAATAAAAAAGCACAAACTTCCAGTATAGTCTCCTCCCTTTGGACACTCGGAGACAGGGCACTTTCAGCTCTGATGGGGGCTAAAATTCAGTGCCAGGTTGGTTGAAACTGCCCTGTGCCAGCATTTTAAGAGCATTAGGCTGCTTCTGTGTGTTGCGTGTGATGTTGGCGCAACCACAGAGGGCCCTGGAAAGAGCAGGACCCAGAGGCTCTGTGGGGTGGACAAGGACGGGAACCCCGGTGACATGTGGGACAGGAGGAGACAACCAGGTCAAGGACCCTTCGCTCATCCATTGCAGCACAGGGATATGGGACAGACTTTGTGGAGGACTAAAAATGCACTGAAGTCTGAAGAATGGAGTAAACGGGAGAAGGATTTCGTTCCTTAGTTATGCCAAGCCCAGATGCTCCATCTGGTGAGAAGGGAAAGGGATTTCCCCCATGGGACATCTAACAATAAGGACTTTACATCAGCAGCACATCAAGAGACGATATTACTCTAAGTACCTTAAAATAATAAATAAAAGAGAGTCCTTTTAAAGAGGTTTCTTCATGGGTTGTATCCTTCAAAGCCAACACAGAGATAGACCTCGCACGTTGCCGCGGTGCCCGTTAAGCATCAAACGTCATGGTGGGAAAGACCAGGCGACTTCAAAAGGGAATTTCTTTCTTTCCCCTGCTCCACGCTGTAGGATGCCCGTGGCAGGCAAGCCATAAACCGAGCGGTTTATACGAGGGCTGGCAAATGTTCAGTTGCAAGCGGAGGCACTGCACAGGCGAGGCGCTTGTTAGTGTAAGGGCCCATCCATAAATTGTGTTTTTACAATAATTTCCTTCAAATTGGATTGTCGTCACGATCAGAGAGCCATTTACTGGAAGCAATTGCTAATTACACACATGTCCCCTGTAGGGAGGATGTACAGCAAAATCAGCGTTTTGGAGGGAATTTCTTGTGTTTCGTACCTCCTACAACTTCACCCGTGGACATTTTCCAGCAGGCCAGACTCTGAAGTTCTTCTTCATTTGACTTCAGCAAGAGTTTTGGCTCGGCACGGCCCTGCGAGACTCTGCTGTATATGTTTTGGTCAATTACAAAACAAAACATGAATACAAACACTCTTTGAATCACTCCAAAAATCCCGTAGGACACCTCATTCGTCCTGCTGACAACTGAAGTATTTCCGTTTCAGCCTGTTCCCACCTCAGTCTTCGCTGGCCAGCCTGGCGTGTCCTCCCTCCATCTCTTGGGAGACCACTCCACAGATCACTAGACCGTGTTTTCTTTCCATGGCATCACTCTAAGTTTTCCTTTGCTCAGTTTCATCTCATTACTCCTTCCACTTAAAATATCCCAAATAAATCCTCTTACACATACCCTGGCAGCTTTTCTTGTCTATCCACATTCCTCACCAGCAATCCTGCACCCTGCTCCTAAGCAAGTGAACAAGCCAGATCTGCTAAGGATGGATTTCACCGCTTTGGCAAGCAGCTGCCTGAAGAGGTGTGTTTACTCCTAATTTTGGGTCCTGTACTTTTATGGCTGCTTCAAGACCCCTGCACATCGCCTTAGCCATGGTTTGCTACTGTAGCAGGGCTGTGCTCAGGGGCAGCCGCAGGTGCCTGAGCCGTGCCACCCCTCTGCTTTGGCTTACGAAGGAGCACCCACGGCCAACTTCGGCTATCGCACACAACCCCAAGTGTTCTGGTCTTCCTCGCCCCACCACCTCTCCCCTGCACGCACCCACCCATGCACTGAGCACCAGCACGTCCACGTTGGAGGAGCTGCACAGTAAGTGGCCAGCAATGACACTTCGAAGAGAGTTTTCCCACAGCACTGGCAATTCTGGAGTTGGGGTATTTTGCTTTTTCTTGTGAAAATGCTAGCTAGAAAAACATCCTCTTGCTCCTTTTACTAAATTTACAGGCAATCCACAGAAGACAACATTTAGAAAATACATAGCTAAGGAGAACAACTATTTCCTCCTTCTCGTATGACAAAATACAACAAATCACCCTGATAATTACAGCACCATGCATCAGGACCCACAGGAGCTGCCTGCAGGAATGACAAATCCTTGGCCATGCAGTTACCTTGTGATATCCAGAGAAACCCACCTGGATGAAAGCAACTCCGCTCCCGGAGCAGCCCCACCGCAGCTCCTCCAGCGATTAACCTGAGCGGTATCTGTAGCGCCGACCCCTCGCCTTGTATTTCGTAGCTGCAATAAAGAGCAACAGAAACTATCTGCGTTACTCCCCGCCGGCCGTGTGGGATTCTTTCAATAAGGGTGATCGTGGGGGAGAGCAATGAATACTATTATTTTGTTTAGAGACCCTGGGGTTTGGGCAAGAGCTGGTGAAAGCTGCTGGGGTAAAGCTCTCCCCAGCAGGAACTCCGGGCCTTGGTGCAGGGAACAAGCACATTCTGACAGCATTTCATTTAGATCCAGGCTGAACCACTGTGTTTTGGTGAGAACAAACTCCAGCGTTAAACTTCATGGGAACAGTGCGAGTCAATTATTCATTGCAAAAAGAAAAAGTTGTTCTGAACTGTTACTTTACATTATATACCTAATTATAAAAGAAAAGAAATGCATAATTGGAATGAAACCTTTTGATTTATCGAACTAGAACATTTTGACTAATTCAAAATAGCATGTCCTAGAAACGTGTTTTTCACAGGCAATTTCAACTTTGTGCTTTTGTTCCAGTTCAGAACAAAACTACAATTTGAAATCACAAATTTCCCAGTTAAATAGAAAGGATGATGTATGAGGAAAGCAAGCAGCTCACACAGCCCTGATGGCGATATTACGCGTAACTCCATTTCCAGAAACACTGAAGCAGCTTTAGGGACTTCTGAATGGAGGAGACGGGACGCTGAGCGGCACGGGAACAAACAGGATAACTGTAAAGATGCAGAAGTCAGATAGGAAATACGGTGCTGTTCCTCAAATGAGATACCATCAGCTGTGTGTGTGTAAGGATGTGTAACAACCCTCAGGGCAACTGGGTGCGACTCAGAGCTCGTAATTCAGTGGTCAAAACAAACCCTGGGCATCCCTAAATGACCCCATTGTTAGATTTAGGCATGACTCTGCTATACGGAGGGTGGTTTGCAGCATTCCGGCTTCATGCCCTTCATTGTATGCTGTAGAGCTTATAGTTTTTGTGTAACCCCCACTTCATCACAGCTCAAGGGTTGTAAGAAGCTGTAAGATTTGACTGCAGCTTTTGGCCGTGTGCGATAGAGAGCTGTGCTACCCCCTGGTGCCACGATGGTGCCTCCAAAAAACTGTTCCTCTCGGGAGAGGTGTCACTACCTCTGCCGCTGCTCCCTGACGTCCCATGCGGCTGCCTGATGGTGAGCAGGTCAGGGATGTCGGAAGGAAGCATTTGAGGAAGGAGATTTGAAGGGGAAAAGTTTCCTCAACGGCATTCATTCAAGAAACCTCCTTCTCCCCAAAATGTTTAAATATACACATTTGTTTTAATGTGCATTTACATTTTGAGGTATAAATGCTCAGAAATCCATGAAGTGAAAGAGCGGAGGTTCTCACCACCCAGCCAAACTGCCTAGCTCAAGCACTTCACACCATGCAGGGAGCAGCAACAACAGGAAACAAAGATCTCAATTTTAAAAGGAAAATACAATTAGGGATGGCCGCGTGTTTGCACTGAGGTTGCAGTCAAGCTGCCACAAGGAGCACAACGCTCTCGACTCCCAGTTACTCTCCGAGCACGTTTTTCAGCAGCTCTTTGGGTAGGACAGGGCTGGTGCCCACGTGTGCCAGACTTCCAGCCTCTGGGCCTCTACTGCCACTCGTGGCGCAGCAGAGGCTGCGGGCTGCTAGAGGAGGAGAGGGCTACCAGCCTTGGCAGTCTCATTTAGAGGAAAGCCCTTTGAAACGAGATGTGCTTCCAGGTGAAATCAGGAGAAAATCATCTCAGCCTTGGAAAGGAGCCTTGTGCTGCCACAGCCTCCTTCTCGTTGGGTTATCCCGTTGGGCAGAGCAGCAGAGGCAGCTCCTGGTGCTCCAGGACCCACTCGCACCCGGCAGAGCCCGGGGTGGGCAGGTGACACGTTTCCATCCCTGCCATTTCTTGTAGTGGAAAGGAAGAGCAATGACCTGGCCATAGAGTAGAAACTACACAACTGCTACCTAATGATCCTAATTTGCATGATTTTAATAATAACGAGTAAAACCAAACTGTTAAGTTGCACTTTCTACCTCAGCAAAACCAAGCTATAATTGTGTAGAGAATAATTTTATGGGTGAAGTGTGCCCTATATTATAAGAGATTAGAATAAAGTGCTCTAATATTCAATGTCTTAGCAGGTGCAGGCACTTACCTGGGCAATTAAAATCTTGTTAATATACAAATCACAGCCAATGAGACTATTGCCATGACAAACTGGATCTTTCAGGACATATTGTGTTTGTCTAAAATAGATTTTTGTTTGCTAGCAATAATTTGTCTAACTTTTGTTTAAAAGAGAAAATGACTGAACGCAGATTAATTTGCAGAAGATTCTTAAAATGCTTGTATTATATCATTTCCGTGAAAGCATTTACTTGTCCCTATCTTTGTGTAACACATGCTTTAATGCCCTTTGATTAATATCTCTTTTAAAAAATATACCACATGTAACAATTGATATATTTCAATATTATATCTGCTAGGGACTACTGGGCTGGGCTGAATAGAATTTGGCCTTGAATTAACAAGCAGATCATGAAAAGCATATGAAATTTTCCTTAATTGATTGATTCATTAAGTTCATTAAATGCCCTCCTTTGTGCTCAGAGTATTCCGTAAATGTGGGCAGGTAAAATAGGTGCAACGTCTCCTGTGAAATGCAGAAGATACATTCCTGGTATTCCTGAGCAATTCTGAAGGGAAAAAAAAAAAAAAAAAAAAAAAAAAAAGATTCCACCAACACCCAGACCTGCACATAAAATCCTGCTATATCAATATATTAATAGTTTCAGATCTTTGCTTCCATTTGACATGACATGATTTTGCATCCCAAGTCCTTCTGCAATTTTAAAAAGAGGGAAGGCAGAGACACGTGGCTCGTCACCCAGGGCTGCCTCCTCTCCCAAGCCACCCAGAAACCCACTTTCCAGATTTTTAGGACCCAAAAATGGACTTTGGATGAAGACGGCAAATTGGAGTCTGAGGGCAGAACGACTGCCCCTTTCTCCTGCCTGACTGGTGGAAAACAATCCCAGTGGTTTCCCATCAGTGAACCCCAGCCTGGCTGCTTCCTCACTCAATTCACACCTCTGCCTCTGCAAAGAGGCGCAAATTGCACCTCCTGGAGCTGCCTCCCCGAGGGGCTTCGTCTCAGCGCAGGGCAAGCAGTGTTTGCACAACTCCCCCCCCCCTGCGCAACCCCTGGGAAAGCAATCCCAGCTTTCGTGCAGGGATGGTCCCAGCAGGGCTGCGGGCTGGGTCCCAGCGGGATTGCCGCTGCTCCGGTGTCTGCAGCCACGGGACGTGCTCTGCTGCGCCAGGAGGCATTCCCTCCCTCCTCCTCCTTGGAGGCTGGTGGCCAGGCTTCCCTTTCGAGGCTCTGGAGAGAGAAGGCACCAGCAAAACATGAGTTGTAGGACCATGCTGGACACTGACTGGACAGCACAGTTACCTCGGGGGTGATGGAGACACCCGGGGACCCGAGCCCTACTGGAGCCCCTTCCCTTGGTGAGCAGGGTCCTCGTGGCAGCACCTCCAGAGGATGCGCTGGAGAAAGCAGGGGCTGCCCTCTGTGCTGTGGGGATCCTTCAGCCGCCCCAAATCCCCAGGGCGCTTTGCCAGTCCAGATCTCTCCTGTAGGCCTACACCAGTAAGCACAGCATACTTGGCTCTCGTGTCGTTAAACCATAAGCATGGGGAAATCCCCATTTAAAGCCAATCCAATTTAAAGCCATGCTTTGGTTCATACCCAAGCTACTCCTTAAAGAAGCTCAAAGCCCTTCAGCATTTGGGTACACCGACACGGCCAGGACCAACGCTCTGCTTCACCCTGCCCAAGCGTGCTGGAAAATACACATCTGCAGCTGCCTTACATACCTCTGCGTTCTCCTTTCCTCAGCCAAAAGTCTTCCACCATCAAGCCACAAATTAATCTAATTCTTTGGCTATTTAGGCTCACGTCAGCAGACAGTTCGGCATGTGCTGGATGCTGCCTGGGCGATGTGACTGCTGGGGCACTGTTTAAAGCCAGGCGCGTGCCTGAGCGCTGTGCTGAATGAAGCCTCGGCGACCACGTCGACAGGAACTGGCTTTAAACAAACCAGTTTGAGGCAAGCAAAGAATTGCCTTTGGTTAGAGAAGCAGAGGACGGGCAGGTATTTACCGGGTTTCACAAACACGTTATGAAAGGCATAGATTGTTTTTAATAAAAAACACTCAACATATGGCTGAGATATCTGGAATAATTATGAGAATGGAACAATAAACAAGAAATATTTTTGTAACTCATCATATGGCGACTTTGACGAGTTTGATGGAACGTGTCTCACCTTTAGCATCGCCTTTTGAAAGGCTGGCCACTGCTGTGTCGGGGGCTTTTTCCATAGCACTAACACAGAGGTGCTGGGTTCTGCAGGGGCAGGCATCGGGCCAGCCCTGCCTTGGCCCTGCGGTCTGCCTGTGCCAAGGAAAAGCGACTGCGGGAAGAACCTGCCACCAAAAGCAATCGCACGGGGCACGCAGCACCGTAAATAGTTAAATGAAACAAAACAAAAGAGTGAAAGCAAACTGTAAGAAGATCATGTTTCCAAGCGTAACGTGGGTGTTTATATGCAATAGTTAAAAATGTTGGAAGCAGCTGAATTACCCAGCCCCATCCCCCTGACGCTCGCACCCCCGGCAGGAAGGCACGATGCCCCTTGGGCCAGCCGCACCCAAGCAGCTCCGGGATGGGGAAGGAGCCCTCGCTCGCCCTGGGGATGCCGCTCCAGAGGGACACCACAGTGCAACACCCTTCCAAAAGCACCGCCCGCCTGCCCGGTCGCACCCAAGATGCTGGCCCCTGCTTTTCTTGCCCAAAGACCTGGCTCTTGGCTGTGCCCGGGCCAGGGGCTCTGGCAGCACCTCGCTGCAGCTGCCGCCTCCACCACCCACTCACTGCCTGACCCCGCCGGCGCTCATGATGCATCGTCCCGTCACCCTCACCGTTTACAGCAAAAAAGCTATTTAGCCGGTGCCTGCAACCCTTCAGCCCGCAACGCCTTGACAGCAGAGGTTATAGGAAAAAAAAAAAAGAGAGAGAGAGGGAGAGAAAGAAAGAACAATGTGCAATCGGCACTGCATTAGAGATGGAAAAAGTACTTAAAGCCTGCAACATTCATCAAGGCTGAATACATAAATGCCACATTTTGAATAAGCCAAGCAAAAGACAATGACAAAGGAAAGGCGCGTTGCTTCAGGAATCTCTATCATTTTCATTTGCTGCTGTCAGGAACCTGTTTTTTGCCTCTCACTCTATCAGCCATTATAGCATTAATGAAGTAACCTCACATAGTTATTGACTGGCTTGTCAGAGTCCCTGCCTGATCCCTTAATAGAAACCATTGGTCTTCAGTTAAAAATGGGGTGAGCTGGGAGGTGCTGTGGGCATGTGCTGAATTTCAAGTGCACTCCTGAGGTTATCAAAAGCCATGAAATGCAAATTATTATATTTTTTAAACACACAGATTTCATGCAACTGAGCATATAAAATTGACTAATACTGTACTTTATGCATTCCTAATAATGTTTCCAAATACGCTCTGCATATGATCTTTCCCCAGAAAGTTGTGGGTGGTATTTGAATAAGCAGAAATGGGCCTACTTTTATTTTGTGAATAAAGTAGTTTCCTGGATGTTGCAAGTCGCTGTTCCTTCTAATATAAAGTAATGTTTATGCACTGTCTGTTCAAACAACACGGGTAATCCTTTGTCTGATTTTCTGTCTCAGATCAAAACCATTTTTCCTTCATCTTCCCCCCCCCTTTCATAAAGCATCCTAAGTCCCAGAACTGGTATATTCTCATTTACTAAAAACTGAGGGTTGACAGAGGCTCTAGAAATAACTTCTTTTCCCAGAAGGTAATAAATCCAGGGAGTAATCTGAAACACCGAGTTGTTAATTCCAGCACTGGCCCGCCACCGCTCTCAGGAGCCGGGTACGTTACCGCACCAGCCCCGGTACGCGGCAATGCACGAGTGGGGCAGGACGCAGGTGCATCCCCTCGCACCTGCCTGGTGAGGACAAGGCACACGAGGAGTCTGCAGGCTTGGCATTCGGCACAGCAAGCTCTGGGTGACCTTTTGGGAGCTCCACCAAGGAGGAGCCAGGGCCCACGGTCCGATGGACTCCATTTTGGTTGCTAGCATCACCTCCTGAAGGCGTGCTCCGCACACGTCTGAGATCAGCTCTCGTGGCCTGAGCATCACCAAGAGCCTTGGCACATAATGCTCTCCAACCCTGCATCGCCGCCCCATGTGAAACCTGCTTCCCTAACTCAGCCAGCTCACTGAAGTCAAGCTTTACCTTCAGGTGAGTCTTTAAAGCTTCTCATCAACACCGGTAGCCCTCACCATCGTGCTACTCCCCTGTCTTTCTACTAAGGAGAGTCTCAAAGGTTAAACATTATGGCTGATTTTGAAAACAGCAACGAGAAACTCCTGTCTCACTCAGTGCAGACAGCAACAGGAAGAATAGTTGCTCAGCCAGACCTTATTCGAGATTGCTCAGACCCCCTGGGTCCGCAAAACTGGGTTGGCGTTCTCAGAAGAACAGGCTCCCATAATAATTGTGGTCTCTTCTCTCTTCTGATTGGGCTAAAATTCTCTAAGAACAACTCTCATGGCACTTGCACATCCCTGGTCTGAAATTAAGCACCTTTTTCCTAATGAATACTCTGTTTGTTGATTTGGTGGCACTTTTTATGAGCCTGAAATATCATGAAATTCCCCCCTTTTTTTTTCCCTGTTTTCCCCAGTTAATTATTCGCACTCCCTCAAAGACATACCTTACATAAAAACAGCTGGTGGGTAGCAGGTTAGGGATGTCTTTGACTTCACCTATTTCCACACCCTCCCTTTAGCCCGGTGCCATCCGCACACACCCTCTTGCACGGTCATGCAAGAGCCACAGGGCACAGCAAAGCCTTGGCTGCTCCAGATTGTGAGAGGGGCTGGTGACCATCTTCGAGGGGACCACAGCATCACCCCCTCCAGCCTGGGATACCCCAGCCACTGGGTCCCTGCAGTGAGCACGCTTCCAAGGCTGTCCTCACAAGGCAGCAGGACTTTGCTAAAGCATTTGAGGTTAGTCCGAGCTGTGCCGGGAGTCCGGCCACCAGCTCTGCAGGTCTTTGTTACAATCCCAACCCGTCTGAGCAGAAACATGTGGAAATGAATTGGAGGAACAGCTTTTGGCGGAAGCAGAACTACACTGTGTGCAGCGTGATCTGGACCTCTAGGAGGACAGGAGCAGCCGTTCCCCTCTGCTGCAGGAGTGGCTGTGCTGAGCCCAGTCGCACAAATGCCGCGGCCACCCAACACAGCCCAGCCGCTCTCCACCATCACCTGCCTCTGCATCAGCACGGTCCCGGGGCACTGCTCCTGAGCACGGGGAGAAATGCCCCTTCCAGAGAAGGGGCAGTGGGCTACAGGGCTCCCTGCAAGACATTTCAGGCTAGGTGCAATGGGCAGGAGGCTCTCCACTGATGCAGCGTGCCTGGAGGCTGTTCCAGGCCCTAGAGGCAGACATCTCTTTGGGAAGGGCCGGCACTGACGTGACCATCTTCTAGTTAAAGTCCTTATCCTGGGTTCCTCCCTCAAGCTTAGCATCCTGAGTGTTCCTGATCAGAAACCAAATCCTGACTGTCATCGTCATGCAGTGCAGGCTCATCCTGGCTGAAAACAAACAAGCTTGCTCCTTGCATATGGGGGGAAAAAAGCCGACAACGCAGCACCCCTTTCTACTTGATTCAAGGTCCCTGACAAAATAACTGCGACCGCAATGCCGGCACTGCCTACCAAAGCTCAGGAAAACATGAAGCTTTTCTTTTGGTCGGGTGCAAAGTCCAAGCTGCCAACAAGCAGCTTCTGGGGTTACTCTCAGATCCGCGCTCGAGTGAGCTGCACGCTAGCAGTCTAGAGACGGGCAGAGCTGGGGTCAGGGGCCGACACTTTAGATACTCACTTCCCAGAGGCTTGTCTACCCTCACTCATAAACCTCCCACAGCTGGCTCACCTCTGGGTTTTGTCTGCCTGCTGTTTCCTTCCGGGTTAAGCCGGTGCTGGGTTTGCAGCTCCAGCTCCAGAGAACACCAGCCCGGCCCATGGCTCAGCAGCAGTGCGACGAGCGGCTTGGGTAGCGCACCGCTGCCAGGGGCTCGTCAGCTCCGAACTTCTAATTGTGCTTAATGACTGCCGAAAGGAACTGAACAATCATGAGTGAGCTTCGGCTTCCCTGGTAATTAATATTGTTATTAGAGAATCGTTAATAACTATTGGGCTCCAATCTAGGGAGCATCGAAGATTTTGGGCGTCTCCGAGAAGACACGCAGCCCGCCTGGCTCTCGTGTTGTGCTTCACAGCTTTGTCCTTATTTTGAACGTGCCCCTGACTAATGTCTGCCCTGGTAAGAGCCCAGAAAATCCTCCTAATTGACTGCAAGAAACTCCGCTCATTTCAGCCGCCCGTAGTCTTGGCCTTGAGACAATCTTTGTTTTGGGGACACGCTCGGTGGCCCTAGGAGCAACACGCATGGCTTTTGTGCGTTGCAGCTGCTGCTGCAGGCGATGCCGAGGCGAGCGCTGCTTGGTGGCACCGCGCGCTTTCACACGAGCAGCCCAGAACTGAAATCATTCTTCAAGGTTGCCACATATCAAATTTGCAATTGCATCGGCTGTATGCAAACAGGCCTGCTATTTTGTGCGTTCTGTTGAGTGCAATATATTTGGCATGCAAAAGCAGTGTCTTCGGGGATTTTTTTTAAATAAGTAGTCTGGACGTATTGTGAGAGGCAGAGTAATTAGCATTCACTCAGCCCAGCAGGACAGCAATTTAAACTTTTACAAGGAGTCAAAGTTCAGGATGCTGCCCTGCCATCAACTTTCTACATACAGAAGGGATACAGACTGGAATATCCAAATGTTTCAGGCTGCTCCGGGTTATTTGAAACTCCAATAGACACATTACTATGGGGAAATTGCTTAATCTGCTCCAGGATTTATTGCTATTGTACGTTCGGTATGGAGGTCTCGGAGGGTCAAGAAAGGGCTGCACTCAGTGCAAGTATTTCATACCATATTAAAAAGTTTCTGACCATACCTTTAATCCTCAAAATCCTTACATCCCACTTTTATGCAGACACGCATATAGGAACACCCCACGAGCGTGGAGCTGCGTTTACACCCTACTCACAATAAACCCACGGCGCGGGGAGAGGGGGAGGCAGAGCAGTTTGCTGCTCGCTGCGGTCCAGGAAATGCCAAGTTTGTTGTCGTATACAGCAAATAAATAGAAAAGTCAGAAGGGAAAAAAAAAAAAAAGCCCTACTGCATTGGATTGATTTAAGACTAAGTGCATGCTGCCAGAGAAATGGATTTTTTTCACCCGTTAGGCAGTCGTTTTTACACACGTACCATGTGAGTACTGATCAGAGCTCACAGAGAAAAGAGCATTTGGGGCCGGGTTGGTTTGTTTGGCGTGGGCTTCAGCTTTTGGGGCATTTGGGTTTTTTTTTAGCTTCGTATTACTTTTTGCTCATCCCACCTGTCGCTCCCCATGGCCGGTGCAGGGAGGAAAACCCAGCACCCTAAGGGGGGGACAGAGGGCTGCAGGCAGTCACGGGAGAGAAAGACTTTGCCCCACGTCACGTAATGCTTCAGGAGCTTCCAGGGAGAAACCAACCAGTAACGATTTTTTTTTCCCCTTGTTCTCCCACCCCAGGCTTTCACTTATAAGAGAAGGCAAAGCTAACTAGAAAGAGGAGATAAGAAGGAAATGTGTAACAGCACATGAGTTTTGGAGATGACTCACACCCAGTGAAAGCAAAACAACCTGAGGAGGAAGGAAATCTGGGTACCACAGAACTAAGTATAAAAGTTTTTTTAAAAAAGGGAGGGGGGGTAAAAAACCATCTCCTCGGATTGCCCTGAAAAGTACTGTCATTATTCTGCTGGCTTTACTTGGTAGAAAGTGATGAAAAATAATCACTCTGAGTTTTGGTGGCACCTTTCTGCTACAGAGAAATAAATCCAAAAGCAAAAGGCAGAGGCAGGAGGAAGCAGCAAGGCAGAACTACAGCTCCCCGGCAGGAACAAGCGCCAATCTGCGCGTTCCCCACCTTCATGGGAGCTTCCAATTAGAAAAAAAACACAAACTCATTGCTTGCAAACGCGAGCAGGATCTCTGAGGTTCTCGCTGGGTGTTACTTGCCAAGCAAAACAGCCGCTGAACACAAACAGCTCGGCTCCTTCCCTCTGCAGAGGGCCGGCGAAGGACACTGCCTCGCAGCAGGGCTGCGGCGTGCAGAAGCGGGGAGCAAGGGCCCTCTGCCTCCTCACTTCTCTGCATGAACAAAGGCAATTCCTTGCCTTCCCACTGTACATAAACAGATAAGGCATTAAGTAACTTCTCTGAGTCAGTAATTCTGAACCCCGTGCCTTCAGGAGGAGATGGGGATGGCTGCATGGCAACTCTGCTTCATTGACGTAAGTGGCAATGCCTCCCAAAGTGAGACCAACGTGCTCCCCCCGCGATGCAAATGCGTGCTACTTTAGTCATCAGGACGTCCAGAGAGTTTTTTTTTTTTTTTCTCCTTCATTTTAAGCCTACCAAACTTCTTGAGGACTGTTAGAAGAAAGCGGCTTCCCCAGACGTCGATGTGTTAACCAAAATTAAGCAGAGAAAAAATAAACACACGGCTGATGGCACAGGATTTCCAGACCTCTTGCTTCTAAGAGGCGTGAAGACTCCGGGTGCCCGTCTGACCGCCACTCTATGCAACCACTCACCATGCTGAGGCCAGCAGCGCTGCCAGCACCCAGCCTGCAGGGACCCAGCACCCTGAGGTCCCCTCCGAGAGCCCCCGGTCGCGGCGCGGCGCTGGTAAAACCCCACACGGCACCGTCTCCTTTGCCTTCCTCAAGGCCCATCTCCGTCACACTTTGAGACACACTCTTCCTCTGAATTTTCTCCTCCTGCCACAAGTGCATTTTCTAATTGAAAAAAGAGGCAGCTTGTTTTAGTGTCGCGGGCTTTAATTAAGCATAGTTTGTCTAGAATAGCTGCAGGGTTTATTTATTATTTATTGAAGGAAGGTTAGTAATTTACTGGGGGGGTGGGGAGCAAACAGCTGTAGTTACAACTTTCCAGCATAAATCACCCAGCCCATCACTCACCCGGCTTTAGGACACTGGTGGATTACCAGCAGGGTCAGGAAAAATATTTCTTTTACTTATAAAGCGTTGCATAATGAGGGTATTTTGGGTAGTTTCAAGCCTCCCTGTAAGCAGCGGTTGTTTCTGGTCACCATCCAAGGACAAGACATTGGCTGTGTCCTGGGGGGTGGGAAATCCCCCAGGGCCTTGTTTGGCACCTTCCATGCAGGAGTGCCATGCCATCACCGCCATGGGCACCACGAAGGGCACTGCTGGCAGCTGAAGGCTCTGCACACACCCCTCGCCCTCCCTCCAGCCGCGGGCCAGGCCTACCCCCACACATCGGGGTCAGCCTGGGTGCTAAGGGGCCGCATCCTCCACAAACAGGTACCCATGGAAATCCTGCGTCCAGAAGGAGGGTCCTACAGACCAGAGGTGTGCCCAGAGGATAACACTGCGGAAACACCCCCGGGCACCCACCCTGCTCCCTCCCGTGCTCTGGGGGTTGCAGAGGGACACGGGGGCACCCCACAGATCCCCACCCAGCCCCACAAACAGGAGCGGGCAGACACAGGGCTTGTCGCAGACCTGCTCCCACAGCGAGAAGCTCCCCGCAAGCAGGGGACTGTTAAACACCAGTTTGAGGGCAGGGGCCTATAAAGCCAGTGAGGGGGCCATAAAGCCAGTCCAAGTCATATTTTTTGCCTTCTTTTTTTAATTAAAAAAAGCTTTAACTTTCCCCTCACCACTTCTGGGCTGAATTGGTTTGATCCAGGGAGGTAGTTATGCATAAGAGTAACCACTTTATATTGAATTAGGGGATTTCTCATGCAACACATCTCACCAATTACAAGGCAGGGATGCAATTCTATGATTTATAATACATTATACTGTTAAGTAATATAACATTATAGATACAATTTGTACCTATCTCTCCATGGATTAGAGAGGTGGCACATGAAGAGTGGATCATTAAACAGCAGTGCAAGGCCAGGGGCCAAGCACTTCTGTTTAACAAGCTGCTCCAAGTACCACCTCTCTAATCCATGGAGAGAGAGAATAAATTGTTCCTGTATCTTGTTATAAATCATGTTCTTTTGGGTTTTCTTTTTTTTTTTTTTAATTAAAATAATAATAATAATAATTTCTGTTTAGGGCCATCTCTTCCTGGGGCTGAGCTAGTTTAAGCTGAAGGCGCTTCTGTTGCGGAAACAGCCTGAAGCCAGATTGTGTAATTTACAATCTGGCTGAATTTGGGGGTGGCACGGGGAGCGAGATGGCTGCATCATTCCTCTGGGTGAAGGAGACCGCCCTCTTGACCAGGCCAGGCTGTTTGGAGGCTGAAGCAGCCAGGTCCTCCCAGCCACTGGAGCTCAGGCAGCAGGAGAGGTCAACCGGCTCTGGGCTTCCCCGAGCAAAGGGGCTGTGAATAGCACGGGCTGGGAGGTGGGAGCTTTGCACACATCCTTGCTTCATCAGGAAGGAAAAAGGCATTGCACGGTGTCCTGGGAGCAGCCAGCAACCCATCAGCACCCGGCCTGCACAGCACACGTCCAACACGCACCCTACCAGCAGACAGCTGGGTGACACCACCGTCTTCATGGGGGTGACTGCAGGCATGCACCATGGGCACTCCCAGGGCAATATCATCCTATTGCTGTTCCCATGCCAACACCAACAAGCAGCCGAAGCCAGGTACGGTGAGGTCTTTGGGAGGACAGGCTTGACACGGCGGTATTTCAGCGCAGGGCGTGCAAACCTGCTCCGCTCAATGGCGACCCGCAGCAGATGGAGGTGAGCTCTTTGACCTCTCCCTCCTGTTCATATTATCTCTCCAGGGTCAATAAATGCAGATACAAGTATCAGGCTCTGCAGACAATGTGACGCTTTGTAACTTTGGTGCTGATATTAGGGTGCCATGCCTCAGGTTCCTGGTTTATTAAACTCAATTATAATCCCCTTAAGTATGGCAACACCTTCAATAACACTACAGCCGCATGGCTCCCGAGGAGGTAGCACAATGAAGGAGGCTGAAGATATAAGGACCCTGTTAGGCTGCCTTATAGACCCTAACTCATTGTGGGACAAGGCATTGATTTCTATTGACAATTTCATTGTAATGTCAGAACGTAGCCTGAATTCATCTTTCATCCACTTCAAAAGTAAACAATGGCCCTTGAAATAGAAAAAGGATGGAGCTAAAAAAAAAATAGAACCCAGTTTTTCCTCAAAAATTAATAGAGAACCAAGACCATTTGGTAACTACGTAGAGCACAGCAAACTATCGACAGAGCACATTATTTGACGAATTTTATCACTGCTTCAATTTTCAAATTATTCACAAACCTACTCACATTCATTCAATTCCTTTCAATTTATGAATCTATATTAAATTAGCATTCCACAGAAGCTATTTTCAGCCTAAGAAGATCCTCTGAGTGATATTTACAGCATTTGCTGATGAGACAGCATCATCTCCACCCTGACAAGGTGCCCTGGTTGAGCAAGCAGATCTTAAGCAAGTAGAGGTTGGGGGAGACTTTGATCAGGCCTTCAACGCATTATGTTTGAAACAGAATGAAAAAAAAGGAAAGGTTGTCAGGACTTGGCATTGACACCGCATTACATTAGGCATTTCTATTAATAAAGAACAGCAATCAAGTCTAAAATTATTGTGGATCTGTTCACAGGCAGCGAATGTATGTGAACATGGTCTAAAATGCAAACGTGGCCAAGTCATTCAGGCTTTTTTTGTTTGATTACCTCTGGGCCTCAGCTCTGGTCTGGGGTTTTGTGTGTTTTTCCACAGCAAAACATGTGCAGTCATGTAGGATAGGACAGAGAACTATCAGCATGGTCCCCACCACATTTCTAGAGGCTGGACAGAAATACTTCACATGTCTGCAAAATGCAAATTGAAGTTTACTAATTTCTAGTTTTCAGACACCTGCTGCTCTTCACCACCACCGTTTTCATAGGCACGAATCTGTCCAGGGTGCAGGTGAGAAGTTTCTCTGGACTTCAGGCTCTGAAGTCCTTCTGAAGTCCTCCGCAAATATCAGGCACGCTGGCAGATGGGAATAGTGAAGTAGAGATTTCTGTGCCATGATGAAAGAGAAAGAGACCCTGGAGCCTTAAAGACAATAAAATAAAATAATGAAAACACACCTCTTCATTTCAGTTCCACAGGAATTCAAATGATTTACCAAAATTCCCTAAGCAATTTTCCTGCAGCAGAGCTCCCTAATGAAGCTGGGGAGACAGCTTCTCTCCACATCACCACAGACAGCTAGTTGGGGCTGAGTGAAACCCTGCTTGGCTGGCACGGGGCTGCAGCAAGCATAGAAGGGAAGCTCACCTTCTATTTCACCTGAAAGACTTTCAAGGTGGAAACACTCCGCTGCTGGCCATCCCATAGCCATCAGCCAGCTCCTTGTTGTTAGTGATGGGACCACCACCTTCTGCAGGTTTAATTCTGAGGCATTTCTTCGGGGCACGTGAAGGTAGGTTCAGCAGTGGTTACTTGGGTTATCGTTTGAACTGGTTGTTTTGAAGCAGTCTCAAACTGAAGAGCCAGTAAGGAAAACATAATATTATCAGTCAACCCATAATTTTCTGGCATAATTAGGACCAAGATACTTCATTGTATCATATTGGACAACCTGGAATCATAAGGCTGAAATGCTTCATTGGTCTTGTGGGGGAAAAAGAAATAAAAAAAAAGAATACCCACTACAAAAACAAGGAAACAAAACAACAAGCAAACAAACAAACAAAAAAAATGAGGTGCTAGCTGATAGGGAATTGTAGTCCTCATAAAAAATATCGTCTTACACGTTGTTCATCTTGCCTGTTCAAGTGACATCGTCTCTCCAGATACACCTCATCTAGCTAGTCACCAGCAAAAGACAGAGAGCCATCCTTGGATATTGTCACATCCATCTCGCACAGAGGGAAGAAACCTGACGGTGCCGGGGATGACTTGGCATGAAGAAGCAACAAAGAGCAGACTCCAAGGGGAGAGATGCTTCTCTATCAAGACTCCCCCTCTCATTCTTCTTCATCCTCCAGGCCCAGCTGGACTCGTCGTCCCAACTGCTCTCCCCATTAGGATGGGGGACGTTGGAAGCGTGCGGCTGGCAATACACCCGACAGGTCGAAGGGATCCGAGAACACCCTCAGGTTCACACACACCCGGAGTTTGCCAAATCATTTCAGCTCATCTCTAATTGTCAGCGATCTCTATTAGCTCTGTAGTGTGGCTTTGACATAAGGATGAACAGAAGGGTTGTTACTGGCTAGTGATAGGAGAGGAGCTTCTGGTCCAAGGAAGAAAAGCATCTTCCATGGCAGAAGGAGAATTTTTTTTCCTCCCCATGTAGGCTACGCTATACGGAAGGCTAAATGACAAAAGACAAAGAGATCACTACACAATGGGTGTCCATCAGCTTAAACTTCTCCTAATGTCACAAGGAAAAATAAAAACAGAGGAGAGAGACTTCATTGCACTGCTTCACAGTTTTAAGCAATAGTAGATCCATTTTATGATCATCCCCAAGGCAGCAGGGAGGAAGGAAAACAGTGCTGTGCACGGCTAGCACAGGGCTGCACGGCTCCATTTGAACCCTCGGCTGCAGGAAATTGTCTGATGGTGGCAGCGTGGCTCTCATGTGGTCGGTCCCTCTGACACCAAGCACTACGGTGCAACATTCCCCATGCCAATTTGAGCTAAATTTACGTTTAAGTTGAAGGAAGAAGAGAAAGAAGAGTCTCATTTAAGGGCTAAACCTGCTCGGAGATCAGGTTCTCTTGGATTACACCAATTCTCATCTTTCCACGTTATTTCCGCAAACAACAGCCCAAGTTAATAGGACCTAAAAATACCCCGAACGCATTTTTGGTTTTGCAAACAGTGTTTCATTCATGTATGTCTGCCTGGTGATGCATCATTACAATTGTAATGAGATAGCTGCCAGCCCTGGAAGGGTATATTGCTTAGTGTACCTGGAATGCTAAAGAGGGACCGGAGCTGTTATACAAGATGAAAATGAGTTTCACTATGTAGAAATGAGAGTGAGATTAAGGCAGACCCGGAGCTAGAAGAAGTTACTTGAGCTTTTCCAATGGTCCAGGGCCACGGCCTCCCCCATTTTAGACATTCCTCCCCAACGCAAGAAGCAGCAAAAGCATCCCTTAGATCAACGCTGGCCCCCGGAACGACCCCAGCTACACATCCAGGGACGGCGTCAGGCATTCAGGGGGCAACTGCACCCACTTGCAGGGATGGGTGGCTTTGCTGCTTGAGATGAGATGTACCGCAAATAGGGAAAATAAACCAACCCTAAATTAAAGTGCTTCCAATGTAACGCAATTACACTACATAATGTTTACTTATCTTATATACACTCAAAGAGAAGATAAATGTGTAGTAAAAACCACAATCCACTATTAAACAGCTATAAAATACTTTGCTGTCTTCCCATTTCAAAAGCTCCCATAGTATAAATAGTGGTCAAAAGTTCAGTGAACTGTCTTGTAGACTGGTGCTCCATTCAAACCGTGCTATTTCCAGAGAGTCTCCTGACACCGTATCTAATTTCCAAAATGAATATGCTTTAATTTTCCTTCTTCATGCATTGTGCTTTTTCCTCATTTAAAACAGCAACAGCCTCTGGCAGTAAAGGACATCACATTTCTGTGTGAGATGAAGCTTTTTCCCCCCTATATGCGGGAGAATGGCATGGGTCAAGGGAGAAAAAATGTATGCAAAAAACATCACACCCCACTGACCCCAGTATATTTTACATTACAATTTTGCCATTTCCAATATAGGTTCATTTTGCAGTGGACCATATCAGCCATATTTCAGGATTTACAAAAAAATAAAATAAAAATTCAGTACCTGGAGCATTGTCTGCATACAGTATGTCCTAATGCAATATACGGGTTGTCTTATTAATGTCTAGTGTAGCTTGCAGAGAACACACGCGCATGCAGGGAATACTTATGCATGCTGAGGCAGCACAGGTGTGTGTACAGTGGATTTGTACATACATTCAATTACATCTGCAGATAATACTCAAGTGCATTTTTACTCAAAAAGCAGATGGCCGTACACTGCGGGTGAAACCCCTGAAATCAGGGTGGGGGGCTCAGTGAGGAAGGGTTTTGCCCCATAAGCCCTGCTCCCCCCAAGCCATTAAAGTCCCCATGGTGGGGCACCTGACACAGGTTCAGACATTCAGGCAGAGGCTGCCATGCTTTCAATTGACAACAGAAACAGCTTTATCTTCCACACACATGAAAAGGCCTCGTCACACCTCCCAGCACAGGCAGGGATAATTCGGACCCTGACTCAAAAAGCACGGGAGGTCCAGGTGACTTCTCAGGGCTTGGCCACTGTGCTTTGCCCACTGAGGGTCTTAACAGAGGTCAGCTCTGACTGCCAGCTCACCGAGTTTAGCTGGCACACCTGAAGCTCATGTTGATACCTTGTTGTGGGTTTGAAACTGCGGCAGGGGAGGACAAGATCACCCTTTGTTCTCCCAACCGTCCTCCGAGACCAGGGACCCCAGGAAAAGGATGCAGTGGCAACCTGGTGCAGCCCCCATTTTAAGCAGGGATTAAGCCACCAATCTCAGTCAGAGCCTAGGTGCTGCCAAAGCGTCTGCTCCACATTTCACTTCAAAACGTTGGTGCTTTCATGGAGTGATGCAGGTAAAATTAGAGAGGTGTCTGCAGGAGTAGAGATGTCTACCTAAGAAAAAGCTACCCACATAGTCAACAGGAGCATTGCCTAAGACCAAAACAATTTTGACTTCATGTCCAACAAAGACCATAATGCTCACAGAACTGACAGGTCTGACCATTACAAACCATTACAAACAAAATCATCATCCACTATTTTGACAGAAAATCAAAGAAGTTTGACTTTCTTAAAAAGTACCAATTCCCATAAAATCTTGCTACCTACAGACAGTCGGCTGGGTAGAGGCTCGCAAGATGGGCATACCTCTTACATACAGATGTCTGAAAGTTAACCATGCTGACAAAGCAGAATCACATGAAGGGAGCTAAAAAGAGGCAGGCAGATAGAAGCAAAATAATAATCATAACAATAATAGTTTATGACCATACGGAGACAAAAATCACCATCTTTAATATTACACAACTATTTCAACTCGCAACTATCATGGAAAGGAGCAACTTGATGTCCTACAGGCACCCAATTTCTTCTGCTTATCATCTCAAAAAACCTCAAAGCACTATCACACTACAAAGCTTTAAGACTTTAGGGACAACAGACTTACCTGAAGTTCAGAGTAGCCCGAGAAGAGGAGACCCACCTGCAGTTTAGATGAAAACTTTCAGAGGGACAGCAAAGCAGCTGAAGACAGCAGTGTCTGGAAGCAGTTCACAGTAAAGCTGCATTCACCAGGAGCAAACTCCAACTCAAACCATAGTGGAAACAGTTCCACAGATGTTTGAGAAGCACTACTTGCCTCCTTTTAACTCAAAGGGCTGAATATTTCCCTTAAAAACACAGAATTTCAGTTTCTTTATCCCTTAGCACTATTGCTTGCAGATGCTCTAATCCATACCCTGCCAGTTCAGCTCTCCAAACCCTGTCTCAGCACGCCCCAAATCCTGGTGTAGAAGTCCTTCTGGGTGAGATAGAACTCCTTGGGTTATTTCAAAGCTCTGGATGAAGGATTAGAGTGAGGGTTGGTCAGGACACTATGGGAAAAAGGCCTCCTTTAACAAGAGGTTACTTTAAAGGGAACCTACCCTTTAACAGCTGGGTGCCTTGGGAAACTGGAGATGGGATACAGGAGTACTCTGCTGAAAATGAACCTAAATGCAATTGCAAGAGCAGCATTTTTTGTTATTTTAAGTAGAAAGGATAAAAAATGCAATATTTTCTTCACTGTTAGCTCTCTTAAATGTCATAGAGAGACATCCTGTTGCCTGAGAAGTTGTAGACTTGTGGCTCAACAGGTTTGCTTGCTTATTGTCAGCATTTACCTGAATTGATTTTTAATAAAAGCCTTAAAGAAAGGAAATTTCCTGCCTAGAGATGAGGCACTGGGAACCTGGGCAGGAGCCCCTGAGAATTGCTTAGTACTCAGTTCCAGCCCCAATATACTCTGTTCCTTCATGATTGCAAATCCCCTCTCTGATGCTCTGCAAGAGACCCAATTTTCTGTAAGCAGTTGTTGGACAGGAACCTGGTGGTGGTGTTTACCTCCACGGTCTCAAGAATTTCAGCATCTCTGTGGCAAATGTTGCTGTGCTTCAAGTGGCCAGATGTGATCGAGGGCAGAACTTGGTCTTTTCTGTATTCATCTAGGGCTTTGAACTTATCAAAATGAACCTTGATTTCATAAAATAATAATAATAAATAACAATAATAATAATAATAATGTTCCCTTTGGCTTCAGAGCACCAGTTCCATTGAAGTACTGCCTATTGAAAGTTCAACTGCTAATGGCAAGCTATTTTGAAAAGGGAAAAGTCTGGAGGCAAATTATGAGGGAAAGAATTGATATTAATCATTTTTAAAGTCATTCTGTCTCAGGCATTATTTTCCTTTTCTTTCATTATTCATGATGAGTTTTTTGCTTCAAGGCCAAGTGAATTCATAGGGCCTGACCCATCCAAACACAACCACGACTGTCTGAACAATGCACCCTGTCTGAGTCTGCAGATAACAAAGAGTCCAAATGGAAAGGAAAAAAAGATGATTCTAAACAGTGAATCTAAACACACATAGAGGTGTAATTCTTCTTCTGATCAATTCATTTCCTAGCGCTTGTGTTCCCATCCCAGCCACCCTGGGGGATTTGCAGTATGGGAGTCCCCAGAAGCCTCTCTCTTTGTTTTGCTGTTTCTCTGCTTCTACCATTAGTGCCTCTAAAGCCAGCTTGGCTATGTCAAGCCTCTAGGGCCTTGAGAAATCACAAAATTTCCTCTTCTCTTTCCTTTTTTAGTTTAATTCCAGAGTTAATGGAAACTCAGTTGCTTCGTAACCTGTACTGCCTTTTGCTGCAGGGCAAAAGTGGACACCAGGAAGAAGTGAGCTTAGAGATATTTGCAGCTTTCTGCAGAGAAATTAAAGGGCTTAGAAGAAAACTCTCTCCCAGGAGAGTTTTTTGTTTTTTTTTTTTTTTTTTTTTTTTTTTTCCCCAAAAGCTCTCCTGAGAGAGATTTTTTCCAATTTGGGTGTGGAGACCCCCAGGATTGCTGCAGGTAGAATCAAGCATTAGGACATGGGTGAACACTGTGTCTGTAGCAACTTGTTCTTGCCAGAGTATGAGTGAGACTGGGAAGAAGTTTTTGGAGTGGAAGCAATGACAATTTGTGGACCTATTTTCTCCTTCTCCTCTGGTAATTCTCAGCACCCTCAGATAGCCCCATCTTTGCATGTTGCCAAAGAAAAAATGGAACTCAGAGTTCCCTTTGCTTCAGGGAAAACAAAACAAAACAAAAACATTACTTGGGTATATTTATGTACGTAACTGTGCTTCCCAGAAGACAGGAGTTTGCAATGGAATATCCTTGGTAACCTTGAAGATAACTGCTGTACTTTGGGCACTCTGAATAAACTCAACAACGTGTATCCTCACTCAGGCTCTGCAGATGCAAGCATCTGCAGAACATGCTGTTAATAATTAATATAATTGTATAAACCCCTAGGTATACAAATACACAGACAGATCCTCACATTTTGCCTGTTTCTCTGTAACAAATATCCAAACTGAAACAAATTTAACAAGATACATTATACAAATCTGCAGACAGAAGTTGTATCAAAATTTTAACTATCTTCAGCAAGAAAGCGCTTCTATTTCCAGTAACGCTGGCAGCATATACTGTAGCTAGGCAGCCACACTTATTTTCAATTATCATTTTTGCCTTTTTAAACAGCATAATGAAATGCCTGGTAAATTATACATTTTTGTAAAACACAAACTTGTCTCTTTATTTGCAGCTCAAGTCTTGCAGTATCGTTTTGTCTGTATTAGTTCTAGCTCTTTATGAGAGGCCAATTACTTTTCTTAGCTGTAATATGCAGAGTGTGATAGCTTACTCACCAGTCCTCACGGAGATGCAGCCTGATGCAGTGCGGCCACATCTAAGGCTCAGGCTTTGGAGGAAAGGGCAAAGGACTCCAGCACCTTGTTGGCCATAAGAGCACCCATGCTCACCTGGTTCCGTGTTCAACAACTAAGATTTCCAACCCACCCTTTGCTAAACAAAATGGATTTTAGGGAAAACAACAACCAAAAATGTGCGTAGCTGCTCCCCCCAATCTCCCTTTCGAAAGACGATCCCCTGGCAGATGGAACTCAATATGCTGTCTCCCAGATCCTAAGAAACTCTGAAAATAAAAAGTTCCCTTCACTTACACCAATGGGCCATATAGATGCGTATCTACAGTTCTCAATTCCCTGTCTCTTTAACTGGCACTCTGAACTAGTGAACACTTCCTTAATCTTGCCCCATTATCATCCTAATAGTACCTCCTGATATTCATAAATGTCTAGCAAGACTTTCAGCTATTTTGTATGAAGATAAAATATCCAGCTAAATTGAGAAGATTACCACATCACCACATAAATCAGTGACAGGCTGCGTGTTATTACAGTTGATTTTTGTTGACAGTTGGCTGTAGGCAGTTGTGTTTCAAATGCCTTTTTTCACTGGGAAATTAAACAAAATTCCATGCAAAATGCAGCCCTCCAGTTCAAAAACTGTAAATCCAAAATTAGCATTTCATACTTTAAAAGGTAGCACAGCACAATTTTCCATTGAAAGGTCTGTACAGTTGTCACAAATGGGTGCTTCACACATGACACTAATGCTACTGATGCCTTTTAAGAAAGCCACCTTTCTCTGATATTATTTTCTTCTCCTAATAATCTGCATACACTATAGTTCATCCCTATGGAAAAGAAAGAGAGCTCACTTACTTATCTCTCATATGGGAGCATTATGCTTTCAGCAATTCAGACAGATTGGCTGGATTGGAGGGGGGTGGGTTGCCAAATCCTCCACGATAAGAGGGAACGGATTGTGGCCAGTGAAAGGTTAATCTTCCCTCTTCCAGTTCCTCCTTCCATCTCACTGTAACCTGGATAGCGAAGAAAATATAAGAAGTGAAAAGACACACCAGCACAAAACACCGTCCATACTGGATTGTGTTGTGCTTTATATACAATGGTCACACGTGACCTAATTAAAGGAAAAACACTGCTACAAGTCAGAAAAGCAGCTTGGGTGACACGAGAGAGGACTAGAAGTTGCATAGGATTTTCTGCTTCCTGAAGCTGCTATGACCATTTTTTGCCTCGGATACTGCTTGCCACTAAACTACTTTTATATGGGCTCTGGTGGCAGCAAACAGCCTAAGCAGCAGCTGAGGTGGAGAACCTTCCCCATCTCGAGGTGGATTCCTGATGTCATTGGATGCTAGACTAGAAAATGCCACCACAAGAAGGTTACAACTTTGGCTACGTGTAACAAAGGGCATTACGGCAAAGAATTTTGATGTTTACTCCTGGCCATGAGGACAGACACATAATGGGATGTGTCAGCCAGAAGATGCTACAGGAGCCTTTGCACAAATGCTTCACTGGCAGCTAACTGGCTGCTGGCCATGGAGAGGCAAATATCCTCTGGCCATTACTCCCTGGGCTGACAAACACATCACCAGCCATTTGGATCCAGTCTGCTCTTCCCCCAGGGTAAGAGGTGTAGGGCCAGAGGGGTGATGCCCCGCGTGCAGGACCGTCCGCTCTCCCAGCCCTGCCCCTGGAGGTGAGCGAAGGCTGCAGAGTCCACCTGGTGCTGTCTGATGCTCGTCACCGAGCAGGAAACCCCCACAGTAACCAGTGCCAGTACAATTAGGTATTTCAATCAATATTGAAATGACTTCATCTGACTTCATCATCAGGCATTTTAAACAGCTGCTTCTCTCTCATTTGCACATAGCTGGGTCAGGGTTTAGTTTTACAGCACGTGCCAAATCTTTCCCTGGTGTCACTCTAATGGCAGAACCAGACAAGCCATCCATGGGAGCCTGGCCCCAGCCATCCATGACGTGCCAAGGTACATCACATTTTGTACTGCTGCTTAATTAGTTGTGTAGCTGACCATCTCTTGTCGTTGCTGACATTTTGTATGAAAATAGTCCCACTTCATACTTGGAAGTAATAGGAGACAGGAGAGACAGAAAATTGCAAGGTTGGAAAAAAAATTACTAAGCTGTTATTTTTTATTTCCTCAGATTTAAACAACAACAGACGATACCCATGCAAAAAGCTCTTGCCACTCTACTAATGATTAGATTTGCATCTGATTACAGACAAAGACTAAATGAATTGAGACAAATCATCACAACGAGATACTGGTTGCTTACCAGTTGCCCTGCTGGGAAACAGGAGCTGGCCAAGAGGGGTGGAAAACGGCAGCACAAGAACAAATGGTGAATACAATGGAGCTATCCCGAGTTATCTGCTGAGGAGAGGATGGAAACATGCCCAAGCTTTGCCCTTGAGTGAACTGCAGCCTTGAACGACTTCAGGTAGCATTTGTCCAAGGGTGAAAATATTTATACTTAAGATCTGTACAGAATATTACACTACCCATAAAAAGTATTATGCCACTAGTATGTTCTCTTGCAGCTCTATGTGCACATATTATATCTTAACATCTGATTTCCAATGAATATTTCTCATAATTCTCCAAAACACATCAGAGGTGGCCTCCTATTTCTGCTTGGCAAGACCTCCTACTTCTGCAGCAAGACCCACGATGGCAGCAGGCACAGCTAGTAAGGTCATTTTAAGACTGACAACAGGCTCTCTTTTCTCTCTTCTCTTTCTGGGGTCTTTATGCAGTGGTCAAAAGCCCAGCTGGAAGAGTGTGGCTCACTGGGAGGCAGGAGGTTCCCTGGGAAGGCAAGGCAGCAAGACAGAGACAGAACTGGCAGCGTGAAGAAGCACAGTCCTCAGGGAAAAAACAATTTCCCGATCAAAAAAAAAAAAGTACTACACAAACACAAAGCAGTGAAAACAAAAACACATTTTACATACAAAGCTGCCTGCTCTGATAAAGATGGAAAACCAAAGTGAAAGATCACTGGGGAAAAAGGGCTGAGCTGAACGAGACATTATGGCCAAGAATAACACGAAATGCTGCCTAAAGGTGTCTGATGAGGACTGCATTTCCAGGCAGAAGGTGATGGCAGGAGGACAGACAGTTTGTATACACAGACAGGTATTTTGCAGCGTATTAAAAACCCAAGGAGTGAGGCATCCACATGTGCATTCAGAGACATGCGAGGCTGCTCAGCCCGTGGTACAGGGGAGGCCACCTGTGGGACGATGTTCCTGCAAGCAGGATGCAGACAAGTTGACAGGGAGGAGGGACAGCGTGGGCACATGTGCACCCTCACTCTGACCGGAGAACAGCTTGGAGGGTGCCAGGGGCTGGCCAGGTAGACATGAGGGCTTTGCTTGAGGAGGAACCCAGCAGCAAAGCCCTGACACAGACCAGCAAAGCTAACACTGTGCTAAGGCAGCACCAAACAGCCCCATCAAACAAGTCAGCGAACTCACTCAAAGAACACAACAACAGCTGAAATAAATTTATACAGAGAAGATGAGGCAATTCGGGGTGGTGGGAGCACACGATGCAGAGACGCTGAAGAAGGTACACAGTGTCCACGTGGTGGCACAGGTCATGAATGTGGCAAGTGGTGGTGGCAGAGCAGGTCATCCAAAAAGCCCGCACAGCTTTAGACAGGGGAAGTCTTCTCTTGCCATTCCTCGTCATGTAGTTCTTTAAAACTTCTATGTCTTTAAAGCTTTCGGTTTTGGCATCCCTACAGACATTGTGTAATAGGAAGAGTCACTGGATTTGTTGTTTCAGCAAATGTAAAGGTAAAGGCAGCCCTTTCGTCCATCTGGCGTCATTTTCTGCAAGGCTCAGGTGATTACATCTCAGCAGTTATCTTTGTACCAAACCCAGCGAGATGTGATGAAATTGTAGTGCTCATTTCAGAGACATCTGGCCTTGACTGAAAGGTCTCACTCGGCTTTGGATCGTAAGCCCGGGGATGTCATAAGAACAAGTCAATTATTCTGCAAATGAAGGGAAATACTTCACAAATTTCAGTTGAACTAAGTAAAGAAGAGAAATAAATCTGTAAACCATCAAGCATTGGGTCTGTTTATAATTATTATCATGCAAGAAATATAATGTTAGTTGAGCAACATAATTCTTTTTGTGTTTTGGGATTTCCTAGTTTGCATCTTTTTGCCTACAGATCTAGATCTCCAGAGCAGATAAATTTGTTTTCCTGGTGCCGCATATAAATGGATCTTGACAGGAAATTTCTCCCTTTGATGTGTCATTCGCATGGCTGTATTCAGAAGACTTGGTTCAAATACTGCTCCTCGCTTTGTTGTTGTAAGTGGTGGGTAATACCCAGGCTTGCTCACATGGTGAGCTGCACTCATGACAGCATTCCTGAAATAACAGCGGCTGGCTATCGCTCACAAGGCTCGAGCCTTTCAGGCTCTCCTGACTCCAGGCTCACTGGTGTTAGCGGTTGAAGCTGGGTTTAGCTGCTGGCCGAATAACAAAGGTACCCCAGCTTAATGCACTGTCCTGAGCAGAGGTGCCCAGAAACTGTTCAGGAAAAAAATAAAGTTGTAAAATAACCTAACAGATGTGAGAATCAGAGCTCAGAGTTAGTATTTTTGAACAGTTCTCACCCTTCCTCTTGGGACTGCAGTTGATCTTTGATCATTTCCCTCATTTACAAACGCTGTCATCTCACCATTCTCCTCCTACTCTGTATCATTAATACAAATCTGGAAACAATGGCTTTCTCGCTGCTAAAACATTGCAACATCCAACTATTTGTTTCCTCTTCTAAAACGGATCATTCATTATAGCCCATATCCCCAAAAGAATTTTATCACTTGAAACCTGTTTGCAGTGAATCTAAAGTAGCTGGAAAACCATCTTCTCAGAAATTCCTGCGTGCGCTGGAGCTGACTTCTGGAAGCCCAATAAAGTGCCGAGTCCCTCTGCAGGCAATATCCATTTTTCTTCTTTCTGATACAGTCTCCGGCATAACCCCTGCAGCTGTTCACGATCCATTTTTGCTGCTGAAATTCACTGATGGGCTATGCGAGCTCTTGCACCCACTTCATCCCGGAGAGTTGCGATAATTGCCTCCTGGCTTCGCCGCTCCCACCACCTCCATGCTTATCACAGAGGTCAGCTTTCCCTTTCTCTCTCTAACAAACTCGTTATGTGCTGGTTTCTTTTGCAATGGGCAGGATGCTGCTCCCTGGCTCTTGCCCTAGTCCAGTTTGCTTGGCGTTTGTGGAGCTCGTTTGAATCCTTGCTCTAAAAGGGACATCTCTGCCTCTCAGCAAGAGCAGAGCATTTTATTTTCTTTTCCAGGGTCGCCAGCAGCAGAGCGTTGGGGTGAACAGTGCCCTGCGTCAGGGAATGTGACTGAAATACATTTACTTGCAACTCTGGGAGCTGTGTGAGCAGGGCTTTCCCCAAAAGTCCTGGGCAGCCCTTAGAATTAAGGTGTTTTTTGTAAAAAATCTAAACAGAGGTAACACACTTCTTTTTACTTTTTTTTTGCAAACTAGTAACATTAAAATATATTAAAGCTGAGGTGTGGGACCCAAATTGGCTAACTGCTGCTGGAAAAGGAAAACTGCTGAACATAAAACAAAATTCTGCAGAATTATCCTATGGCTGCTAACCGTGAAGGTAGCCATAGGTACACAGTAGTGACCGTCAGGGAAGTTCAGACGAGGTCTTCCCTTTGAACTCTTGACAGCCAAGAATAAACCCCAACGTCAGTAGCTGCGTGGGTGAAAATTCAACGTGCGTGAAAGGACAACCACCCCTCGCTGCTCCACAGGTCACAGGAACACCTGGACATCGTCGGAGACACTTCTAAGGAAGAGATGATGGTAAAGGGGGGGCTAACCTACAGAACTTAGAAAGGCTTTGGGAGGGGACAAACATAGCCCGTTCTGAATAACAGCAGATCCTGGACAACTGAGATATGGGAAATACGGGCTGGGGAGCGGCAGCAGAACCTCACTTACTGAGATCAGCCTCGAGGTGTTGCTCACCAATTGTCGCCGAAGCACTGTGAGAGGAGTGCAGACAGGGCAACTTCTGCAGAGATACTAATGACACTCTTACTTCCAGGGGCTTTCAGCAGATATTATGTACCCACTTCTCTATTTGAAAATGTGTCTCTTGATGTAAAACAAGAGGTCTTCACATTTTTAAACAACCCTTTCACTCACATAGATTATCTCCTTTGCTTAGGTGAACTGGCCATTGAGCGGAGGGGGTGCTGTTTGGAAATAAAAGCACTTTCTGCAAATACAGCTGTTTCCAGCCTATGTCAACGCACTGCAGTTAAACTTCCCAGTCAATCACAAATAATTATAACATTAATGACAACACTGACCATGCAAACACGTAAAAAAAGCCATTTTTTGCTGTTGCTTAATGCCAGTCTGTTGCTTCATGTCCCACGTCTGCCACCAGCCAACCCTGAGAGAGTCACTTAGCTTTTTTTTTCCCTCCCACCCTCATCTATTTAAATCTGAACTTCTGTGAGACAGCGAATGTTTTTCTTCAATGGGCTGTGCATGGTTCCTGACACAGCGGGACTCGTGTCTTGTCTGGGACCTTGAGGCACTGCAGTAAGAAATAAAGCAGAAATAGCTGGCAGGTGAGCAGCAGCACCTCTTGACCTCAGCTGGAGACTTCTGATTTCAGAGGTGCTCTGTTTTACTCCAAAAAGCAAAATATACTTGGGTGCCATCCAAGTCTGAGCACCTCTTCCTAGTTCTGTCTCTTAAAATGAGTGAACAGGCAGCCCGTGCTGTCACGGTGGGGAATTCGGGCTTTGCAAATGACTTTATGTCTTCAGCCAGGACAGCAAGTCGGGGGCCACCTTTTCATGAAAGGTCTGCAAGCCACGCCAGCTGCCTCTCACTTCTCATTTTGATGCTGCTTTTAAAAAACAAACCGTAGACCGCACAGCACTGCGCAACGTTAACGCGCAGAGGCCCCCGAGCCCTGTGGGACCTCAGCCGCCACCATCTGAGCAGCAGACAGATGCCAAAAAAGTCTGGAGAACTACCGGGGCATGCGGCGGCCGCTCCGCATCCAACACCTGCGGTGCGGGGCCAGGTGGAAAGCCCCAGCCAGGCTGCGGTCCCTGCTCAACCCCGGCACGGAGGGGACACCCAGGGCAGAGCCACGGGGCCAGGCACAGCCACAGGCCCAGGGTGAGAGCACGTCCCCGCTGAGCTGCCACCTGTGCCCGGCTCAGCCCCAGCCTGGCCAGGACACAACGTGGAGCTCCTTCCTCCCAGCCACGCCCAGCGCATCTGTGAGGCCCCATCGCAGCTCGGTTCCCGCTACGTCCTTCACATGAGCAGCACGAGGAAGCCCTGCTTCAGCCCTGCAGTTACTTTATACCTGTTTCCGTCTCTGAAATGTGTCGGTATTGCCCAACGCGGACGGCCGTGCGGATGTGAGAAGGGTGTGTTTTCAAATTCTCATCTACAGCATTTGCATGAGTGGCTGGTTTCCCCTCTGCCCTGCTGGGCAGAGGAGTTGCTCTCTCTCACTTCCCTATTTTGCTGTGATCTATAGAGGTTCAAAAGGGCAGGGACGAGGGTCTGACATCCTGATGCTTCGACTCACCTTTGTGAAAAGTTATTGGTATCAGTAGAGCCACAGCTGCTCACCTCCCCCCAGCATCTTTAATTTCTGTTCCGTTACTGTACTCAGTGGTGAAACAGAATGAGCCTTTGCATTCCCTTGCTATCTACTTTATGTCTCGCAGTCACAAGAAAACATATATACGCACACACAACCAATTGATCAGTTAACTTCTGGAAAAAAATACATATGTACACTCTGAAGAACCGTGTAGGTTCAGCCTACAAGGCCTTCAATCTTACGGGCCTTTAAGAAATCTAGCACTGATAGATATTACAGTAGCTGTTACTGGATTACCATGAAAACTTTGGTACTGAAGGCCTTCTTCCTCTTTTTGTGCCAATGACCATGATTTGCACGCTACACTTGTTAGCCTGATAAAGCCGTGTTATGCACAGTAACCTTACATCTCCAGCTCTCCTGCACAGAGCAATCTCTCTGTGTGTATCACACTCTGGTCTTCAGGTCCGAGCACCTGTAAAGAGATTGCCAAGCCAAATGAGAATGCTGCTCTCTAGTCTCACTCACAAAACGTTTGTTGAATTTGCCCAGTTTTACACCTATTACAGCTCACTTTTCTCTCCCCTGCAGGGCTGTGGAAGCAGCAAGGGGGGCAGAGGAGGAGACTCGTCAGACCAAGTCACCACCTTCCCTCTTTAAACTGCTGAACAAAAATATTAAAGTCTCCAAGTTTTTTTTTATATATTATTCTTTTCCGTTGTTGTTTGTGTTTTGATTGCTTTTTTGTTTGCTTGGTTGTTTTTTAAATTACTGGCTACTGCATCTCAAAAGGCCTCATCCGTATCAGCCGCTCTGGTGACGCAGTGATAACGCAGCTTTCCAGGCAAGCGGCTCAATGTGAGCATTCGGCATGGATCCCTTCTACCGTGCCAACTGTACAGGTAATTGTAATCTAGCAGTTCACTTTGTTCCCTCCTTTGAGTTTCATTTTCCCCAAATGTCAGGGGAGGGAAAGAAAAAAAAAAAAAAAAGGAAAAATTTTATTGCATGGAAAAATGCCTGAGGGGAAAGAACTAAATTCAGCACTAACTTGCAAAGGCAGATTTTAAAGTTGCAAAATCAGAGCGTAATTTGGCCCAATATTTTGCTTCAGCGTTTGGCTCAGTGGAAAGAAAAAAAAAAAGAAGGACATGTTTTTTCCTGTCTGTGAATTATTGTTAAAATGAAATACGAGTTTTCACAGACGTAAAAGTATCATTGCTGCAAGCAAGTATGAACAATGCTAAATCCTGGTCATGCGTACAACCCAAGAAGTGGCCAAAAAGCGCTCTTCTGAGAAAGCTGGCTGCCCGCGTTCTGGAAGGTTGTGCAACACCCCATGCCAGCTAGTTTGAACAGCACCGTACGTGGAAATTGCTCTCCTTGAAACAACTTCTACCCAATTTGTAGCGGTTAATAACTAATGACACATAATTTTTAAATCCCAGCAACACTTTGCTAGTTCCTGCTTTTAATTAAACCTGGCTGGTAGCAATGGGGAAGCGGCGAGCTGAGCGGCGAGCCGCAGCCTGTGCTGCACGGGGCCAGCAGCACACGTTATCCCACGTGTGCTGGCACAGGACCTCATCCTCTTCTCCCAGGTACGTGTATAAATTCAGAGCCCTGTCAGTCAGGGCTCGAACCTGCGGTACTCCTACCTAATCAAGGGCCGCTTGCCTCCTTTGGTGAGCGCTGGCCAGTGACTCCGTGACCGGCATCCGGCCACAGATCTCCTCTTGGCCAAGTGAGCAGGAAGGGCATGCGATGGGAAGTTAATGATGCATTAAAATGCATGCTAATTAATGAGATTTTTAGACTTATCCTGACACAGGTAGTTTTCTCATGTGCTGTGCAGGTATAAAAGCGGCAGGAGGGCTGGCCACAGGTGGATACCGCCTCCTCGCCATCTGACACTGCCCCTGCTTCTTCCTTTGCAGCCCCTACCCATCCACAGCCAAGGCCAGGAAATAAAATCTCCTGTGTGCCACAGCGTGGTCCTGAATACCTTGTGTAACAGCGGTCTGGGCATCACCGAGGCGTTAAAGCAGAGACTTTTACACGGCTGAAGGAGGTCTGTACCCTTACCACCATCCAGGAAAACCCCGAGCAGCTCAGACTGAAGGTCCACGACCACCAAATCCCCTTCTCGCAGGAGGCAGCTGAGTTTGAGTGCAGAGTCTTGAGGCAATTCTCTATGTGCTCCTGAATTTGTTTTGCAATTGCCGTATGTCTCTCCCCATGTGCCATTAAGAGTTCAATTCTTTTATTCCTCCCCCCCCTCCACCCCTTCCCCGCCTTTTTAAAGCATCATGTTTATGCAAGTGGACAGGAGGCTCTCATATCTGGGTCACACGTTTGCTGGAGGTCACTGAAAGGCTACAAAATGGAGCATGCCTAATTCTGCCATTTCAGAAGTTTTCTCACATGTACTCAAGACAATTATGCCTATTAAACAAGTTCATTAAATTTCAGAAATCTTTTGAAAATTCTGGCACGCCAAAAAATGTGCTGAACTCCTTTATTTCTTCTAACGCCTCCTAAAAATGTTCAAGTCCTCGGAGGTGCTGGGGACTGGAGCGGGGCTGCCTGCGATGTGGCAAAGATACGATGCTTGTCCTATCTCCGCTGCAAGCCAAATAAGCTAAGGAAACAAAACGGAGCACCGAGGTCCCTCAGGAGACCTTTAGCAGTGCTGCTGTCACTGGCCCAAGCACCACTCTGCTGAGAATAATTCAGAGAGGAGAGAAATGTCACCGATGCTCCTCGAGAGCCGTGGGGTTTGTGACAGGACGGGACACGCAAGACATTTCGAGGACCAAGAGCTGGCTCGGTGCTGAGCTGTGAACTTCAGGGATGCAGGAGGAAAGCAGAGGTGGGCTTTGGGTGTCCTTGTCAGCTCTTCTGCACTGCTCTCCAGCTGCTGCAAGGGACATCCTGCTCTCTGCCCTCCCAGAGGAGCACAGCGGACTGTAGAAGGACATTTCTATGCCAAGCCACACACTGAGAGCAAGGGCTGAACATTAAGGCAGGGCACATCCCTGCCTCAGGGTGTGTGAGGTCTCAGGAGGAGGAGGAGGTGAGGAAGAAAGAGCCAGCAGCAAAGCTCCGAGCTGCTTCCTAGGTTTGGCTCTGCAAAGCTTTCTTGATGGGAATTACCCTGGTGTGAGGCTGACCTGGAGATCAATACTGGGTTACATTTCTCCTTCTCTGGCCCTCAGCCACGGTCATGTAGGACTGGGTTCAAGAAAGCTATGTAAAAGGAAGATGCATTGCTGTTCCCTCAAAGGCCCTGGGGAGAGAAGAGGCACCTCAGTCCTGTTCTTAGGCAGTCTAACACAGGGGCAGCCTCCCTCTGCAAGCACCTGCCTCCTTTCATAGGCAGGAGAAGCCGCCAAGCATCACCAGCATTTATCCCTGCTACCTACCAACCCACTGGGGGCTGGTTTTGAAGAGAACAGAGACACCTGGGGAACAGGAGAAGCCCTAAGTGACCCTCCTTGCTTTCTGCAGGGCTTTACTCCCCTATGGACCACATACCCCAAGGTCTGCTACTGCCGTGCAGCACAGGAGGAACCCGTTCAGTGGGAAGCAGCCGTTCCCACAAGGAAACATCCCAGTTCTCAAAAGGTGCTGAGCATCAGTAACTGCCTCGTAGCAAACAGGAGCCGAGGGTGCCCGGCCATTACCATCACAAGTCCCTAATCCGCAGGTGCCTCACACCCACCACATATGAATATTTGCTTGTACGTAGCACTCTAATGCATACAAACCAAAGTTAATCTATTGTTGCAATGCTAACACTACGCAGAGGTCGTGCCACGGGATTGGTTTGGCAGCAAAAAGTTCTGGAAAGCCACAAAATAAATACTCTAAAATATTGCATAGGGTAGCACGCCTCTGCGCAGCATTGTCACTGCTGCAGAACTGCATATCCGCCGCAGCAATTTGGAAATTAAAATGTACACAAGATGATAGCTCATCAAGAAGTGTTTCTTTTGCGTGAGTAAGGGAACATTTATCACAGCTGGCCCACACCAACAATCAGCTTTGGACAGAAGCCACCTTTACTAATGAATGGGAGGGAACAGTTTTTAATCTCTCGGAGATCTCTTATCAATTGATTTCGGATGATGTATGGTAGGTTTTATTCTCCAAGAATTACGATACTCCTCAAGCGCCAGCAGAGACCCAAGATTTTTATTGTACGGCTTTGTCTCCTGACACTATGTCATTTCGTCGTGACGCTGTGGCAGTTTCCCTGCAAACCCACGGCTGTTGTCTCACATTATCCTCGTCTCCCCGGACTCGTGTTGTCCTGCCTTCCCCGTTGATCACGCTAACTCGGATTTAGACAAACAGGAGGGGGGGGGGGAAATAAAACAGGAAAACCACCACATCATCTGGTACCTTGGATTAATTTTAGCCAGAAAATATTAAACAAAATGGTTTGCTGCTCTGCAGTCGGTGACACTGCGAGAATTAACTCACCTAGATTGATTATGTTTGTTCCGTGCTCGCCCATGAGTCGTGCAAAGCCCTTGAACACTACCTGCGCAGTCGGAAGGCATTATACCGGCACTGAAGAGAGAGCCTTTGATCAGGTCCTCGGGAAATACTTCCTGCGTCCTCCTGAAGTGTAACTTTAGACCAGGCTCTACCAAGGCCACTTCACTCTTTTGTGCATCCCCTTGAGTTCAGTGGTGAATGAGCTGAAATTCGCTCTGTTTCCTTTACTAGATGGCATGTGTCAAGGATCCCTACGATCACTTTTATTACTAGCTTTATCTAAAGAGCTCCTTGCAGGAGCCCAGGGTGTCAGTGGTCATGAAAAGAGCAGAGCTGGGATATAACAGTATTTTATACCCCTCCAGGCCAGACAATTAACTGAGGCCCGCCAACGTCTCAGGTCTCAGGCCTAGATCCTGAGCACTGGCAAAGATGTGTCGGCTCTCACTGAGAAAAGGGGAAAGACCAGTCTCTTCACGGGACTGATCCACATGCCAGAGAAGGGCAGATGGCAGGAGAAAAATTAAATATAGCAAGGCATTGCGCTGCTTTAGCGATCTTTTGGGCCTCAGTTTCAATGGAAACTTGTCAAAATCTGGTGGCTCTGCCCCATTGTTTTGTCACGTGTTTAAAAGGACGCAGCGGTCCTATTTTAAGGGGTGGTTGGAAGCTCTTGGTAGCAGGTTTCCTAAGACACCCCCATAGAGCTTGCACAGGTCCAGCAAGGGCTCAGTCCAGCTCCTTCAGAAGTCAAGAGAAATGTTGTGCCCCTGAGCAGGCTCTCAGACCTTGAACCTGCTCTACCAACTTTATCAGTACCAGTCCTGGTCCTGACCAAGGATTTGGTCCCAGGTGAAAGCAGAGAACAGAGGGAGAGCAGAGAACAAGAGGACAACAAAGAAATCAAACACTTCCCTTTGGTCAGTTGCTACAGAACGCAGGACCTGAGCACAGGAAGGAGGACCACGCTGACCCTCCACAAGAGCAACCCCCTCAGCTGCCGTCGATACCCACACGCACGGGGTGGAGCGTCTGCTGTGGTACGGGGGCTCTCATCATAACCGTCTCCGCAAGAGTAATGTCACACGAGATGTCAAAAACAAGAAGCAACATGTTAGAAGGGTGCCACTTGGAAATAAAGCCCTGCTTTTATTGGAGAGCTGATCTGCTAAAAGCAGTTATTTGAAATATCTGCAGATCGCTGGGATCCGTGAATAATTGCTATCTGCACATCTCAAATTCTTTACAGTTTTGCTGTTAGACATAGCTGTGCATGTCTATAAATAGTAGAGCAATGTCGCTCACTGCATAATACAGTCTCTGTGCTTTTACAACTCATCATGAACTTCTATGTAATTTATTTTTTATTGAAGAATTCCAATTAATGGCTTCCTGGTGATTTTAAAGCCTCAAATTATCAGTCTCTGAAAACAAAGCAGAGAACATAATTATCATAAACCGAGAATTTTTCATTTTGAAGCTTATCTGTTTGTGCTAAGTATCTTGTCTGTAAGTAATTAGTGCCTTTATTTTTTTTCAGTAAAAATAATGACCATTCTATGCTTCACATCCAAATTTTGTTAACTGCTAGATGTACTGTATATATTATATTTGAAAATGCACCACCTTGGACCAGCTTTAAAGTATTTCATCAAATGATAATGGCAACAACAAAATACATCTGTTTGTCAGAATAAATTACATGACATTTAAAAAAAGCTATTATATCTTTTTCTCTTCCTTCAAAGAGTACAAGCCTTTCAAAAACATGCACTTCCTACTTAGTGCTATGGTGGCGTAGCACGAGGAGGTCGGGCAGCTGCTTTGTGGCTGTCTGTAGCACCTAGCTGCTGATCAGAGCCGGTCGGCCAACCGCAGATCCTCATGCAGCATCCTTTATGGGGATGCCTCAAAATGCTTTGCTGAAGAAAAAACCAAACACAGCTAGATGCGTAAAATAACACAGCATTCATAGCTACACATAGGCTAAGTTCTTCACTGGCTTCTGACCTGATTTGTTAGACTGTTTGTTTGACCATTTGTTTCCTTTCAGTTCTGTGGGACCGTACCCTTGTATCTCATGGGAATCCTGCAAAATCGGTGCAGCTGCTGAGCAGAGCCACCAGAGAAGAGCACCGTCTAGCATTCTGTGTGGTATCCTACAGCCAGCCAGGAACATAAAGTCTGATCCTACAGGCAGTATTCCTTGCCTGGATTTCATAAAGATGGAAGCAAGAGGACCTCCGCCAAGCAGATACCCCTTGTGTAACGCCATCTGGTCTAACACCTGGCCTCTTCTAGTAGAAAATGTGATTTCTGGGATGATGAAGAGAATTCCTCCCAAAGAACCAGGACCATTTTGCCTACAGCTGGGCCCATTCTGGCTGACCACCGAGCTGATCACTTCACACAATGAAACATTAGGATTTTTGATTCTTCTCCTTACAGAAACTATTTCCAGACATCAATTCATCACCAAATTATTCCGTGCTTCAAGAAGTTCACCAAGCACAAGAGCTGGATACTCATTTTAGGGTATATAGCTCATAATGGGAAAAAATGAGAAATTCTGAGAGACAGTTTAGAAAGGAAAAGTAGCAGCAGAGTTTTTTTGTTTTGTTTAAAAAAAGGCCTCAGAATAATGTAGCTGTATCTTAAATAGCCTTTTACGTTAGTAAAATTCTTCTTCAACAGATTGACTTTGTTGGAAGCCTTGCTTAGGTCTTGCCTAGGTCTCTCAACACAGGAGCAACAGACCTAGCAGGGGAAGTTATGAGATTCAGTCTAGCCACAGAGTCCTGAACAAAGCTGTGAGCACCTGAAGCAGCACCAGACAGCCCTACGCAGGAGGGGTCGCAGCAGTGATGGAGATACCTGAAGGGTACGTAGAGTTTCAGGATCTCAGCCAGGCAGCTGCAGCTTCAGTTGTGGGTGTGAGGAAATCCTGTGACCACCGCGACGTCTTTCCATTGTGCTTAGCACATGTGGCTCGAACCAGGGAGCAAACTGAACCAAGACAGGAAGCAACCAAGGCAGGTAACGGGAGAAATCTGCAGTACCTTTGCAGAAGCGCTCATTGTAAGGCAGGAATTTAAACCTGACATGTGATACGGTGAAATCCTGCTCCTGATTGGTACCCGGGGAACTGGGCTGGAAGGGAAGCACGTATATTTACCATCAGTCTGGTGCCAGGAGCAGGAGATGCGTGTCACTGATGTTTCAGTCGTGCACAGACCTTTGTGTGAGCTTCCTGCACCGTCTCCCTTGACTGCTCAGTGTCAGGCTGTGTTTGCAGGTGGGATGCATTTTCCAGGCCAATCAATCACAAGCTGAAGCACAAGGGCCTGTCCCACCTGCTAGCTTGTAGTTGTGAGCTGCAGCCTCACCCCCATCTGCCTTGAGCAAATTCTGTGCTGTAGTGGCCCCCACAGCAAAGGGCCACGAGGACAGAGGGAGACCCTGGCACACATCTCTGGTCCTGCATTGGCTTAGCACAACAGATCACCCTCTGAACCACAGAGGTGGGGACCAAGTCCAAAACGGGAACGAGTATGCCACACCAGCCATTCTCAACATTATGAGTACCACAGCCCTGCTTTTCTTCCCTGCACAGCAATACTTCCCTGTACAGCAATACTTCTGTTGTGGAACTCATCAAGAAAAGAAATCACCGTCAATAATCCAGTAGGTTAGATGCACGTTGGATAGTGTGAGGAGGAATTAATTAGGAAGGCAGTGATGATGCTGCCCTACGTTCTTGGTCATTTGTGGACTCACCACAGGAGCCACCTCATTTCCAGGTTGCCCCAGCCTGGTACTCAGGTAACACTCCCGGCCTCAGAAGGGCTGGTCTCTGCCAGACACCCCTCTCTCCGCTGTCCGCAGGCAGGTACGGAGCAACTCGCTGCGTCCGTAATGGATCTTGCTGACTGCAGTAGACACTTCATAGAGAGAATTTCAAAGGAACCTCAGAAAAAAAAATACTGACACCATAATTTAATATCATAAATAAACATGCATTAAAAATCTTAAGTCAAATTAGAGTACCATCTCCTGTGGGTTCCCCTGCTGCCTTGCCAGCCAGGTCCTTGCTCAGTGACCCCCGTGCACCAGCCCCACTCCTTGCATCGGTTGGGTGGCAAATGCCCCTTTGAAACCTGAAGGGGGTCTAAGGTCCCTGCCCGTCCTGATCGTGGCACATATCAGAGGTGGTGAGCAGAGCCCTAGCTCATATCTCCTGCATCCTTGAACCAAGATCCCCAGCTTCACTTCTGAGCTCCCTCTCCTTTTGGCAGACATCCAGGCCAGCTGCTAAAATAAATCTTTTTTTTTCCCTGTGAGCTCTGAAGTTCTTCTACTGGCAAAAGGTAGCAGGAGTGGTGTTGTTTCTTGGCTTTTATCCTAACTGTGCAATCCACCCCGAGCCACCTCGCCCCACACCTCCTAACCGCATCGGCAGGCTGCAGGATGGAGCAGAGAAGCGCCGCCGTTTGCCGTCTGCCTTGCAGTCTCTTTGCTTCCAGGCACTAAGTAAATGTCAGCTTTTTTTACTGTGTTACATACATTGCTAATTTTAAAAAAGAAATCCAATATCATTGTTTTTTCATGCTAGCTGAGGTGATTCTGAAATTTAATAAAAATAGTGGAATTTTTCATTAATGGCAACCAGGGTTTAAGCTAGCACTAACTTTCTGTAGCAGCAAGACAGGAGAAGAAGTAAAAAGAGGTCATCCTCATCTTGTTACACTGCAACTGTCTTCAGTCACAGCCTCAATAGCAAAGAATTCAAAACACTGCTATTGCTTTACTGATTAATGTAAAGAGTGGCACAAGGCATTGTATTCAAAGCACCTACAAATACTTGGCAGGAAGGGATTTGCTACGTATCTTAAAACATACGTCCCACTAACGCTTTCTATAAGGCAAAAATGCAAGGGCAAGGAAATTATGTGAAATACTTTCCTGATCAGGGAGCCCTCCTATTGCTCCAGGTCTGAGGGGGGAACAAATCACAGCTATCAGGATGGGAAATGTCAAAGCATCCTGCAGCCTAACCCTGCTTCAGTGGTGGCACATCCCTCGTGGGAACCCACCTGCATCACAGAGCTGAGCAGAGAGGCGTACCATTCGTGCAGAAATACTTGCTGACCTAGTGACTTTGCAACTGGCAGAATCTAACCCCTACGGTAGGCTCCAAAGTGTCCATCTGCAGCTTGACTGGCAAAGTAACTTTACTCGTATTTCTTCAGCTTTTCTGGATGTCCATACCTTTGGAAGCTGCATTGTCCAAAAGCCTGGCATCGGAGCTCAGGTGGTAACTGCACTGCGACCTCTAACATCTGTGCAGGCAACGAGCAGGTATCGGCAGGGACTCGGCCTTCCCCGAGTGCAGCTCTGAGGTCTGCCGCCACCACCACATTAAGGAAAAAAACCAAGGGGAAGAATGTGAAAGAAATATTTTGCTTCCAAAGTATATTTTCTTTATGGCTGCTATTGGGAAAAAAAAAAAAAAGTTCTCCGTTAAAGCTAAGCCGTGCGGTATTTGTTCTCCCGACTTTGTTTTTGCAGAAGGGCTCCCCAGGTCTCACCCATATCTGAGGCCAAAGTAAGTAAGGTCCTTCCTCTCCCCAAAATCTTCCATTACAAAATCAGCAGTTTATCATCTCTTCTCCCAAGGCCACCATTGAGTGGCCACCTCACAGCATGCTTACAGTCAGCAGAAAAATGGGGAAGTCAGCCAGTGGCCATCCACACAGCATGTGGGGTGCAGAGGAGCACCAGCACGACGCTCATCCATCTCCCTGAAAGGTCATCCAGCGATCAAGTGCCCACTTGTAGGTTAACCCAACAAATGCAAACGAGAAGGACACCCCATCACTTCAGTCCCTTTTCTGTGTTAATATGCTCATGAGGTTGCGCTGGGTGGCTGGAACGACAACCAGAGAGCAGACGCCTCCACAAAGTGAGCTCTCCCCAAAACCCGACCCAGCTGCAATGTCACACACACACATGGCACCTGTATCTTCCCCTCATCGAGACCTTAGCTAAAGAAAAATAGGCCACTGTCCTCCCTTCCCTCCCGGTCCAGCCCCTTGGCGTTCAGACACCAGAGAGACCGCAGCACCCACTCCCTCTGAGCAGGGACACTGACTGAAGTTCAGCCTGGGGTTTGCCTCTGCCAGCACCACCCCTAACGCCAGTGATGACAACTTCAGAGCAGCACTTCTGCAGGAAGACTGACAAGTCTTTTTGCACAAAGGCCCTTTCTTTCTGCAGTTTGCATTTCCTAATTTTGCCTTGTCAACGTACTGCCCCCAGCTTCCCGCCCCCTCCCATCTCTGCGACAATGGAACTTATTGCGGCGCTAACTTCACTGGGTTTTCCCAAATATCCCCCAGTCCTTGTTCCTCTCCACGAGCAGCAGCAGCACGGTTCAGCGCAGAGCCTCCGGCCCGGCAGATTGTGTCAGACCGTCCCAAATGTGGCAGCTGAAATCACTGAAAGCTCTGGAGTCAGAAATGGCAATTCAGAGTAATATGTGGTAATGAGGAAGACTGTTCTCATCTCCACTGTGGAGCACTGACCTTTTAACAGAGCAAATGTCAGGGAGAAATACACAAATGTGTTTAGACCAATATCAGGTGCCTCTCTGCGGGGGTGCTCACTTGGGCACAGGTACAGCCCACGCTGCGGTGTCTGCAGAGCAGGCGTGGTGCTGCAGGTTGCTCTTGGAGCAAGCAGCCCTGGGAATCACACTCCTCAGTGCCAGATCTTACACCAGAAGAATGGCACCATGCACATCCACGGGCTGCTTCAACAAGGGTGAGGCCTTTGGTGGTGTGGGAGGGGTAACAGCGCCGGAGGACGATGAATCAGTATCTCGGATGCGATACACCACAGGCTATACAAAAGCCCTCCCAGGTTGCTGCCTGCCTTGCCAGGTCGCAGCTCTGCCCATCCGTGTAGCATGTAACTGAAGTGTCGTCACATCTCCACCACAGGGATGGCCGAACAGCAGGCTTCCAACACCCCGGCGAAACACATCCACTTCACCAGGAAGACTTCTGGTTTTCAGAGGCGGGGGAAGGAGAGAGCTTGCAAGTGAGTCACAGGTAAATGGGACGGGTTTTGGACTGGAGTCAAAAGCCAGAAGGGCAGCTGGCATGGGTCAGGATTTAAACCCTTTGTGTGGCCCACCACCTGCACACCTGAAACATCTCAGCAGTCTTCTTAAACACTTCGTTGGTTCTCCTATCAACCAGGGAAGAACAACCACTGCATTCTAGAAACAAAAGAAATCTGCTTCTTACTCTTCCTGTTGTAAGGGGAAATCAGACCATAGCGACAGTAACGAGCAGACCTGCGTGAGCCTGGGTACCACTTCCACCTCTCCTCCTTAGCCCAAGGAAGTCTAACAGGACACATTTCTACAGATCCAAATATTGCACCCTGGTGAGCCCTTAAGGTAGATGCATCTGCCTCCTAACAGGAGCTGCACCGACACAAGAGGCCAGAACAACTGGTCCCTTGGCTCGGAGGCCATCACACACATGTTAAAATAGAATCAATAATTTTGCATTGCGGACTGGAGGACACCGGGCACCTTTTGGCACTGGCTTTGCTTAATTTGTCAGGTACAAGTGAGATGTATGATAGTGCACGTGCGTTACACCGTGTAAGGAGGGCGCACATGGAGCCAACAGCCTGCGGTCCCTTTTGAGTGATGCCACCAGCAGGGCGAGAACATCAGCGCCCAAAGCCGAACACCGCGAAGGGGGCGATGCCAGCACCCAGAGGCCTGCACATGTAAACCTGCGGCCGCATTTCCTGTACCGGAGAGGAAAGCCTGAGAGGCAGAGGCACACGTAATTGGTTATTAGCTCTTTGCCTCAGCCTCACCATGGGGATGTTCTCTCCGGATCTGCAGAGCATGCCCCAGGTCTGTTGCCAGTGGCGGTGCCATACGGATCACACGTGGAGGGGCTCGGCTGGTGCGCCGGGGCCACGAGAAAGCAGCGCCTCACGGCTGAAAGGGAAGAGTCCGAGAAGTCAGCAAACTGTAATTACAATTGTTGTTCTTCCTGATTTAGCAATGCTGTTAGGGGGGACAGGGGAAGGTAATAAGCAGAATTTTCTAGGAAGCACGCTGAAAATAAGGTACTAAGAAAAGTCACTGAAAATGTCAGGCAAGCCAACAGGGAAAGGTCCAAGGAGCAAGCAAAAGCACAGCATATACTTTTTCATCTATTCAATCTGACCCTGGGCCCAGTGCCACAATCTTTTTAAGGTTAGTGGTGGGAAAGCTGCCTTTTGAATGTTTGCAGAGGCCTATTAACATCCTGTGCTGAGGAACCTTAAACCCCAGGTAGTATTTCAGAGGAAATGGACAGCACAAAACACAGACTGAAAATTAACCACAGCAGACCCCAGGCCTAAATAAGTTCCACTAGCCCTTTCTGAAATCACTTAAAGGCTTTCCTTCCAGTTGGACTCCTGCCCAACCGCTTTAATAGGTGCAGCAGGCGGGGGGAAGAGAGGGAGCGGGGGGGGGGGGGGGAGAAAGGAGAGAAAAAATAAAAGGGAAAAGAAACCTATTTGTAATTTGAACATTCCTTGCAAAATAATAATAAAGAAACAGTTTAACAAAAATTGCAACTGTAGCAGGATTGGGAGGGTAACTCAGCGAAATACTCTGCGGATGGCTGCAAACCTCTAATGGAAAGTTGTGTAAGTGGCTGAGGCCAAAGTAGGCATTAATTACAATGAAAAATCAGTTTAGTGCAGGCCACAACTAAATTGGAAGCTGGTCCTCTAGGTAAAACAAAGAAAGTGAACAGAAGCTTTAGATTTGATTACATGGCAATACAAGAAAAATGTGCTGTATGTTGTCTATTATTAAAGCTGCTTTTGGGCCTTCTGTGTGCGCCTAAGGGATTTTAATAAAAAATTAGTAATAGCCCTGCTGCCCTGGCTCACTGTGGCTTTTGGAGCGTTTGTGGATACAAGGCTAGTTCTGCAGTACAAATTAAGTCACTTTAGACAAGCAACCTTGAAAGCATTAGACGATAGCAAAGTTCAAACGGCACACTTCTGCTGCAAGAGGACACGGTCCCTCGCTGGAGGCCAGCTCTGGATTTAGAAGCAGCAATACAATTTCATCAGGAAAAAAGCTCTGCAACTGTTACATTTGTCTCCGATTATTCTTGGCAACACTAGAAATGCACAGCCAGGTTCATAAACACCACACAACTGTATAAAATACTGCAAAAGCACCGGCTAACGGCAAAAGGGTCACCATTAACACGGGGCTTTTAATTTATTTACATATTTTTACAAATGCTAACCCTAACTTTCTTTAATTGGATGTAACAACATTAATAATAACGTTTTTATTGCTAGTATCAGCACTGGGTCTTTGGCATGGTTGGATGCAACTGAGCCAGGAAAGTTCACCGGGATTAATTTAAAAACACCAAAAAAAGGGCAAATCCAACCCAACCCCCACACCCCGCCCAATCTCCCAAGTTTGTAAAGCTGACTTCTGTAATTCCATTTATCGAAGTAGGTATTTTAAGGTGCAATTCATTGTGTTCTGTATACCTGTACATCAGTAGATCTAGTTCTGCCATGAAGTCCCTGGCTACAATTTCCTGTAAGCTAAAGGTGAAAGAGTATGCAGAATTTTCTAAAATCCGGGGAAATGCAGGCAAAAGGAATTGTAGGGCTGAAGAGGCATGGAAATGTCCAGCAGACCATTAGCAGCTTTGGCCCCATTGGGTCTCTTCCCTCCAGCGCTTCATGTTTTGTGGGGTACAGCTCCCAGATGGGTGAATATTTGGTGTTTTAGATCACACACATTGACCATGTCCTAGGAATGCTGCCCAGCCCCAAAGCTGTGACTGGATATGTTTAACCAAACTCCCACGTTGCCAAAGTTTGCTGTTTTAGTATGAGTTGCACCAGGTTTTGTGATTTGCACTGAAGAGTCTCCTCCTGAATTACTTTTTTCACTCCCAAGCCCACTTTTGCTGCTCTTCTTGATTGCAATGCACAATACGGGCAATTCCAAACCCAATTCCTCGCTAAAGGTACCAAGTGAGGATTAAAAACAAAAAAACAAAACCAGAAAATGAAAGATCTACCACTACTTTAACTTCACCAGTTTTAAACCCATCTCATGGTTTTTCATGCCCGACACATGATCAAGTGCACAAGGTTGTCAGTTTTGCAACTCACACGCTAAGTGTGGCGTCCTGGTGAGCCGCTGCTGGGGAGGGCGATGCTAACAGGTACGTGCAGCCCTGGGCTCTCACTGCTCGGCCGTGTGACGTGGGCAATGATGTCCCCAAGTGCTCTGCTGGGATGAGGCTCCTCTCTGTGGCGTGACCTGCATGTGACCCAGAAGAGTGCTGGAAAGGAAATAACTTTGTGTTCAGCTCCTTGCCACATATGAGTTGGTCTTCACAATCCTTTCATCCCAATTGCGTGTGGCTGTGTGCATGGATTTACGTCAGCGTGTGCTACGTGGTCCCTGCTTGTACCCACACCGTTCTTCCTTCTAGCTGTGAACTGTGTTTTGCCATGGTGGGAAAGGATGTCACAAGAAGAACAATCCCGATTTACATTTCAGTGACCAGCAGAGCAATTTTATAGTACGTAGCCCATGCAGAACCAACTTACTTCTGAATAAAAGTTGCAACATGAGCACTGAATACATGCTGAACTCACAGCAGGTGTTTAAAAAAAATGAAAAATGGAAAAAAAAAAAAAAAAAAAACGTAGGCATTCCCCCCCAAAAACACCATTGAAAACCTGTAAGTTCATCCAGAGCAGAACATCAGGGCCCGGCAGCTCACCTCCACCATCTGAAGGTCCCTGGGGATCCCACAGCTCCAAGCTGTGCCCCCTGCCCACCTCTCCCACCACAGATGCCCCCCTCAAGAGTACCATTGCTGCCATCTACTCCTGCCACCCTGCTGCCTCCTCCCAGAAGCTGAAGCCCTGGCTTATGCAGCCTGCCCCACTGCAGCCCCCACCTGCATCCACAGCAAACAGCCCCGTGGAGCTGGGGTCTGAAAAGGGAAACCAAAAAACCTCTTCACGCACAACCTACGGACGTCTATGCACGTCTACATATGCTCACAGGAGCTGGAAACGTGTTAGCACACTGGTGCTTGCAGCCATCCCTTGAAGGTGCACTCTTGTTCCTTCTCTTTCTTCCCGAGCCTGTTTACTTGTCCATTGAACACCCGCAGCCTCTCAGGCCGCCTGGCACCACATCTGCTCAGCGAGTGCAGGAGTGGTCTCCAGAATCCGGTCTTTCTCTGCTATCTCTTATGCTAAGATCTGTGAAAAAACAACGTGGAAAGGAAAAAAAAAAAAAAAGAGAAGAAAAGAAAAGAAAAGAAAAAAAACTTTTGTCTGTGGATTCAAAAGAGCCCTCTTTATGCCAGATTCATCTACATTAAATTGGTCACGACCTTCCAGGTGTCTTTAAGGTTGAAGTGTTTGCTGGACCATTTAAAGCTCCTCTCGCGGGCTCCGGCGACCCTCCTGACATGGAGAGCCAGGCTTTTAAGAGTGTAGCCACCTTGTCAATGCTCAGAGGTCACTAATAGCCTGCCTTGGGCCTTCCAGCGGGTCGCGTTCAGCTTGCTAGCCCGACACAAAGGAACGGGAGAGGAAGGCTGGGGAGGGGGATAATTATCATTCTCCCCTTCCCGCCCCCCCTCCCTCTCTCCAGGCTGAGAGTTATGCTCCATGTCACTGTGTTAATGCGCTTGCATCCAGGGAGACACATAATGCTCCTCTCAGCCCTGTTTATTAGTGAGATCCATTTGCGAAAGGCCCTTCTTTTGTACCACAATATGAATGTGCTTTGATGGCAAATAATTACGCTAGTCCTTTTGACATGAGGATCCACAGGCTGCCCTAGTTAAGCCAGTAATTAGCCTGTCCTCCTTTTTTTTTTTATTATTGAGAAACTACAAATTATCCTCATATGAGCACTGGCCAGTCCTTTTTCTCTTTTCTATTCTGCCTCCCTCTCTCCCTCTCTCCCTCTCCCTTGTATCTCTCAGCACTTTGGATAAGGGGAATGCAGCTGCACTAGAGCAAGATAAAGCTCCGCCATCAAGATGATGAACAATTTGGATGAAGAGGCTTCGAGATGAACACAAAAGCTGAAGAAGTGCGGCTGATGCAGCCCTGGACAGCTGAAGAATGCTGCAGTCTGCAGATGAATAGCCCTCATTTGTGAATATACAGATTTTCCATGATGAATAAAAACTGAGTGTAGGTCACAATAAATAAACTTTTTTTTTTCCCTTCTTCTTAAATAATAATTCAGGTTCCCGGCACCAAACAGCTGTAAATTGAAGGTTGTGCTTAGTTTTCTCAACTCTCAAAGGGGATAATTAAGCTAAGCTCATATTGTTTGATATATTAGTATAATGATGAGCTACTATATTCTGGCTTGTTTCGAGTTATTTTAGTGTGTTTTTTTTTTCCATTATCTTTTTTCTTAAATTACATTTCAAATACATTTTAAATGTAGAAACAGCGTTTCTGAAACACAGTTGCCCTGTGTTTGGGTCTATCTGAAATGTATTCATATAACATTTAATTAAAAGATGCAACATCCCCTTTTCCCGAAAAAAACCATGGAGGTAACACCATGAACATTATTTGGCTGGTCCTGACAAGCTCGCTCAGCTGCCCAACCTTTATCCCTGCTGGTGCAAGATAATGAGGCGGGGTTGTGTTCTTTGTCAACGCAGGTTATGAACCTTCCGAAACTTCAGCACAGGTGTTTCTTGGCAACCCATCTTACCCCTTATTTTTTCACAATCGCTTTCAAAGATCAACAGAAGGCAAACCATTTCTGATTTTACCTGAGTAAGAGGCCTCTGCCAAACCAAGACACCGCCGCTGAAGAACTTCTCTCCCTTTTTCCCATCTCTGTTTTCTCTCCCTTGTTCTGATGCCACCTCTAAAGCAGCAGGCATGTGCAACATGGCACACAGCAGAGCCACCTGGCTACAAGCCAAAGCGAAATTGGGGCTTACCCTCCAACTTGTGGATGTCTTTTTAGGATCGTTGACAAGGCTCTGGTGGAGATGCAAGCTTTTCCAGGAATTTTAAAATACCTTTAAGTCTAAGAGGCATCTTGGGAAGGTGAAGGAAGCTCATGAATGTGAGCACAGGCAGAGGGCGATGGTTCCAAGAAACAGGGTATGCCATGTTAACAGGGCATCTGCTAAAGCAAATGGAACGGTCTTGCCTAGTTTCTCTCTGCCTCAGCCTGACTCTGATCAATTAATTTGTCTCTGAGCCAAGCTTTTGCATAAAGATACCAGAGGAGGAGTCGGAAGCCCTCTCACCTTGAGGGGCATTGCTGCCTTCACCCAGCCGCGGCACTCCATCGACCCACCAGCTGATACGCTCTCCAATGCCTGAAGAGGAAAAGAAACCAGTGCAGGCCCAAGTATGTTTACACTTCTGGGAAGGAAGAGGCAGTAAAATGCATGGGTTTCGTTTTCCAATGACTAGGTTTCAACCTGAAACCCACCCACAGTAGGACTATGCACCAGCAGAACTTTTAGCTCGTCTTTTACCGAGCTAGAACCACACCAAGCCTTTTCTCCTCCTAACTCAAAGCCCACAAAAAGTCGAAGTATCCTTGCCTCCTAAATATGCTGTAACACTGCACTATACGGAGTATGTTAGAGAAGACGGAAATAAGTGAGCTATGTACGGTGATTTGAGTGCGAGCCTTAATGTTCACTATAAACTTCTGCCAACCCACAGCAAGCAGACTCTTCCTTTTGTCCACATTTTGAGAATTAAATTCAAAAACTGTGCTGGGAAGTTATTTTCTAAGGCTATGGCACAGCTTTATGACATGGTGAGTAGACACAGTGCAAACGTTTCAGCAAATAATAAGAATACCCTACATCGTGGCCTGTTTCTGGAACCAATGTCAAGACACGTGTTTTTTTATGGTTCAAAAATGTGTGCGAATTGTTCCTTTCATCTCTAGTTTGGGATCAAAGGGGAAACAGCCCCTCTGATATTTACAGCATGACTAGGAAGAAACTCCAGAACTCTTCCACTGAAGGCTGTTCCGACGAGGGTCACCACTTGCTCTGTGCAGCCGAGCTGCTCGTGCGGGCTGGGTGAGCCTTTGGGCGCTACGTGGCCAGCTCTGCCAGCCCCAGCACCATCCCAGCTTCCCAGTGAGGACCCCAAGCCTTGCAACGGGTTGCTTGGCCTGCTCTGACTGGGAGGCAGTGGCCCAAATGCAGAGGATTTCAGGGGGTTCAGGATTCCATCCCCCATCAGCGAGGCCTTTGCCCGTAACCCACCACCCTCGTGCTCCTCGCATCTGGCAGCGGGGAGGTTCGCCACAGATGAGCCGGTCCCAGCTCTCTTCCTAGGGACACCCACCTCCACAGCACACTGCTCACGGCTGCGTTAGGAAGACCAATTAATAGGAAATCAACAGGCAAAGGAAAGCAAATCACTTCTTTTTCCCCACCTGGGAGAAATTTCCCGTGGCAGTTCACTCCGAGACAGCGCTGCCGATCGCGAGGCCACCAGAGAGCACGCGTCCTTCCACCAGCTGCCAGGGGGTTCCCACCAGGTCATTCCTATGCTCGGTGGAAACGAAAACCCGCAGAGCTTTACGGTGCCGTGTATCGGAGCAAAGCACAGCCTGTGCGCTGTCCCCCAGGGCCCTGCTGGATCACTCACGGTGGCACTGGTCGTGGTCAGACAGGCCTGGGTTATCAACTCGGGCCCAACCAGCACTTAAACCCGTGATGGATTCCCAGTCACGCTCCTGGTAACGGCTGAACATTTATTAACTCTTTTCTCACTCATTATCTCCCTCCTTAGAAGGGTGCTCACAGCAAAACCAGGATCAATACTTCGGAAAACCGATTTTTTTTTATTTGACAGCTGTGTAAAAACCATGCCTTTGATTTGTATATAGCCCTGGATGGAGCGAGTTACGCCAGCTAAAGAGTTTAACATCTCTGAAGTCATCATTCATATTGCTGGTAGGACCCTGAATCCCCCAGAGCTGCGCTGTGCCAGGGCCTGTCCGTGCCCGTCAGGAGGCAGGAGACAACGGCTCCTGCTCCCAGGGCTGCAATCTCAGCACGCAGCAAGAGACAAACCACCAAGAAGTCAGGAGGGGCTGAGGACAAGGTAAAGGGGAAAAAAGCCCGTTCTGCTGTATTTTAGGTTCAGCCTCAGTTTACACAGTTATGGGATTTCAGTTTTTTCAGATTATGCCATCTGATGTAGGCATCATGCGCTCAGCACAACCGCTGCTCTTCCTTGCCTCTCCCAGAAGAGCCGAAGGAGGTAAAAGGCACTCGTACCCCAGCGGGAAGCCCCGCTCTCACATTCAGAAGTTAAGGCTCACCCAAGGGATCATCAATCAGTAACTCACTTTAAAATTCTCTTTAAAATGTTTTACTAGCTCACTTTACTTGGCATTTTTATCACTATTTATATCTCTAAAGCAGTGATATAATTAGTAAAGCTATTAATGTTTCTTATGTTTAGCCTTACAAAAGCCACAAATATCTATAAATCTGGCTTACAGCAAAATAAATAATGACAATAATTCTGTCAAGCATCAATATAATTTGCTGGACAGCATTGTGTAAACCAAGCAAATATCTGAACCATTAATGAGCTTAATCTGTGCCATTTAACTGCCCCTCCAGTAAATTGTTCTGCAGGCCTGAGAGGAGCATTCAGGTTAGTTACTTTGCTAACTTCCCTCTTCTGCTGACATTTGCTTTCCTACAAAAGTGTCTGGCCTGACTTTACCCGATCCTAAAGGAGAATCAATGCCAAACACTCCTCCCAAGACCAAAATCCCTATCAAATGTGTGGGAAAGGGTTTTATCCCTCCCCTGTGAAACCTTCAGATTTCAGAGATGCTGACGTTCTGCACAGATCCAGGTTCCCTCTGGAGCAAAACAAAAAAAACAAGCCCACCTTTCTTCTCCTATCTCTCCATCAGTTCTCAGCGGCGAGGCGTTCTCTCAGAGTACTGCAATGCCAGCTATCAGCCTGCTCTGCGTGCTTCAAACCGCAACGTGAATCCAGACCCCAACATCCCAGGGTTTTGCCCTGAGGGCCGGGCTCTCTCATGTAAACCCACATTCACGCTCCAGGCAGGAGGAACTTCATCTCCAAAACATCAAACCAGTGTGCTGATAAGTCCTGCTTTTTATCATATTGCCTGTTCCTGATACAGGGATTTATGTGGACAGCTCAAGCCCCCCAGACTTTGAACCATGGCACGGAGCATCCTTTGTTCTCCCCATACTCAAGTTTCTTGCACTTACACCGGTTTCCTGCATGCGTGCAAACAGCAGAAAGCTTAGACCACATATTGGCATTTGCAAAGCAAACTTAAGGAAATTCCCTTTCTCCACTGCCTCGAACCCCATGAAGAGGATTGCTCCCTTCGCCAGTGAGGTATTCAGACATGCCCCAAATTCCCTACGCATGCCTACACCTACCAAAACCCATGCAAAACTGTTGTAAAATGCTATAAAATGCCATCAAATACAGGAAGAATACCTTGTGGTTTTGCCCTCTGTATCTAAATATCGTTAGAAGGTGCAGGGGCACCTGCAAAATCAGGGCACCAACATCTCCTCTGACCAATTCAAAACACCAGGAGCCAAGCCCCCTACGACCTCAGGGCAGCTTCCAGGGTCTGGGGAAAGAAGCCATGAAGAGAAAAGGCCCTGTGACTGGTCTCCATGTCACGGAGGCTGGAGACCAAGCTGGGCTGACCTTCAGCAGCCCCCAGAAAAAGTGTGAATGCTGATCTACATACAAAAATACTACCCAGAGCATTACCATTTTCAATAACAAAATAAATGTCTGTGCTCACGAGCACTGAGTAATAGGCCTTTTAAGTAAAAGTATTAGAAGAATATATCAGCTCTAAGATATAATACCAGTGAGTACGACCACAGGATGGGCATTTTTAACTTTCACTCTAAAATGACTGGATGATAAGAGAGTACAATATATATTTTGAATTCAGGGTGAGAAGATCTTTTTAATATAAGTGTTTTATGATGTAGTCATACATCATTTCTAACTACAATGCTAAACAAAACACAATCCTTTTCTGAAACATAGATAATGATGGATTTTTGTTATTCTATTTTATTCCGTAAGATAATTTTTCAACCCAAACTTATTTTATTGATGGCATAAGAAGGTTCCAGTATATCTTTTTCATATCAGAGACAGTTTCATGAAAACTGTGAGCTAAAATTCAAGTGTTATTACAGAGGAAGAATTTTTGGATACAGGATCGTTTATTGGGGTAGTCCCACATGATGGAATTAACAGAGATTAAAAGGAACAGGTATGTTCTGCTGATTGCTTTGGCACTTGAAAACCCCTCTGATCTCAGAGCAGGAGTTTTGTGGGTATTATTGTAATAATGGGGATCTTGGAAGAAAGGAGGTGGATAAGCAGAAGGGAACTAAATCCAATAATGTTTGTACTGTCACAAAGCCAGGAAGGTTGGGGATATGATTTAATCCCATGGAACTGGCCTACCCAATACTCCTAAGCAAGAGATAAACAAATAAATAAATACAGTAAAACAGAAGTATATCTGCAAAGCAAAATCCCTCGCCTTTCCCTTGGCATTTTTTTTTCCAGCTCTAAAACTCGCCATCAATTTGGCTGAGAAAGAATCCCAACAAATTGCTGCCTAGTTCCTTTTATAGCCTCAGTGAAACATGACATCCAAGGAATTGCCTATGCTTTCTGTTTCTTTGCTTGTTTGCTTTCCTGTATACTACCAAAGCAGATTGTGTCAGTACCTAGAAGGAACAAAAATATTTTAAGTACTGACTACTGCAAAAATATGAAACACCTTTTTTAGTACTTGGTTCAAACAGAAGAATAGAAGGAAGGAAAATGGGACATACCCAGGCATTTCCCACCACTTCAGAGATGTAGATGGCTGTTCACTGCACCATTCCCTTTCAAATTACCTTACAGTGCCTACCACAATAAAATTCTCCCCCAGATCTCTTGTCCAAGAGGCAGTAGGCTTGACTTGCTTATGCTGACACACCAGCCTTTATCAAAATAAAAAGGATCGAACATTTTCTGTTTGGGAAAATAAACAGTGGTGTGAAGTTGCACACCATTTTTAGAAGATGAAACTGAAGTCCGATCAGCATGTAAATGCCAAGGAGGCAACAACTTCTTCTCATCTGCTCCACTTGGAGACCTACCACCAGTCTCAACTCCTTTTATAGCGACACAGATCTGTACCGGGATTATGTTCAGCTGAGCTCTACCATGTCACAGACTTGCACTTCAGAGATAAAGATATAAACCGAAGAAAATTTATAACGAGAGGCGGGTGAGCTCCACCACCAGCAGCCAGAGACTGTCTCCGCTGTTTAATAAGGTTAAAAATAGTTTGATGGGAAGCACTGGAGCAGAGGACTGTGACACATCTGCAGCAGAGAGCCAGGGCCTGCTTTTATAGCAGTTTAATAAAAAAAAAAACAGGCTTGTAGTTGTTCTTGTTTTGAGTTCTTACACTAACCACTTTGTCTATATACCTCCTGAAGCTTTTGGCTGTGGTGCATAATCAGAACAATAGCTCAGAAGAAGCCAGCAGTCCTGGTTACAATTAGTTGGGACTATTTTAACTACCTGTTGGGTTGTTATAGGTTTAAGAAGGACTGACTGGTGAGAAGAGGGTTCTGGCAAAATTGCCTCTGCTGACTTAAGGAGACCTTTGGATTTATTTTATTTTGAACTTCAACATCACGTTTGGAAAGGCTGCTTTTGAAAACTGAGACTGTGGTCCCCCCTACGCTTCTGCATGCTCTTTTATGACTCTTAGGTCTCCAAGGCAGCCTATATTCCTTCTTCATACACAGTGGCCAGCACAACAGCGTCCTGTCCCTGGCTGGCCTCAGAGCTCAGTCGGAACAGAAATAAAAACAGGCTGAAGACCAAGTGAATCACAGACATCAGCATGAACTTTTCCTAAAGCCTGCATGAACACCACCACACCACCCTCCCACCCCCATGAAATCCACAAGGGAAAGCCTGAATGCATTAAACAGAAATTAACTAAAAAATTAAATGTGACAGAAAGAAGCTCCCTTTCAAATAGAAGGCAGCAGAGACCGAGCTGTTAGAGTCCTGGTTATAAATAAGCTTTCATTATATATTGACCCGGGTTTCTTCTTTATGGTATGCAGAAGATTTAACTGATGGCTATAGGAGCGGAGATTTGCAGGTAGGTGCTGTGGACAGACTTGTCCTGTGGAGGTGTGGGGAAGGAGTTTTGACCATGCTTGGCAAGAGGCTGCGGTGGACTTTGCAGCACAAGAGCGCAGCTACTCAGCTAATTGGAGAAGATAAAAGGCAGGTTTTTATGAGACAGCCACTGTCATTATCACAAATGAAGGATAAAAACTTGAGCAGCTATATCCCATTTTATCACAGGGAAGTCTCAGAAGGAAAAAAGAATTATCAAAGTTTTAGATTGTTCCATTTAACCGCAAGTAAACTATGTTAATGTAACCTTAAAGGTTTAACTAAAATCTATGAAATCAAGGCAAATTAGAGTTCAGGCCTCAGCTTCTTCCCTACCCCACCTGTAGCCCCTGGACCATACAGGCCACAAATGCCTGCCTGTTTGGGGACACCATCTCATGTGAGCACAGCCGGAGAAGGGTGGGTGGACCTTCACAGATATGCAATTTTGCATCTGTGTTTTGAAGTTAGATGTTGTGTCTCTTGTGCAGAGATTTCGGGTGGTTGCATTTCCTTGTGTATAAGGATTTCCTCACCACAGAGAGACATACAGGGAGACCATACTGCTGATTCTTGAAACCCCAACAGCAGCGCCTAGCACAACCCTGCACCTCTACTAATACACACCAGAAGTTGGTTCACTTTCAGGTATAAGCAGTTGATCAATTTTTATTTTAACATTATTTCCCAATTTCCCAGCTTGCTGAAACAACAGATTTCTAATGGCCCAAAGAGACAAGTACAAGTCTCACCCCAAGGAGGCCTCAGTCTAAGTTGCAAACCAAATGCGTTGCACTGAGAGGGTAAACCAAACTTCCACAGTGACATAGCAAGAGGATGTGCAAATCTCGGCAACTAAATTCGTTACTAAAATAGCTAATTTTGGTTCTTATCAGATGAGAAAGATGAAAGAGGAGACTCTGAAAGAAACACATGAAGAAGGCAGTGTCTTGGATGGTCAGCACACTGATGTAATAATCTCCAGTGCCGTAACAGGGTGTGAACAAGTCTACAGGGCAAAATGTACAACCCTGTGCTGTTCACGAGAAGAAAAATAGCCCTTAGAGCTACACACAGTCTTATAATTTCTGTTTTTTCTTTTTATGATTTGCTTCTTGTCATGAAAATATAAAAGCAATAAACAGTTTATCCATCAACAAATCCAACATAGAACTTAACTTCCCAAAGCACAGCCACAACTGAGTTAAAGAAGTGCTGCCAAAGCATCCCAGACCAAGTCTTTCTGAACTTCTGAATTCTCCAAATTTAAGCGGAAGGCAGATTGATTTCTAAAAGCAAAAATAAAAATTAAAATTAAAAAAGCACCTACAATTGTTTCTGTCCCTGAAACCTGCCAGGCTACAGAAGAGCCTGAGCAGGCAGCAAGAAGCACATGCTTTAATGGCCAAGTTTAAAAAGCCCTGAAAGTCTGGGTTTCTAATGAAAATACTGACAGACCCTTAACTATACAGCAACGCTCGCAGGCGCCACCATAATAACCATTTAAGCCCTCTTTTCTCAGAAAGGCTTGGCCCAGCCAATGAGGGAGGAGTAAACAGGGCTGGTAAGTTAATGACCTTTGAGCATTAGCAGATGGCCTTTTTACGAGCAGAGATTAGCAGAACATGGGAGTTTTTAATGGCCACTAACAGGTGCCAATGCTGCTTTTCTCTCTATCCTTACCCACAGCCAGTAAAGTGCAGACCAACTTCAAACTGCATCTCCACTCCCACCCCATCCCTTCAATCTGTGTTTACAGCACAGTTTCTTGGGTGACAGAGCAACGCACATCCCACATCAACCTGCAGATGCTGGGGGTTACCAAATCCAAACAAGAGCGCCTCACCTCTGGGCGATGGCTCCCTCGGCTGCCACCTCACACCGTGGCTTGGCTGGCGCATGCAGCTAAAGGGAAGCGCCAAAATGGCCGCCCCATTTTTTCTTGCACCAGGGAAGCTGTGAAAAAAAGACAGCCATGGCCTTCAAAAGCACTCAAAGACAGGGAGGCAAACCAACCCTGCGTTATTTATAACATCGTTATCTCACCAGCTTCGCCTGTGACAGCCTCCCTGCCCTCTTTCCAGCCCATCTCCCTCACCAGGGCCCTTCCTGATGCTCCCTCCCCTGGCTCCGCCCTGGCCTGGAACTTCCTCACACAACTTTACCCTGGCCCTGCAACAATCCAGAAGTGCACTGGGACTGAGGGCAATTACCAAACTGGCTTCTCTGCATTTATCTCTGTGGGTGGGTTGGCAAAAATCCTCATAGTTAATCTTGGATGCTGCATGATCAGACACAGCCCGGGGCTTTGGGGTCTTCAAGGCCAACAGGGCCCACTCAAGCACTGGAGAGCATGCATGGCAGCCAGGCGCAGGCAGGCCCCAGTGTCAGCTCTCGGTCACACCTCAGCTCTGGGGTTGGTGAAGGAAAGCTCGGGCTCTGGGGCTGATTCTCCAACCCCTCTGTTGCCCAAGTCCTCTGGCACCAGCCTGTGGGATGGAGTGAAACCAGCAACCAAAAGAAGACGCTCGGCCTGTGTGCGAGTCCCCACAGACTGGTCCTACATGACATTTATTGTCACTTTTCACAGCACTGCACTTCTCTGTATAGTGAGAAAATACATGTGCCTGTCAGTGGGCATCTAAGGGAAATTTGGTATTTAGGAAGAAACAGGAAGAGCATACCTAGAGGAACAGATTCCAGTATCCTCAGACGCTATGACACCTACCTTCAAGAAAGCGTTCCTACTCATTGCTAAAAATGCTCTCTGAGCTGCTCCCTGGGCCTGTCCTCTCCATACCACCCATTTCTGGGCCTCCTCCTTTCTACAGGCTTCCACACTCTGAACCTCCCAGTCCAGAGGCCTCCACAGGCTGGGTCTGGCACTCCCTGGGCCTCAGCTCTCTGGCCTTCACCCTCTCACACCCTGCTCTCTCAGCCTCCATGCACCGAGTTCCCCACTCTCTGTGCATCTGCTCCTTGGCCTTCCACTCTTTCAGCTTCCCACTCTCTCAGCCACCAGCTCCCTTGGTCTGCACTCACTGGACCTGCACTTGCTGGAAACCCGTTTGCTGGGGGCAAACACCATGAGGCTTCCCCTTTCTGGGCTTTCACCCACTGTGCCTTCCACTCTCTGGAAGCTTCAGTTCCCTGGGCCTCCAGTTCACTGCTCCTGGCATGCCTTGGGCCTCTCATTTGGGATTTCCCACTCACTGAGCCTCCCTTCTCTGGGCTTCCTATTCACCGGGCCTCTACCCTTTGGGCATCCCACCCATTGGTGCTGCCATTCACTTGGCCTCCAAATCACTTGGCTTCCCACACACTGAGACTGCCACGCTAAGTCTTCCACTCTGAAACTCTATTCTCTAGACCGCCCACTGACTTGTCCTCCCAAGTTCAGCCTCACACCCTATCATCCTCAACTCTCTGGGCCTCTACAGTCTGGGTCTCCCATTCACAGGGCTTTCCATTCTCTGGGACTCCCATTCATTGTATCTCCCACTCTGAGACTTCCACTCGCAGGGTCTCCCACACACTGGGTCTCACTCTCTCCTAGCATCCTGCTCTCTCAGACTCCTGCCTCCAGGGCATTTATTCCTTGCGCCTCTTGCGCACTCAACATGTAAACCTCAACTCCTATTCTGTCTCCTAGCCTCTTGGCTACCCACTCAGGCTCCATTCTCTCAGCCTCCAAATATCAGACTCCCACTCTCTGGGCCTCCGAATATTGGTTTCCAATATTTGGCATTCCACTGTTTGGGCTTGCACTTTCTTGGCCTCTCACTCGCTGGACTTCACACTCTTTCAGCCTCACACTGGTATGGCATTCCCACTTTCTGGCCTCCCACTAACTGAGTCTCTGTTCTCTGGCCCTTCTACTCAGCCTCCAACTCTCAGCCTCTGCTCTCTTGGCCTCTAATTCTGTCTTATACACTGGACATTTTGGGCATCCCACTACTTGGCCTCCCAGTCTTCTCCTCCAATGCCCTCAGCCTCTACTCTCCAAGCCTCCCAGTAGTGGGCTCCACTTGCTGCACGTTGTCATTGGACATCCACTCTCCTTGCCTCCCAGTATTGTTCTCCAGTTCTCTCAGCCTCCCACATGCTGGATATCCCACTCTTTCAGCATCTGCTTTCTGGGCCTTCACTCTCTAAGCTTCCCACTCACTCAGCCTCACAGTCTCCCTGCTTCTCACATACTGGGCTTTCAAGTCTCTATGCCTCCCAAACTTACAGACTCCACTTTCTATGTCTCATGATCCATAGGCCTCCCAGTCTGCCAGTCTCAACAAACAGAGCTTCCACTATTTTGGCTTCCCATTCTCTGGACTGCCACTGACTGAGCATCTCAGTTACTCAGCCTCCCAGTCTCTTGATCTCCCAAATGCTGGGCCTCCAATTCTCTGGCCTCCCAATCTCTCAACCTCCAACTCTCTGGGCCTCCAAGTCCCTGGGCCTTCCAATATCAGCTTCCCACTTGGCCTCTCACTTTCTCAGCCTCCACTCCAGGGTCTCCCACTCTGAGCCTCTGTCTCTCTCAGCTTTCACTCTGCCTCCAAATACCAGCCACCCACTCTCTCATCCTGCACTCTCATGATCTCCCAGTCATGCAACCTCTGATCCCTAGAGCTCTCCTTCACTCAGCCTCCCATTAACAGCTTCCAATTCCCTGGGCCTCCCCCTCCCTGGTTGTCCCATTCTTTCATCCTCATAATCTCTCGACCTCTCACTCTCTCAGCCTTCAATATAGAGGACTCCAAATCTGGGACACCATCTCCCTCAGCCTCCACTCTTTTGGCCTCCCAATCACCCAGCCTCCACTCCCTAGGTCCATAATCCCTGGGCTTCCTATTGTCACAATACCTGGGCCTTCAACGCTCTGCATCTCATAAAACTGGCCTCCTACTCTTGATCTCCCTACTCAGGGCCTACACTTAATGGGTCTCCACGATCTGGGTCTTGACTTGCTGGGCCTCCATGATAGACTTTCCATTTCCTCAGCCTCCATCTCTCTCTTGGCATGCTGCTTTCTCTGCCTCTCCTCTAATGACCTCCAGTCTCAGCCTCCTCTTCCTGGACTTCTCCTTCACTCACCTTCCCATTAACAATGAACAAATATCCTTGCCAATCCCCCCCACCCCACCCCTGTGCCTCCAACTTCCTTACAGCTTCCAATCCAGGTGCCCCCTATTGGGATCATCCACCTCCCTTGGAATCACTCTAACAGATTCTGAGTATCAGCTTCCCACTCTCTGAGCCTCCACCATTGACATCTCCCCCTAACCCAGGCAGTATTCCAATGGCCTCTAATCTCTGCCTCCAATTTTATGACCTCCCTCTCACACCTCCACTCCCTTGGCCTCTAAGTCCTTGGCCTTCTACTCCTTTGGCCTCCCACTCTCTCAGCCTTCGATTTACATAACCTACATCTTTCTTGGCTTCCCTCTTTCTCAGCCTCCATTCTTATGACCTACCACTCTCATGGCCTCTATTCCCTTGGCACCTAAATCCTTAGCATCCAATCCTTTCGGCCTCCAACTCTCTCAGCCTCCAGTTGCTGGGCCTCTGCTCCCTGGGCCTCCCACTCTCCAAACCTACATACTGCTTAACATCCTTCTTTCTGGGCATCACTCATTCTCAGCCTCAACTCTTATGACCACACATACTCACAGCCTCTACTTTCTGGATCTCTAATCCATGTACCTCAAACTTGCCCAACCTCCATTTTACTTATCCTCCATCTTTTTTGCTATCCCTCTTTCTCAGCCTCAACTATAACAACCTCCCACGCTCCCAGCCTCCATTTGCTGGGCCTCTATACCCTGAGCCTCCCATTCTTTTGGCCTCCTATGATCTCTCATGCTCCCAGCCTCTACTTTCTAGACTTATAGTCCATGCGCCTCACACTCGCCCAACCTCCATTTTATTTTACTTCCATCTTTCTTGGCATCCCTCTTTCTCAGTCTTCACTCTTATGACCTCCTAGTAACTCAACCTTCAACTCCCTGGGCCTTACTTTATTTTCTCCTCCCATTAATGGTCTCCAGCTTTCTAGGCCTCCCCTTCCCCGGGCCTCCCACTAATACATCTTTCACTTTCTCAGCCTCTGCTCCTGGGTCTCAGTTTCTCTCAGCCTGTACCCTACCAGCCTCCAAATATTAGCCTCCCAGTCTTCCAGCCTCCACTGCCTGGGCCTCCCACTTTTTGTCTCCCACGTAGGCCTCCATATCTGCACCTCAACTCACTGGGCCCTCACCTGAGGTCTCTCATTTCCTCAGCCTCCCTTTCCCTCAGCCTTCCACTGTCTCAGTCTCCATGCTCATAACCTCCCAATCAATCTAACTCTGCTCCCTGAGCATCTTCTTAGCTCAGCCTCCCATTAACTGCCTCCAAATATGGGTCACCATCTCTCTCAGCCTCTACTAACTCTGGCCTTGAAGTATTAGCCTCGATTTCCAGTGCCTCCCACTCTGGGCCTCCATCTCTCTTAGACTCCACTCCACCAGCTGTCAAAAATTGGCACCCACCCTTCACTCTCTGGGCCTAGATTCACTAAGCTTTCTATTCTCTTGGTCTCCCACCTCCTGGGCCTCCCACTAAGACAGTCTTTCACTTTCTCAGCCTCTGCTCCAGAAGCCTCCCATTCTGGACTTCCACCTCTCTACCAGTCTCCAAATATCAGTTTTATAATCACACAGCCTCCACCATTTGGGCCTCTAATCCCTGCACGTGCTATTCTCTTGGGCTCCCCCTCCCTGGGCCTTCACTTACTGGGCCTCCTAATTTTGGCCTCCCACTTTGGGCTTCACTATTTAGACCTCAACTAATTGCTCTCCTAATACTTCTCTCACTTTATCTCCTGCTTACTTGGCATCTGCTATCTGTGCCTTGACTTGCTGAACTCCCATTTCTTCAGCCTCCATTTCTCTCTGCATCCTTCTCTCTCTGCCTCTACTACAATGACCTCTTAGACACAGCCTCCTTTCCCTTTGCCTCTCCTTCACTCAGCTTCCCGTTAATGATCTTTGGAGGTCTGGGCCTCGCACTCCTTCAGACTCCACTCCAGGTGGCTCCCATTCTGGGCTCACATCTTCCTCGGCATCCACTCTAACAGCTGTCAAGTATCAGCCTCCAAATGACCCTGCATTCAGTCCCTGAGCCTAGACTCTCCAAGCCTCCTATTCTCCAGCCTCCAACTTACTGATCCTCTACTCTCTGTACCTCCTAATACTTGCCTCCCATTTTTGGTTTCTCTGTCTGGGCCTCCACTATCTAGGCCTGCAACAATTGGCCTCCTACTCCATAGACCTCAAACTCACTCAGCATCCATTCATGGGACCTGCACTCACTGAACCTACCACTTCCTTCTACTTTTTTCTTCACTCCTCTAATATCTAAGCCTCCAAGCCAACCTCCCAGTTTCTTGGCCTCCCACATACTACATCTCCAATTCGGGGCCTCCCACTCCCTCTGACTCTCATTTACTGAGCCTCTTCTCTTGGGGCCGTCCACTTTGCATCTAACTCAGCCTCTCACAGACTGAGTCTCCATCTCTGGGCCCTACACTCTCTTGGCCTCCGATTTCTGAGCCTTCCACTCTCAGCCTCCTAGTCTAGGCTTCCATTCTCTTGGCTTCCCAGTTGCTGTGCCTCCAACTGCCTGTGCCTCCTAGTCGATGGTTCGGTATTCTCTGGGCCTCCCACTCCTCCTGGATCTCCCTGTTGCCCATTTGCGGGGCCTCCCACTGTCAGTCTCCCACTCTCTCAGCCACCACTCTCCAGGCCTCTACTCTCGAGGCCTTTCACTTGCTGGGCCTTTGTTGTGCTGGAGACAGTGCTGTAAGACCTGAACAAGACATAGCTGCATAATGTCTTCAGTGCAACAGAAAGGTGAAGCCCTTCAGAAATACATACAAGGACTGAAAGCATTTATTGACACTTCTAGTGAATAAAAAGAGTCAGCAGCTGCCCTCTTTCTTAACAATGGCTGATTTGGGGAACCAGCACCTTTTTGTGGCTTTTCCTTAACTCCGGCAGAGGAACAAAGTACAAAACTGTAGTAAAACAATGCAAGAACAATGGTCCTCCAAGAAAGATGAAATACGTCAACCTCTTATTTTTCAGTACAAAAAAAAAAAAAAAAAAAAAAAAAAAAAACTTGGTATAAACTCAGGATGGAACTATAAAAGAGCCTGTGAGTACTAGAAGGTTGAAGTACCGATCTTACAATTATGTTCTCTCATTAGAGAGAATATATGGCTGGGATTTGGGACAAAACACCAGGGAAAGGGGTTGAAAAACTCAAAAAAAAAAAAAAAGGAAAGGAAAGGAAAGAAAAAAAACCACCTTGATAAAACAATTAAAATTTACCACACAAAGGAATTACTCCTGAATGGAGTTCCTGGAAAGCAGCACTGTGAGGTGTTTCATACAAACTACTGCAAGAAAGAAGTCCCGAGTCAGGAAGGCACCATGAAGAGACCGCAGAAAGCAGCACGTAACACTGTCCACTCTGTGGTGAATGATTCAGGTGAGGGGACGTGCAGTGGTAGCCAATGGAGGTAGACAGGGAAAAATAAAATGTATCAGCAGCAGTGTCAGCTCTGGGGTCCTCCTGGTAGTGAGCACGGCTGTTGTGCTGCAGCGTGAGGATGGATTCAGCCTAGGGAGGAAAAAAGAGCAGTAGTGATTGTGAGTACACAAGTCAGTGTGTGCCCAACCCCAGCAGTATTACGGGGAAAAAAATGAAGAAAAAAAAAAAAAAAACCAGCAATATGGAAATTAGAATGTTAAATCTCAGAAGATATGGCAACTATGGACTTATAGCAAGTGCATGCAGGACACTCTTCAGAAGGGCAGGAGAGTACCCCAAGGAGGATGTAGGAAACTCTAAGATGTGGGAGAGCTCCCAATAGAGCAGGTCTGAAGGAGGAGACACAGGGCCCTCATCTTTATGTATAGGTGTTTCTGTGGAGATGTAAAAAACGAACATTTCCTATTGCCTACAGAGATACTCTTGGAAATAGGACTAATGGCAAGCATGTTTCTGTGATGCACATGTCCACAGTGTCCCTTTCCCTCACGCTCAGGACCCCTTTGAGGACTCCTTCCTGCAATGCTGTTTGGGTTGTCTTTAGCACCTGCAGCATTTCACAGGAAAACACAATTTCTTGGCAGTGAAGAGGTCCAGGGTCTGCACGGGTCCTGGCTGAATCTGAAGAAAAGAAGGATAAAAGTATAATCAGAAGCTTTAAAAAACTTTGTGTGTTGCCAAGCAAAAGCTAAATTTAACAGAAGGGAAGAGAAAGATGCGCAAAGAAGCCTGACAGCCCAGTGACACCCAGCTGCGGAAGAAACAGGAGTAACATAAAGACATGCTAGACCTGATGTGAAGCACTAAGGTCTACAGATCCCAACAAAGAGCAGATGAACTCATCTGTGGGATGAACTCATCTGTGATCTGAGGGGAGCTGTGCACTGCCCCAGGGACCCCCACCCCCTAACACACGGGAACTCAGCTTGCTCAGTGCGCAGATCCGGCCGCCGCTGCACCAGGAATGGGGCACGGAGTGGCAGCCTGCTGAGCCCTGCGGAGGCAGCACCTTGGACATGTTTTACACAGGAAGCCTGAGTGTTTCATCAGCTTCCAGCAGGAAGAGAGAGAAAGTCCTCAGAAGTGGGTGTTCTTCCTCGGAAAGCTGGGCCGGAGGAGGAGCGCGGTGAGGCAGCCAAGTCTGTGGACAAGACACAACCAGAACTCATTAACTCACCGCTGTGGTGCTGCTGCTGCCTCCAGGGAGACCACACAGCAGCACAGAGCACCCAGAGACTAATTGAACACGGTTAATTATTAGGTGGTTTAGGATATATTTGCATTTCTTTATAGTGTTTTTGTTGTTTGTTGTAGTTATTTTTGGCTGAGGAAACCGTAACTTACGGAAACTTCGAAAAGAGGCATTTGGAAGGGACTCTTGTGCCACCCAGGGGTTGGGGTGACATGTGGCTTTGCCACCTCCATCACCCCCAAACCCTTTTGCTGCCGGCTGACGTGGGACAAGAGCCCTGAGGGCTTTTCAGGATGGCAGTCCTCCCCTGGTACCTGCTCTGGCAAAAGTACGTCACAAAATAAATGAGCCCCACGTCTCAATCAACAGACCCGAGACAGATTTCTGCTGAAATCTACAAAATCTGAAACCTGAAAGAAGTAGTTATTTATTTAGTTAATGAAAGCTGGCAGCAGAATCACAACCCCCTCAAATACCAGCCTCTAAGTACGAATATAGAGCTCTCGATTTAGCTGGCCCAAGATATTGTTAGCTGGAAATCTGCTTAGAAACATCACCTTTGTAAACGTGAGTTGATTCATGACTTTGCAACAAGACCTGCTTACTGTTGTGGGTTTACATAGAGGAGCTGAAGTGCAAGGCATGATTTAGTATAATGGTATAACCAGTATAACCACATCAAAGGCAACAGAGAGACACTTATTTCCAGCGGAGGATGCATTCATGTGATTGCCATTTGCCTGAGATTGTGAGATTATACGAGCACTGAAATTTAAAGCACAAGGGGGTGCAAATTAAGCAGACTGAAGCGATGGGAAATGCTTGCATGTGTCTTTGTGAAGCCAACACGCAGAGGAGTTTTGTTCCAATCTGGAATTTTTAAGCCATTTCTCCCGAGTATTTCACCCCCACTTTCACTAACCTGGCACAAGCTCTGAACATTGAGAACAAGGGATCCGCTCCGCAGGGAGTTAATTCCTGGCAGCCAAAAATCATATGCGGTGCAACTCTTCAGACATTAGGGGTGTTATCCCCAGGGATAAAATTGGCCAACGGCATCTGTATCCAGCCTGGATGAGCAGGAACGGCTTCCTTGACTTGCAGAGCTGATTTGTGCCAGCTCCAAATTTGGCCTTGTGTCTTTCTCTTTGTTCTGTGTATAGTTAAATAGACAAGATGAAAAAGCCATGACTAATTAGACTGTTAAATTAAACTGCTTTAAATTTATTTTATGTGATGCATAAAGTTCATAAAAAGAGGTACCCTGAGTAGTATCAGTGACCTTTCTCCAGAAGCTGCAGTCCACCCGGATGCTTTTTTGAACCAATTGGCTGAAAACTCATGGATTTCTTAACACCTTTTATTCCCTGTCTGCCACTTTCAAACCTGAAGGATTTATTTTTATCAGTCCCTCACCCACATAATGACTTTAAAATTCCTTAGGTTCATACCTTAAAATATATCTGGGAATTAGAAGTAATGCCAATTAACAAGTCAAGGCTCAAAGGCACTGATGGAGTTAGCTTGTACTTCTCCCTGGAAAACTATCATAAGTATATATAAGAATCTGCACACCTCAGGATTTCAGTTTGGAGCTCTCTGCCTGTTGGAAACAGCCTTCTCAACGCTGTCTGCAGCCTTGCCACTGCTGCAGTGCCATCAGACTGGGCACCCTGAGCCAGGGGGGCAGTGGCCGGCCCATCCTGTCCCAGAAGAGCCTTCCCCAGCAGCTGCCTCCCCTCACCCTCCCAGCACCTCTGTTTGGATGGGCTTGGCTGGCGTCTGCATTTGGACCTACGGGCCTGCCCTCCCCACACCAAAAAGGCAGTTTATATGCTCCAGGCATCAGCCGTTTCCTGGATCTGAAAGCCCTGAATTTCAAGACAGGCAAAACCCCCTTATTTGATATGCACACGTTCCTCCCACTCCCCTTTGCCAGGCACGCACATGAAAGGCGATTCGGGTAGACCTCGTGAGCCTCCGCTTCAGGATTTGGCACATTAAGGAGACCTGACTTCAGTTCCCAGGTCTGTCCATGTCTTCGGGCAAGTTATTTCACTTCCCCCAATTCAGTTTGCTTGTCAGCAGCAAAGTGGTGTTTGCAATATAAAGCAGCATGCTCTCCCTCCAGCCACGGAGCCGTGTTTGTCTTTCTGGAAATGCTGCTTTTGCCCTTCAGGGTCCCTTGTGAGGTGGGATGGGGGGAACTGGAGAGACAAAGAGTAAATCCAGCCATTTGCGGAGAGGGACTCACTTGAGAATGTTGTCAGGTGAGCAAGTTTTCTTTTTGTTACCATGAGCTACTCGCACGCTCTTATTACCAACACCTACGCCATTAAAATGACTGTCCCTATTTCACACTTCATTAGAAGCAGTACCGGTTATTTACATCCCAATTCCAGGTTTAGGCTTCCTGTGCATATGTTATCGCCATCAGCCAGGCCCCAGTGGCCAACCCAGCCTGCGTGAAATCCTGCCTGCGCCTACCTCCGACGAGAGCAGAGCTTGGCCCTCTCCAGCCCCAGCCCAAGGGAAGCGGTGGAGGTGACCGAGGCGTGCGTGAGGCCTCCTCGTACCCTCTGAGCCCATGGTCCTGCTGCCCAGAGCTCGGCTGGGCAGGGCTGTGGCCTCGCGGTGCCGGGACGAAGCACACCAGCTCGGCGGGGTCCAGTTTTTCTTTTCATGCCTGAGGAAGAAAACTGGGGAGGTTAGATGGCTTTTTGGAAGCCTCCAGTTGTATATTGTGGCTGTGGCATCCCCAGTTCCACACCGCTTCCCTACTCCATGCTCTTGCATTCAGGAACGATGTATTTTCAGCGAAGGTGTGAATATCGCTCCCTTTGCAGCTAATCCTGACACGCCAGTGGCCCACAAACACTGTATTGCTAAGCAACACTTGACAAAATCCGTGCCAGGTTGTGTCGGTCCCTTTTGATGTTTCACAGAAGCATTGTCATTTCCATCTCTGGCATTGTTTCCAGCATTTTGGGTGTCAGTGTTCCTGAAAACCATCACAGAAAGGATGTTTATTGAACTGTCAGAGGGTGAATGATTGACACTAGGCACAAGTACTTTTCATGTTCAGGTTTTGGCATGCCACAATTGGATTATTTCCTGATAAATGCCATCCAATTCTACCAGATGGACCACTGAGAGATATGCCAACCTGTGTGAGAAATGGAGTAGATGCTCAGTGCCACTTATTGGTAGATGTGTGCTTCTCCAGCCTATCCTTTTGTGTAGCTGCAGGGTATTTTACTGAAGCAGTGGCTTTTGTGATGCTCATAATTAGAACAGCAAGGCAGTTTTCACCGTGGGAAAGGGGAGATTTCGATGCCCAAATCTGATTTCCTTCACCTGAGTGCGGAAGCGTGTTACCTGTTCCCCTCCTCTCAGATGCAATGCGTGCTCCGTGACTTGAGCATTAGAAAGCCGTGGATTTTGAAAGTCGGGCATTTCACATACATGAATATTTTCAGTAAAGCAGTCCTCTGCCTTCCCGGTCACCTATTCCTAATGGCTCATGTACAGATCCAAATGCAACACAAGGATTGCGGGGCAGGTAGAACATCTAAGAGACTGCGTTACAGGCACCTTCCAAAGCTGGTTAAACAGCTGGACTCATTTCCCCAGTGCTCAGCCGGGGAGCGGGCGGCTATCCGTGCTCGGGATGAAGGAGTGGCGAGCGGCAGCAGGAGGGGCTGATGCAAGCCGGGGATGGATGTCTGCAGGGGGGTGGTAGGTTGAGGCTGCCAAATTGTCTCTGGAGCTGTTTGGGGTGTGTGGGGAAGGGGGACTGAATACCGAGAGCCTTTCCATCGCCGCTGGTGCCTGTGCTGAGCAGAGCCGGGAAGGCAGCCCCCCCTCACACTGCCTCTTGCAGGTGCTGGGTGAGGAGTTGCCGCTGGGCACAGAAGTTTTGCTTTAGTTCAGCTTGGTTTTGCTGGGTGCTGGGGGTGGGAGGAGGGGGAAGTTGCCTGTTGCCTTCTGTTTGTTTGGGGTGAGATAGGGTGAAATCCCTAATTCTGGAGGATGGGGAGTCGCAGGTCCACGGAAATACATTTTTTTCTGTCTGAACTGACCCAGTAGCGAGACAAAAGAAACATTAAGTTATCTATTCCTGTACTCCTCGGCACTTTAATATATACATAAAAAGCAGAGCCTTTGTACTATACCTAATGAGCAGAAGTGAATAATGTGGTATAATTAGCTTCCCTTTCTCAGCCTGCTCTCTCAGATATCTCAGCACACTTCTGACAACAGCACGGTACAAGTGGTGACTGGTGCCTACATTTTAGATTTACCATCACTTCATTGTTCTCCGCTAACACATTTCTCATCTTTGCCATTATGAGGGCCTTTCTCCGCCGTACGCATTTCTGCATTGCAGCCGTGGGCTTAGTCACTGCTGGCTCGCATGGAGCACAGCTCAGGCAGAAGCTTCGGGGTGGGGAGGCTGCTGTTGCACCACCCCTCCCCAGAGACCTGTGGTCAAACCCCGGGGCGCGCACACGCACGCACACCTGAACCCAAGCGTGTGTCTGACCGACAGCTCAGCCCTGCCGGCACCTAAAAATAACGCGTGGGACAGCAGGCAGTCCTTCTTGGACGGCCTTGGGTAACTGAGGCCTTGACCTTGCAACGGTTTCCACATCGGCCAATTTCTGTGTCTCACCGGGGATCTCAGGGCTGCTAATTTCCAATGTTCACAAAGCACACAGAAAAAAATACATATATACAAAATACATATATACATATATACAAAAAATACATATATACAATATAGCTTTATGCACCCTCTTCCTATTCCAGAGCAAAACTCCGAATAATAGTCTTTTTTGTTTTGCTGCTCCTACGAAAGGGAGTCGAGAGACAAAGTGATTATGCGGGGCTTTAAAAAACAGACAGATCAAACAACTCCAGCTCCCAAAAAAAAACACCCTGTAAAATGATGTTACTGGGGTTACTTCCAAGAAAGTAACTAAAATTTTTACTGCAGATTTGTTAGTAAGCTTGTAAATCAATTCAGAACCAACGCTGTTTAAAAATCTGTTATGCACAGATGCAGTAAAACGAAACACATGCAGGTAATGCCACTGGTGCTGAGAACTTCAGAATTTCCTTAAAGTAATAACTTTAATTCAGTTCTTTCTGGCATAAACTTTTTCATCCCATTATGTCAAAAACTGTATTATCCATCCATTTGTCTGTCAGAACTATCCCCCCCGGGCCCATATACCGGTGGTTCTTCTATTCTAAACCTCCCCATTACATCCTGCTATCAAGAGTCACAATTTTCAGTGGAAGTCTCTTGTGACTTTTGACAATGTTTTACAGTGAACTAGACCAGGAAGCTCAGAGTTAAAGGAAATCTTCCATTCTGGCAATGAATATGTAATAGGCATTACACTGTGCAGTATACCAAAAATGTAAGGTTCATTAAGTCTTTCAAAGGCAAGAACTTCCATGTAGCTTTGAATGAACCTGTCTTCGCGATGGCATTAGCAAATGATATTTGGGGCTAGGAAATATTAATACTACACATTAAGGAACACATTTGTTTAAATGTTCTGTGGCTCTGCGTGGATGCAGACGATCCAGGAATAAATAAAAAGTGAATAGTTGTCCAACTTTATATGTAAATTGTCTTCGGCTTATATGCATAAGAATGCTCTTTGCTACTAAATTCCTTCATATTAACAAGTGGGAGTGTAACTAATATATAAAATAAAGTCATTCTCTTTAATGAGAATGCTAAATATTTTAAAGAAATGCACAGCGATGAAATATTGTCAAGGGCATTTTTATACTTAAGTTTAAGAACACTTATGACTTAACTGTTGAATAATTTAACACATTCAGCCTTGAAGTACTATTTATGTATGTTTTTTAATGTTCATACTTATGTTGGCTTTTCTTTGCTAAGGATTTAGGACCTTTGATTTCTGTTTATAAAATTTACATCTTTAATCTCCCAGCTCTGTGCATTTCCCTACTTGACTCCTGCAACAATATAGGCGAAAAACGCTGAGAGGAAAATGGAGCTGAAAGCCTCGTGCAGCTTGGAGTGGGGATTTTAGCAAGCGTAAGGACAGATTTTAAGGAAATGAGCTCCAAGTAGAAAACCGCTGTAAACATCAGCCACCTGTACGGCTCGGGTGGAGGATTTGCAAACGAGCTTACGAGCTTTCTTGAAGAAAGCCCCACCGAGCACCCCAGCCACGGCTTGCATCGCGTCAGCCCTTTGCGGGGAGCCCCGGGGCATGCCCGGGGGGTGTCGGGGAAATTCCCCGCACAGCCCCTGAGTGGGCAGGGGGACACGGCCAGCCTGGGGGATGCCCCTTACCCCGGTAGGCGTCTGGCTCCGTCCCACCACTGCCCGCGCTGGGGCATGGGGCAGCTCTGAGCGCTTTGCAAACGTTAGCTTGAAAGCTGAACGACGTTGGCACCCAAAATGTTGGGGGTGATTTGGCTGACCACCCCGGGCAAAAGTTCTGCTGCGATATCTCATGAAATTCGCCCTGGGATAAACAGAAGCATTGACTGAAACTGTTTACAGTGTACCTTGTCGCCTTTCATTACTGTATTTTGCAACACGCTGATGCTTCGTGACACAGCAGATGTAACTCGACGTGTCATACATAGAGCAGCGACTTTCAGGAATTTCTGAGACACGTTTCTTTCAAAAACTGGCGTCTCGGCCCAGCAGCTGGACCGCGAGTGCATTGAAACCCAGGCTGGGAGAGCTGGGCTGCGATGCAAAGAGCATTGCACATGGGATATTTGGGCTGACTTCTCCTCTGTATTTTATATGCTACAAGCCATAGGCAGGGAAATGGACAGATCATCTAGCACGATGGATGAGCTGCTGCCAAGCCGATGTTACTGTATAGCTATGGGCCCCTCAGTACCCATTCTGCCTCTGATAGTCATCACTTGCCAGTGTCCAAATGGATTATATATATCTGGCATGTTTATGGTATAAAGGAAGATGAATCTGAATATCTGCGAACCTTGGGCTCACAGGATGATGCATTTGGAAGGGAAAGCAAGTTTTTCAAGGGCAAAAAAAAAAAAAAATAAAAAAACTCGGTAGGGTTTTATGAAAGGTAATTAACCTAACACCTCCTCGCATCAGGCTGCAGTACCACAACATGAAGAGATCACTTAGCTGGCGGACAGAGGAGAGCGCTAGGACTAAGAGCAGAACCACTGCATATTTGAGTGCAGGGACGTTTTTCAAGCTGGAAACCGTACATGGTGGTCACTAGCATAGCGAGCTGAGTAATTTCTTCAGTGCCGATGTTGATTCAGACAAGCAGATTGGCGGGAGCAGTCAGAGGGAGCTGGTCCCGTGGTGTTAACGTCCGGGTTGGTCGTGGCTGAGCAGGACGCCCTGGAAGGAGGAGACCTGGGGGTGCCAGCCTGCCCTGCAAGGAACACTTGAAAAAGGCGTCCTGCTGAGCAGAAGCGGCTGCTGGGGCACATCAGACTTCCCCCACGAGTGCCTCAGGAGTGGCTGCTTTCCAGGGCATGGGCACTCTGTGCTGGAGAGGCAAAATGAAGAAGCTTGGACACCTAGCATGCCGTGAGATACAGGATGATGCAGAGTGAAGAGGAGAGAAGTATTCTCTGGCAGCCCTGGACCAGATCCCCTGGCAGCAGTGATGGGGGTGTCAGTGCTGAGCCCATCTGCACCAGCTCAGCATCCCTGAAATGTAAGTACGGCCCCGCTGGGGTCTTTAACTCAGCACCGCTGTCAGCAACGGTCTTTGCATCCTGGGAAGGAGATACCTAATTTGCTCAGAATAACTGCTTGCACTCTGCCTTCACTTTCTGACAGACCTGAACAAGGAGGTAATTTTGTTCCACAAAAGCAGCATTAAGCGAAAATTTGTAAATAAATTGAGAGAGAATTGGAGAGTGAAAACACTCGTCATCTTCCTTAAATTAAGCAACTCAGCATGTGTCCTTGGGATATCGGCAAAGGGATCCAGAAATCTCAACGGGAAGTCAAGATTTACAAGAGGAATTCAAGAAGAAACGAGTGCTGCAGCAGTAATGCACAAACTCACAATCTTCCCAGGCCTCTCTCCTTTAAAAAGCACCAAAACCTAGGGATCCTGTAGCTTCAAGGACCTCTTTTCCAAGAGTGCCTCCTGTAAAGCTTTATTTCCTCTTGAAGCCTGCTTTCTATTTTATTCTGGTTTTGGTGGTGGTGTCGTTTTTTTTTGTCGTTAAGAATATATTTAGGTAGGAAGTGGCCTTTACATCCACAGCCACTGTGGCTATCTGTCAATCTATCAGTAAACCGCTCATGAAGTTCACTAGACAAAGGGTTAGCACAGCTAGTACCACAATAATGTAGAAACAGAAATATTACAAAGTAAAGGCTTATAAAATAATAAAAATTCTACTTAGTTCAGATACCTCCCAGTGCCTTTGGCAAAATACCTTAAGCATTCCACATAAGGCGGGCATTGTCTTTATAAGATGGCACCTCATAAAATGGTATTAAATATCACCAACGGGGCTTCATATTTCATCCAGCAGGGTTTAGGCCAGACATGTTCTATATCACACATTATTAGAATGACATCTGCTTTGCAAGTTGTGTACCCAGGAGCATACCTTGATAACTCATTTCAGCACTCATTCTCGAGGCTTCTGTGGCTTCGTAATACCTAATATGTTTAACTCATTTTGAACAGAAGTCTAAAGCCTGTCGTGGCCCTCTGGCCAAAACTGTAGCTGTCAGGCAACGGAGCCAGCTATCAAACATTACTCATTTATCATTAGTGGTGATGCAGCTGTACAGAGAAATGTACCCACTGAAGTGAAGGGCTGTCAATTGTTCCCTGTATAATACTCCTCTTCTCAACAGGGCATTTCTCCATGGATGTATAGCTAGTGCACTTCACTACTTCCCCATAGCACAGAATTTATAGTAGCAAGGAAATGGGTAACATATTTTCATTTAAATGGGTCTGCCACAAGACGAATAAAGCAATCATCAATAGAATCTATAAGCAGAGGGAGATGCGACGCGCTGTTTATAAACATCGCACATGCGCGTGTGTGTGTGTAAGTGTGTGGATGCGTGTGTGCACATATACGCATGCGGTGCTTATAAATAAGCTCTCTAGATCTGTATCGGTATTTAAAAACTGGCACATGTTCAGTATTAAGGGCTCCGCTTCCTCTTTGCTCACCATTTCCATAAGAAGACTGGAATGTGCAATTTAGGCTTCAAATTTCCATGCCTATTCTGCTTACAAAACTCAAACACACGCTACCTTGAACTTCGCTATCCTCAACTCTGCTCCCCAGGGAAGAAAGCAGCCAGATTAAATCTATATGAGAGATCTCCTGACTGCAGACACTGCTGCCTTTATTCACAAAGGCAAAGCGCAGCAATGGTCTGGGAAAGCACCACAGTTAAGATCGTATCTCAGGCTCCTTTGAACTGCTGCTGCATGCAAATATTTGTACACACCATTATGAAGGAAGTGTGGCACAAGTCCCTGAATTTTCACTTATCTCCACACAAGCCAGATACGGAGGAGGGAGACAGACTCCGGTGGCAAAGAGCACAGCGCCAGGAGCACAGCGCCGGCACCCGCGGCCGCCTGCCCACTCACCCAGCGGGGCTTCTCCCCTGCAGCCCAGAAAGGCCAGAGGGAACCTGCCCATTGCTTTCAAGGGATTCACACGGCTGCAAAGATTTCAACAGCGGGCACTTAAAATCAGGACCCCAAACCCATTTCCAGTGGCCGAATGGAACATAACTGTTACTTGTCTCTTAAATTCTCTTCTCCGTCCACTTACGCCCCAGTTGCTGGAAAGCGGAGATGGCCGTGACACTCTGTGCCTGCAACACGGTCTCAGATCTTTTGAGCAAGAAGGGACTACAAACATCAGTCCTGTGAGCTGTGTGCTTCTGAGCAGGAATTATGTAAAGCCTTGATTTTCTACCCAAATTGCTGCCATCCCAGATTCCCCGCAAACTACTTTGCTGAAAACTTTGCGAACTTTCTGCAGAGAACTTCAGGAAAGCTTTCCGCCCAACATGATGCAGCGAAGGGACTGTACCTGCCATGCTTTGGTCTCGTTGTGCAAAGTCCCCATGAATTCCTCCACAGGTAATGCCACCTGGTTAACAAAACAGCAACTGAACAACTTTATATGTATCATTACACATTTCTGGAATACTTACAAGGCAGGTATAGAAACCCAGTGACCAAAACACAGCTGTGCTTCAGTGCTGTCCCATGCTTAAACACGGTTGCTGGCATCAACGCGATTCTCACCCATAACAGGATGAGCAATATGGAAAGGGAGGAAGCATGCAGCCCTCAATGTTGCAGACACCATGGGGCTGCTTCTGGGGAAAGCGCCTCTCTCCACTGGGAACGAGCCAGCTCTAGACAGAGGCAAAGGTGGAGTTGCCTGGGGCAGCGGTCTCTTGAAGGGATGCCGCTGGGAAGGGGCGTCCGAATCCCACAGCCTACTTTGTTTATGCTCAGGATCATTTTTTTTTCTCCTCTTCCCCGCTTCTGAGCATGATTTACATGCCATGGCGCAGAGACTGCCCACTGCCTATTCCTTCCACCCTGGCCCCGGAGCAGAAAGCTTTGCATTGCTCTGGAAATACAAGCACATTTCATGCACAGCTGAAAATGAACACAGCAGAAAGGAAGATGATGAATGACAAACTTTTCCTGGCAGACGTGAGCTATAAAAAAGATCATGATGTGGTAAAACAAGTTTAACCAATGGAGTTTGCCAGAAACGCAGTGAAACAGGCTTCCAGCATAAAAATGAAAATGACACCACCAGATTCATAAAAGGAAAAAAAAAATATGAAAAACCGAGCCTATCAAACAAGCAGCAACTTGGGATGCAGTGGGACAGTGGGATATGAAGAAAAGTGGAAACATGAAACCATCCACGTTTGTTTGTGTGATTTCCTTCATTCTTAGCCCGTGGTCTGGGCTGGGGCGCATCGTGTGCCACAGGGCAGGACCACAGCTGCTGAGCCTCTCTCTTTGACCTGATCTGATATTATCTGCATTTCCAGCCGCCCTTGGAGCCTGGTGTTCTCATGTTACCACAGGTCTGCACCTACTGCTCTGGCCCACAATAAACCTAGACACATTTGCAGAAGAGCACTGAGGGGAGGTGGTAAATGATGGTTTCAGTAGCTGCATTTTATTGCTAAACCAACAAAACTCACCACTTGCACATGGCCCCTTCTTCTTGTTTTCAGCTGAACCCTGGACAGAATCCATCTTTCCAAGTTGGAAGGGATGTGCAAGACTGCGTAAAATCCCAGGAGCCTCTCCTCAAAATAGCCACAGGGGTTTGCAGACAAGTCACACCAAACATCCACTTCACCCATTCCCCCAGGGCTAAGCAAGCTCTCTCTGCAACACTCCCAGCTGCTTTTTGCTCAGAGGGTAGCAAGGCCAGAGCGCAGACCTTTAGAAACATACTACAACTAGACCATGTAGGAAAATTACTGACTTCTGAAAAGTCATTTCTGTAACATTACATGCTAGCAGAAATTACGGGTTCAGTTTTGACTACCAAGTTAAGCAGGGGCTGGGGAAGCAAGCTGTCAGCCCACACAGGAAACAGCCACAGCTGAGTTCTCTGTACTAAATTGTATGCCAGGCTGCAGAGGTCAGAAACTGCTCCTGGAAGAAGACTGTCTCTCTCGGGGATGTGCACCTTCCTCAGGTACCGAGGAATAATTTCTCCATCGTGTCCTGGAAGGAAAATGTGAATGGTAAAGGGGCCTTCCTCTGCAATGCTGAGGCTGGCAGGGTGCAACCAGGCTCCTGCCCCTTGTGGAGGGGTGGTTCATGTGGTGAGCAAGACAGCCTGTGCTCAATCTCCCCCAAGAGGAGAGAGTGGAAACCTGATTGATGTCCACCCACAGGACGTCTGGGAGCTTTATGCTTCCTCCTAATTCTCCCAAGCAAAGTGCCAGTCACCACTGCTGCTCACACACGAGTGGCTGTACCTCACTGCAGTTATCTTTGCTTACTGCTTTTCTTCAGGTCCACGCACAGCACTGTGCCCTGCAGCATCAGGCCTTACGTTGTCCTCTTGGATACTTATTCCACTGTGCTGTAGGTGACAGGGTGGCTATGAACCGGTGTGAGCACGCAGCTACGCTCACCGCCTGTGTGCGCACTGATTCATACGTGATTACAGCAGTGTCTGGGCAAGAGGAGCTGAATTCAGACAGCTTTGGGTGACTAATTTCAAAATGAATATGTTCTTATTATTGCACTGTGGCTTCTTAAGGTTACATTATTTCCTGCGGGAGACCCATCCTTCCCATCCTTGCTCTCCGTGTAACCCCACCGCACCCCATGCCCCATCTGTTTCCCAGCCCAGATCCCTTCCTCTCCCCAGGCTGTTCTGTGTCACCTACTCCACTTCCCGGGGGAACATGGTACCTGCAACTGCGTGGCAGTGGCTGGGAAGCAGCGAGCAGAGGGGTGGCAGGAAGGCTGGGTCCACGCTGTGCTTGCCGTGCCCCAACCCTGCAGAACCCCCCTCCCGCGCTGGGTTTCTTCGCTGTGGGCTGCGTGGGGTCAGTGCTCGTCTGGAACATGCCTCAGTGCACCGCTCCTTCCCACAGCTCCTCGAGGTTTGCATTACGGTACAGTTGGTGAGTCATGCACGGATTAGTCACGGAGGAGATTTATTCTTGTCTACAGAAAGTCCAGCATGAGTAAGGACAATGTGAGTTTGGCACCAGCTTGTTTCGGTTCTGGCTGGTGCCGAAGGTGACTTTTGCCTCATGTGCCCAGGTGTGTGGCTCCGACTGGCGGGGCAGACAGGGCATGCGTCCAACCTCGTGACCTTCTGCTGAGACCAAAGACTTTATCACAACCAGCTCAGGATGGGACCAGCTCATCCGAGATGCCCCTCTACAGGCCAGGCACTGAACAGACTCCCACTGATTATGGACCTTTGCTGGGCCACACCGCCGATGCGTGGAAAGGAAAGCTCCAAGTCCTGGTGAAGCCTCCAACCAAAGCGTCCTAGAAAACGATAAGTTGGACGAGCTCTTCATTGAGGCTGATAGCAAAATGCCCCTGCGAGGCTAGAGTTTCACTCTGCAGTGATGTAGTTATGCAGGTAGCTGATTTCCCTATAAATCTACCAACCACAGAGCAAGTACTCTCTACATTACCCATGGACATTTTTAACTGCAAAAATTGCTTTTTTTTTTTTGATTTCATAGGGACAAATAAAACGTCCAGCAGTAACAACACATTTCTGACTGGGAAACTCTATGGCATTCAGTTGCCATAATGGCAATGTTTAGCTAACTATTACTATTTTTTTACATCCTGAAAGTAAGTCGTAACTGCTGGCAACACTGGTAGTCACAGGTCTGCAGGACGCTTACCCAGAACCTGAGCTTCTGAAACGAGGAAATGTTTTCATTCATATTTTAAAATTCCATTCATTAACAGGTGTATATGGTTTGACTTCTTCAAAGTATGCTGCAGACACAGCCTAATAAATCTCCATGACACCTCACTGCATCTCCATTTTATAGATGTGGTGATTCGAATATATCCAAGTGTAATGACTTGCCCAAGGCTAATGAAGGAATCAATGTCAGAGACAGGATTAAAAGTAGAAAAATTCCTGGCCCCCAGTCTCATAACCTAACTGTGGTCTGCATTTCACTCATATGAAAACAGGAAAGGGAAACACATCTATTTTGAATATTGTGAAAAGTAGTTCATAGCAGATGGGTGGCCTGATGTTATAAAATTGCTTTACCTTGTCATAAAATATCAATAATACACAGGATGTGGTTCTTGTCCAAGACTACAGCAAGGTGTGAATGGCACAGAATGTGTCACCGGTGGCTTTCAGACCAGCAGAGGTTGCACTGGAAGTGTAAAATGAGCGGTCTTTGAGATGTTTCTCCTGCCCTATTCCTTAAAACCGATTTCTTCCTGCATGTTACACAGTTGGCAAAAGCTGCCTTGAAGCTGCCTAACACCAGTTCAGTACTGAACCTGCAGCAAGATGCCTCCTGTGGCACTTCAGAGGTGGAGCGAGAGGTCTGTAACACTCGTTTCTCAAGTACACAGGCAGAGCCTGCTGACATTTTTTCGTGGGTCTACCCACCTATTTCTTAGATGCTAACACAGAGCCTCGGCAGCATCTTCACTGTTGCCAAAACGTAACAGGGAGACAATGCACCTGTCTGGTTGTGTAGAAGAATAAATTTAAAAAAAAAAAAAAAAAAAAAAAAGGTACACTTGTGTCATTAAATATTGATGAGTAAGATTCATTGACTGAGTTCGAGACAGTAGGATATGACTTGAAATAAAACCCCAGGAGGGCCACACCCCCTAGTATGCCCAGGGCCATCCCTTTAAAGGTAGGACAATTATAATTAATTGAGCAATCTGACAGAAAGCATACATCCATACACTGGAGCAGAAAGTGACACCGTGCATGGAGCCATCCAGGACACTTGAAGGGTTAATACTAGTTCACTAGACCAAGGACAGTAAATTCTGCCTGTGGCTACCACCAGCCTATTGTATTATTATTGCAGGCTTTAGAAACAGCTTTTAATTTTAACCCTTTCCAACCCTCTCCACTATCTTCTCTTTACATAATTGGCTTTGAATAAAATTGCACGGAATTTTCCTAGTCATACCTTTCAATTATTTCTCTTCACTTTCAGCATATACAATATTGTACAAAAGAAAAGAAGAATCCAAAGAACCTGGGCCTTCTTCACCTCTCACTTTTAACTCTTAGAGACCAAAAACATTGCCAGAAAGCAGGGCCCCTTTCGTTCTGTTGTGATCAATCCCCGCTACCTGCTGCAAGGATCACAGGAGGATCCCGTCCACTACCTATTGGGAACCACGGTGCGAGCTCCCAGCGTTCTGACAAACACACAGACCAAACGTGGATAACCCTGTCCCTCTTTCAGACTTCCCCATACCTGCATCTGTTGACCAAACTGCATTTTTATGGCGATGTACTGGGAGTTGTTCGCGCCTGTACGAGATGACAAATCAAACACACAGGACCTGCTTGTTACCTCTAATGAAAAAAAAAAAGTCTCATTTTTGGTAACACTTTCAGCAATATGCTGTGCACATCATGGGCCCATAGCCAGGCTAAGGTGAAACAACCGATGGAGAAGGGGTGACACGAGGTAGTGCGGGTGATAGCGGAGGGCTGACTCAGCGACCTGGGAGGTCCTTTCCAATCCTACATTTCCATGTTCATGTGTTCATAGTGAAGTTGATGGGAGACATTTCCACCAACTTCAGAGGGCTATTATCCAGCCCCAGTTTCATTTCTTTTCAACATACGGATGCAAGAGTAATGTCACGCATGATTTTCATGAGACGTGCTAATATACAATCAGTTCTGGGAGAAGCAGAATGAACCCAGGAAGATAAATTGTTCATCCCGAAATGCTAAACACGCCAACGTCTGAAAAATACATCTCCTTCTATCTAAATTGCAGGTAAGTCCAGCGGCATCACAATTGAATTTCCAGTCATCATTAGCCGTAATCAGTTATGCCAAATATTATCTATTTGTACTTTTGGCAAGTTACAAGGACATGGTGAACAGATAATTTGGCCTCACCAGGGCTGGTCCACCCTTCCAGCAGCAGCAAGGAGTGCCCCAGCTTCAGGGTCCCGCTGTGAAACCTGGCCCCACAGAGCTCGGTGGGGAAGGTTATTTCATGGGTACGGGACAGCACTCATCAGCCAGTGGAGCAAGCCACAAAACGCTCTGAGAAGTACAGACATCTGATGTGGATGGCCACAGAAAAAAAGGAGTGAGACGGTAAGAACTGGGAGGCTGTATAATTACACAGTGTTTTCTTCTCCTCTCCTTTTTTATGCATTTTTTTTTTTTTTACCAACCAGGCATTCAGCCTGTTCAATAGAGCCACTCCAATATGTTATCTAATGGCTTCGTCTTTACTTGTGAGATTCCCCATCTGTGGCCAGCCTGTGCCACTGCCTCATTCAGCTGAGCAAGAGAACAACATTCATTCACTCGCTCAGATCTTAGGAGACAGGTCTTGCTCTAGAGCAACAAAAAATGAGCTGCTTCTTAGTCAGGTCTGAACCTTTGCACTTAAGCCAGCCTTTGATGAAACTTTCCTCTGGATTTCAACGCTGCTTTTTATAGCTGGGCAGTCTGCTCGCTCCCTCTGGCTGCATCCCTTTTTTGTTCTTTACAGTGGTATCATTCTGATCTATGTGGTGGTCTCACATGTTCCTCTTGAGGTTTCTGCATCAGCCTTGTTTTCAAAGCCAAATAACACAAGCAATGATTTATAATCTGTAATTGCTTCGGAAAGATGGATGTTCAGACATAATCAGTCCATTTTGTTATTTTTTCACCTATTACACAGTAGCTGCTTCTCCTGTTTGGATGCTTCTTTACTCTCCTTTTCTGTCTCTTTTCTCCTCATAATGTACCGTAAAACTTTAAGTGATTCATAAAACATGGAAAACAGTATCATGTCCAGCTTAGTTCTCCTAAATGACAAAGTCATTTCCCCCTATTGGGTTCGTGGTGTCTCTGAGGAGGACACCCCATGGATGGATTCAGCCACGGGGGCCACTGATACAGCCACCTGCTACAGCTCCTCAGGTGTGGTGGGTCTTTCTCATGACCAGGACAGAGAAATGACCCCACTCCACGAGAAAAGGGATGGCCCAGATGCTAAAGACACTTGATATGCTTCATGGCTGCATCTGTATCTTCACACGTACCAAAGAGGTGTCAGCCTGCTAATACCTGTCGTGTGTCCTGTGGGTATCATGTCAGAAACCCCAGTGTCAGGAAAGAGAAGGGAGAGAGACTGAGGCACATCTGAGCTTCTGCTCATTAAGTACAGAGAATGCATCTAGGAACGGCAGACGCGGGAATGGGAAATCAGCACTGATTCAGCTCCTCATTGTAATATGATTGTAAGATGGTTTAATCGGTTGTCTTCTACTCCATTCAAGCGCCAGCTTCAAGTCATGGGTGTTAAAGGCCCACAGCCAACAACAGAGACCTTGGGGTCTTGCCATGGCCTTGCTGATGACATCTGAACAAGCAGGGGAAATCACATGTGACAGGTTGGCAACAAAACAGCTAGTTTTGAGAATAAGGGCTTAGTCCTCACTCCACTGTCATGCTCTGCAGACAGCTAACAGCAATCCCTGGAGACCCTTTTGTGCCTCAAAATGAGCGATGCAAGGACACTGACAAATGCAGCAGACAACTCATACATGTTGCAACACTCAATATCCAAAGCAGAAGGGTCTTGCATGAGGACCAGCGGAGCATCTTCATTTCTGAAGCCCCGCATGTTCCCCAAGCAGCCTGGATCCACAGGAGGCACAGGTCTGACGGAGTCAGATCGAAGCGGAGTTCCCGGACAGCCTGTATTTGGGTGCAGAGTGGCTCAGACAGACCTGCAGAATCGCTCCAGCTGACTTCATGATTATCTCATCAGCGGCCACATGTCACAGAGGAAACTCAGTCATGGTTTGCCTTAATTTACAAGTGTCATCTCCTACAAGTGGAAAGAGGAGCATGAGAACAGCAAAGCTGAACTGATTTGTTCTGGCACCAGTACTGCAATGTGGCAAGATATACCTATGACTGTCACATACAAATTTAGTAGATAGCATGCTTGCTTTTTATTTGATTTTTAGCAGGTCTCTCCACAATAAATATAAGAGCAGAATGCATAAACAAAACACTTGGCACTTACAGTTTATCTTGGTGACGGAAAATGTGATTGATGAATAATAAGTTCAGAAAGTGGCAAATGTTCAACATAGGGCTAAATAACCTTTTGTTGCCTTTTTTTTTTTTTTCCACAGTTCAGTTTCTCTTAGCTTTTACTCTTCCTGCCTTGAAGTTGCTTTGTTCTAGTGCTTCATCAGCTAGTGGGGAAAAAAAAAACTGTCCTATTTGTTTCTTATATTTTTTCACTGATCAAGTTGCTTATTGCCAGGAAAAGACTTCAAGAGAGATCTTCTGCGTGTCACATTGCTTCCTCCTTTCTCTTTCACTTCACTGGGACAGAGCCTGTGAGGCAGACCTTCCTGCTTGCAAAATGGTAATTTTTATCCCAATTATTACGATTACTGCAATACCAAAAGAGGGGAGGGGTGCACACAGGAAAGCAGAGCAAGGTGGCTTGGAGGAAAGTCCAGTCCAAGTAGGCTACGTTCATAAAGCGTAACAGAAAACAACTACTGTACAGAGAGGGAAACTGAGGCACAGAGCCTGACAGCGTGTTGTGTCCAGGAGCATATAAAAAAGGGAGTGGCAGAAGGCTGGAATGTGAGCTGGACCGTGTGGCTCCCAGTCCTGTGCCTTAGCAACAAGACCACTCTGCCTCTGCGTGCAGGCTCGGCGAGAAGAAGGAGCAACGTTCTAGGAGGGAAATCCTTGCTGGATTAAGCACTTTGCCTGCTTTTCTCTTCTCACCCCTTTCCTCCTTCAAACCATGGAGGATGGGGAGGGGGCAAGGCTGTGAAGTGGCACCCATCCTCCCCTGGTCTTCATCCCACCCCACACCCAGTGGGGTATCGGGGCTCCTCAGCAGTCCCCAAAAGCTTGCACCCTCGGCCGGGGAGGAGGGGTATGATTTGTAATTGCGATACTTTCATTACCGTCTCTTAGTTCTTCGCACACTAATGTCAAGAGCTTTGTCTTTGTAGTGTTATTGGCATTTTTCATCATATTCATGAAGTGTGGGTCAATTTTCTTCAAAAGGCTCACTTCGCCAACTTGCCACAAAGACAGACAGTAATAAATTCTACTAGTGCACAGCGAAGGCTTCGTAGCTGCAAGCAACAATAAAAAGCAATGAGCTGGGTGTCACTAAGTAACTCCAGTTTACACTGCATTTTCTTCTTTTATTGAAAACTCAGAATATGAATTTATTAATGAATACACAGGCCTACTTTGAAGGGGTGTGGGGGGGTCCGAGTCAATTTATTTGGTATTCACACAGTGTGTGCCTACATTGTATTGTTTCATCATTTTATGGCCAGGCACAGCTTGTTAGGCTGTGGCCCTCCAGAAAAAAGCAGGCTCATATAGCAACACCTTGACGTAGATGTACAGCTGCTTTCACTGTGGCTGTCTCACCTTTAGCCCCGTCTGTCTACTGCCGGCTTTCATTTTCCGCATTCATACATCAATAAGCTTTGCATGCTGACACCTAATTTTGCAGGCTACTTTGGTTATGGAGGCCGTGTTTTGCATATCACTACCCACCCCCTTCTGACATCTACTGCCTTTAAAGAGGGAGAGAATAGAGAGAGCACGAAAGAGGGATTCTTTTCTTCTCAGCCTAATCAGAGATTTCTTTATATTTGTCAAAAGCAGATCTGCCAAATCAACTTTAATTGATTCTTCCACAGTTCTCGTGTATGATTTTTGAAGGACTGGGCTTGTGTTCCAAGACACAGTGTTGTGTTTCAAACAAATATGAGGTTTCTACAGCAAATCAAATTTGGATGCCAATTAGTTAGCATTTTCCATTCCAATTAAATTTGAGACCTTTCTGATTTTGAAAGACTTGTGTGTCTATGCATGTGTGTACGTATGTATTCGTGTGCACCTATCTGTATCTATTCCATATACACATGAAGATATATATGTATAAAATATTTAAAGTGCCCTCGGTGCTCTAATAAGCAGGGAGGGGTTATATCCATCCATTTAAATATACATTTTGGAGGATTTTTTTTCTACCTTGTTTATTTCACAAGGGCTTACCAGCCCATTCTAACCTGTTATGTGACACCGCAAAGGTTTTTACTTCTCAGTCAGGTGGCTAATGTCATTATATCGTTGACAACTCATAAAATGTTATAATCTAATAGGGCTTTCCCTCCCCACACGCACTCAGTGAAAGCTCATTGTAGCAAAGAAAGGATTAGGGGCAAAAGCAAGATTAATGGTTAGAAAAATGGAAGCAGGCGGAGTCCAGATAGAATACTGTAGCTTAAAAACAAATATAATTTGTATATTAAAATGCATCTTTATCTAACTAGATTTACTCTAAATAAGCCAAGCATACTATATAAGGCATTTTCTACTGGATACTGAATATTTCAGCAAAGCCTATATATTTGTTTTGAATGAATTTTAAAATAAACTCCTCAAAAATCAGCTTTTAGGCAGACTCATAACAGAGACTAAGATTGAATCCAACCCTACAGTGACGGGGAGGAAACAAACACTTGTTTAGATCACCTAGAACTAACCTGTGCAGTCACCGTCGACCACAAAACTATCGGTGACAGTACTGTACTGTGGAGGAGAAATCTTCCTGGCACCCGGGGCTCCGATTGCCACACAAGGCGCAAACAGCCAGCCAGTGAGTGTTACCCCCTGGGGTCCCCAAAAGGACCTCAAGACAGATGGATAACCCCGCTCCAGCAGACGTCAGGAGCAGCCAGACTCACTCCTGTACTCTTCCAGGGCCTCAACAGCACCACAGCGAGGAATTCAGCCCCAGGAAATCTCAGGTGGGGACAAGCACGTGCCTGCCTTTCTTAGGCAGAGAGATTAATTAGTTTGTTCCTGTTATAATACATAAGAAAAGGAACAAAGACCTGAGCTCAAAAAGGTGAGAAAAGCCAGACATACCTCACCAGCAGGGAAAAACAATGAACTTCAGGTAGGTTGGAGCTCGTACACCCTGCATTCTGTGTTCTGTCTTCCTACATGGGACTGGTAGCCTATGCAACCAAAAGCAGCAAAATGAGGAATTATGATGGCTATTGAACACTGCTCACAAATTCACAGTGTCGCATCCGATGTCAATTAGCATGCCTGTTTACATAATTGTTATACAAGGGGAAAATCTACAGTGTTAAACAGCCCTCAGATTCGCAGTTCTGGATGGGCTTTGTTTGGTGGAGTGTTTAGCACACATAAAATAAAATCCGTGGGAAATCTGTCTGGCACGAGGTCTTTGACGGCTTCACATTAGGAGAGGTTTTTTATGTGGGTTTAGATCAAATTTTTCAAGAGAGCTTCTCTTTACACCTGGGTAAAAACAAGCCTTTTGGGTGAACGTTCAGACTTGCTGATAGCTTAAATTTTGATTTGACTGAATGGACAGGTTGAGAAGGGAAATTTCAAAGAAGTATGCAAACATTCTGAAACTTTCAAAACAAAAATGTCTCAAGCCTTTCATATGAATTCTCTTCTACTGTGATATCCTTTAATTGCTGGCTTGCATAAAAACAAAAGAGGTCAATGTTGAAATGAAACTCTGAAACCAATGTTGAATGTTAAACTGGCTTTTTATGGTTATGTTCTTTTTTTTTTTTTTTTTCTTTTTAATCAGAAAAAGTCCAGAATTTCATTTTTGGTTCAGCTGATGATCAATTTTTCTTCTGTATTTCAGGATGTCTGCAATAACATGCCAAATCCTCTACTTATCTCCCATTGTGCTGGCTTCTGTAAAAAATGTAGCCCTTCAAGCTACAAAATGATACAGGAAAAATCAGAGAACACACAATAAAGTCTATAAAATTATGAACAGTATAGGGAAAGCAAATAGAAAAGAATTAGTCATTATTTCTCACAGCGTAAGAACAGGGTGCACCCAATTACAAGGCAGCAGGTTTAAAATAGCCCATAAGAAACACCTTTACAAAGAACAACTAAATTATGCAACTTGCTGCACAGCATGTTGCAAAGGCCAGGAATATAAATGGATTTGAAACGCGATGAGACAAATTTGCAGTAGAGGTCTGCGGAGGACTGCCGAGCGCCACGATCTGGTGCCGACTTCGGGAGGACCCAACACACTGCCTGGTCCGGGCTGGGCACCTTTCCTCTCCATGCCCCGTGTCTGACAGCGCCCTGGCCATGCAAGCAGGCCCGGACCACGCCATCACCCTTGCAAAGAGAGGACGGCCACGAGGCAATCTCGCAGGGAGCGATGGGTTCCTTGGGGACTGTCTTTAACCACTGGCAAAGACTGGAGCAGAAGTTTTCAACCTTTTTTTTTTTTTGTTTTATGGACCCCTGACACTTCCAGTGGAGACAGGATTGCCTGTAAGAGGGAACCAAACCTGCTGACAAAAGGCTTTTTTCGGTTGCCTTTCAGGCACCCTTCAGAGAGGTGGCTCAGAGATGCTCTGGGAGATGTGACCCACAGCTGGAAACCTACAGGCAGAGGAATGAGCAAAGAGATGGGGACAGAGACAGGGAGCGTCTGAGTTTGAGGAATGACCCATCATTCCATTTCCCAACTGTTCCAAAAAATAATAGAAAAGACCTTCATTTTCCTTCACAGTTTTAAGGTTAACAAGGACTATTAGATCATCTTTCTGACCTTTTACACCCAGAGGCCATCAGATTTCCTCCAGTTTACGAGTACCTCCATAAAATAACAGCCTATATTAATTTCAATCATCAGTGAGGGAAATAAACCCGCTCCAATCAGAGACGGATTTGTCTGAGGTTCAGTATGTGCTGCCATGGGCTCTCTCATTACTCACATCCTTTCTAATTACTCTACTATTTTCCCTTTATGTCCACAAACACGTTGTTAAAATACTGGGAATATTCAAATTACAGTGGTATCCCATTTTGGTCACGCTCTGCGACCATGGCAAAAAGGGGAGACTTGGACAGCCTAACCAGACAAGGAAAAAAAAAAAGAAGGAGAAATCATCATTCTCCCGGTCTCACATAAACCCAAAGAGATTAAACGATTAGTCAAAAGTCGCCCAAAAATTGGTGGCAGAGACGGAGCTGAAATCTACTTTCTCAAGTCAAATCCAGAGTTTTAATCACCCGAACACCCTTCCTCTCCCTTCATTGCTTTCATTTATCATTTCAGGCTAGGCAGACTACATCGAAATGATGGCTTTGTGAAGCATAGAAACACAGTTTTACGGGCAATAAACAATAAATATGAACCTGAGAGACTTCTCCACGAAACCTCCCTTCCAAGTCCTTTTTTTTTCTGTTCTTTTTTTTTTTCTTTTTTTCCTAGAAGATGGCAAAAGCCTTCCCTCTCCCTCCCGCCCGCATCCCTCCACTGGGCTCCGCCAGCTCCTCGGCACAGCACGTTGGCTGTGGGATGGCACCAAGCGCTCCCTCTCCCTGCCAAGATGACAAAGTCCTGGCTGGCTCAGCCGCCTCCTCTGCCAGTGTACCAGAGAATCGGTTGTGCGATTTCATTTAAGCGCTGCTAACTAATTATTAACTGTAGGCTCAGCATTCAGGGTGCAGACAATGGGATCAGCCAGGCACCGCTCCACTGGCGGGGGGGCACCGCCATCAGCACGGGTTTCTTTTTAATTATTGTGCAGTGGAATCAGTCCTGGAGAAGCGAATTGAAAAGTATACAAAATTCTGATTAATAACCAGGGCGGCTTCTTTTTTTTCAGTTTTTCTCCAAGTTCCCGCCCACAGGACCCCAACTGTCTTTTCAGCTGTAGTACCAAAACCTGCATGCACTTTAAAAACTGGGATAAATCATTTTGCCTTACAGGACTGCTCTGCCGCAATGAATTGTGCAGAGCTGAGCCCTGAACTGGCCCCTGAATCCAGACTTCTGTGTGTGGAACCAGATTTGAACTCTGAGGTTGACTCCTGGATGGTCTTGGTTTTTTTTTGGCACCTCCAGACAGGACATAAACCACTTGACAGGTTGGAGAGGCTTTGCTCGGGGCTGACGCCCAGATTTTACCATCTCAGGCCTTTGCTTGACGCTTCATGTAAAGGCTGAACCCGTAAGGTACCTATGTTGTCTCCTCTCCCAAGGAGAGCTATGCATCCCCAAAGATGGGAAATCTTTGTGATTTAGAAGCTAAAAGGGTGGTTTAGGACTTGCTGCTTGTATTAACAGGTCTGTGTTGTTGAGATAATTGTGGTTGCACTTCTGTTAACGCCCAGTGGGGCAATTCAGGACTTTCTGCCCACTCCCCCAGCTGCACTGAGCAAGGGAGGCTACTCTGTCATCAATGACCTAGCCCTATTTACAGTTACAGCCCTGAGAATTTGTCTCTCTTTCCCTCTGGGGTTAGTAGTGGCTGTCTGGATGTGTCGCTCCTGCTACTGAAGGCTGCACTGGAAACCACTCGTGTACTGGGGAGGCTGTAGAAATCTTCTTTCTTTTCATACAGGTTCAGCTAATGGCCAGTTTTCACCATGAATCCTAGGAAAATAATAATAATTTGTCCAGGAAGCATTGACTTCTGTATCCTCTCGTGTTCAAGTCATACTGGCTCCGTTACCTTTAAACTGCCAAACTACAGACCAGGTCAGGTTCACTGTGAAAGTGGTTGCAGCCTTGTTCAGAAACTGGATGCAACTCCAACCCTCAGCTTGACTATGCAAGGTGTTTCTTCATTTCTGGCAGCCTATTCATTAACATATTCTCATCACAGAGAGAAAGCCAAGTGGCATTTTTATTCAAAATAATAGGAGGAAAAAAAAAAACATTCCAGGTCTTCTGATAGAAGTGCTTCATCCTGGAAAAGCTTCGCTCCACGGAAGGGAATTCATGAGCCGTGATCTCCACTCGCTCCTATCAGAGGCACCTCAGGTGGCAGCTGGAGTCCCTCCTCTCTCCCCTCGTGCTCACAGTCCCTCTAACAGTGCAAACACGTAATGTGCTCGGGGTGCTGCTGGGCCCAGCTGAGGGCTGCGGTGCCGAGGAACCTGCAACCCCGGCATGGGCTGACCAGCATGGCGGGAGGCACAGCTCCTCTCAGACACCGGGCACACGGGCAAGGGCTGTCACCACCAGGGATAAGGAAAGGCACATTGTTTGGATGCAGTCAGGGCAAGGATTAGAGAAAACAGGCTGCTGGATCACACAGGGCGAGCATGTGTTAGGGTCTGAAAGTGATCTCAGTCCTCCGGCGTGGCAGCCTGTGCCATACCTGCAATGAAACCTTTCCTGTAAATGGAGACATCAGAAGGAGACGACATTCCCCAGGGGCAGGGAAAATGTTATGTGAATCATGCCTGACTCTGCTCAGGAAACATCTCTCTTAGTTCTGAGTGAAATTCTATACCAAAGACATATATTTTTAAATTAATACTTTTCATCCTTTCCACTTTCAATACCTTCGTAGTGCTTTTTCTCTAAGCGCTTATTAAAAAGAAGGAAGATACAGTCTTGCATTTGGCTAATAATTCTTCCCCAATATTTCTCAATTTACCCATGCAGCACTCCATCTTCATCTTCCTCGAGCCTTCTGATTTTGAGTCATGATGCATTCCAACACGCCGTCCCCGTGCCGTGCAGGTCGGTGTGTGGCAGGGACCCCAGCGAACGCAGGCTGCCTTCCACGCCTCGCCAGGGTGCCGGGAGGGGGCAAGAGCCCTCCGAAACGGGGGGTAGGAAGCACGGCTTCATTCTCGGGTCGTGCCAGCTCTTACAGAGCCACGTCTCACACGCCCGCGTGGTGGGGTGTTGTGGGATACTGTGTGTGACTCTCAACAAACTGTGTTGCTAGGACGACATTTATTATGATACATAATGCGAATAAAGGATGGAACTGTACACAGCGCGCTGATTTGCTATAACTGTCATCTGCGATGATAGCCTCTAGTTTATACCTCAAATGAATTTTGCATGGATGGTACCGATGCTACCAAGAGCTGCAGAGGTGTGTTTCACAAAGCTGCCTAGGCCTGGCACGAAGATCATGCCTCTTTAAACAGCGAATCTGTTAGTGTGATGTTTGTGAGAGGAGAACAAGTGGGAAAGTCACTTTCAAGTGCAGCTCAGTGCTCTTTTAATGAGGAATGGGGTCTTCTTCAGAGTCAGCCAACTACTGAGGAGGAGCTGACACCCTTAGTAGTCAACATCCTCAAAACAGCTGACAGCTCCAGATAAATCAGTTTGTGTACTTCCTCCCCTTCTCATATCACCTGCAGTGACAGGAAAGCACTAATTTCCTTTGAGAGGGAGAGAGATGGATGCACGCGTGCATCCTGGGCTTGTTGATCCTTCAGTGTAAAATTAACAAAAACAGAGGCCGGGGAGAACTGGGAATAGGCACGGCACTTTGTCAAGAGGAAGGGTTTGCCGTGGTACGGCCCCATATTCATCATATGGTAATTTACAAATATGCATACGACAGAGTCACATTGCATTAGCCCCTGCGAGAAGCAGCTATGACAAATACAGGGTGCTTGGCGAGCTGACCGCCTGGCTCGCAGCTGGAGCTCTGCCCCACGGAGCTCACACAGGGCAGCACCCCACGAGCTCTGCTGCCCGCCGAGGGGACCCCAGGAGCTCTCAGCCACCATCCTCTCCAGCAGGGCTGCCCCCATACGAGCAAAGCACTGAAAAACTGCGATTACAAATTGTGGTCCCAGTCCCCAGCCCGAACACTCAAGTGCCTTAAGGACCCTTGGGACGTGCAGCACCCTTTGGGGAGGCACTGGCTTGCTCACCAGCTGCCCGGGGCGACCAACAGGGAGTTAAGCAAGGAGCACACCGCTCACACAGACAGTCCTCACCATGCACTTCCTGAATTCATTACTCTGACGCTGTCACATGGCTAAATGATGTTATAAAAATTAGATACTGCAGGCCATTAAAAGCATCGTGCACTCTGTTCAGAAACCTACTGAAGAAGCCCGCCAGACAAACCCTGGTGAAATTTCTCCCCGGCAGGCAGTGCAGCTCACAGCTCCCCCCGCCAGAAGCCCCGGGCAGCAGTTTTGGCAGAGCTGCTCTCCCTTCACTTTGTATCATCACTTCTGAGGGTTGGCTCGCTCCAGTGTGCTCACCGACCCGTCACCTTCCCAGACACAGGCTCTGACACGAGGCGAGCTGAAACCAGGCAGAAACAAAAGCAAGACACCCAACCTGTTTGAACAGGAATCTGAACTGCTCCCAGCGACCCTGTCCCAGGGAGGATCTTGCCCAAAACCAGACATGCGCTGTCCAGGGCTGAAGACAGGCTGTCTCCCCAGCAGTGCTTGATGCACGCTGGATTTCAGCAGCATTTAAGAGTCCGTCTCCCGCACAAGGACCTTTCAGTGAAACTAAAAAAAAAGAAAAAAAAAACTCTAAAAATATATATGAGAATCTGAGTAATCCTGTCTCTCAACTTCTGTTTTCCTAAGCTGACTATAACTGTGGTGGTGCTGTGATGCATCAGGTTACATTAGTTAAGTCACCAGTGATTTCATCATACATATATATATTATTTCATATATATATATATACAAAGGGACACGATTGACTTGATCAAAGGAGACAAACACAGCAGTGACATGTTGGAGCAAGAAATCTAAAGGGAGGTATTTGCCTTACAACCTTTTAAAAACAATTATGAATTCACGTTTTAAATAAATATGTATATCTATATACGCATACATAAAACTATAAATACATCTAGACGTGCATGCATGTGTGCACACACAGATGTGTAATTACATACACATGCTCCTGTGGTTTTCCAGCTAAACTGCCGCCATGTGTTGTACGTTATCCCAGGGCCCAGAGCTGAAAGGCTGAAACCCACCTCTGGGCGCAGGGGGGGTCAGACAGCTCCTCCTCCCAGAGCAGGAGCCCAGAAAGCCGCCCCACGCAGGGACCCCACGCCCGTGGCCTGAGCACGGCAAAGCCAAACAGCACAGAGCCTTGCAGCGCAAACGAGGCCGTCTCGGGGGAAGAAAGCCAGGAGTGCTGCTCCCCGTCTTCTGCTGTGTGCCAGGCTCTTGGGAGCTGTCAGCCTTCGCAGCCTCCCCACACAGCCCCAGGGGCCGCCCCATGCTCTGCGAGTGGCCGTACCCGCGTGGGAGATGCAGGGTTACACGCTTCTGGGCAGAAGCCCTCGCTTTTGTTACAGTTTCATGCTAGGCTGGGTGGTTTTTTTTCTTACACTGTTGAGTATTTCAGGGGAAAAGCTCTTTTGTGTGTAAATAACTATTAGGTGCTTTTTTTTAAAAAAAAAGCGGAAAAAAATTATATAAAAAAAAGCAGACAGAATTCATTTATATGAAAAATAGAGGGATTAAACATAGCCAATAAATTACAATAAACTGTCCACAGCGAACAATGCCACCAGATGACCATAATGGAGATCCAGTGCTCTTGTGCTTTTATTAAAAGAACAAAGCACTGCAATTAAATGTAAAATCCGGTAATATGTCATCGTACCTTAAGCATCCTTTTCTCATTCATTGAACACTGTCCTCTGATTTAATTGAAGCCTCTGGTCCCTTTGAGACAGCAATAGTCCTTACTCTAGGCCAAGTTTAGCATTTCATTATTTAGTAATCTGAGATGGAGTCATGCTATTGACTCTCAAGCAATCCTCTTTGCTTCTTATAACAAAAAGGATGCCCACAGAAATAATTGATACCACATTCTACTCTCTAGTAAATCGTCCCTTAGTGGATTGTGAAAAGAGGTTTTTGATTTAGACTTAAGAATAACAAAAGTTGGGTATATTTTTCACTGATGACCCCCATATGACATGTCCATAACCCCTTTCACAGCAGGAATGTTGGCCTAAAGGCATTTTAGCAGCTAAAATGAGTGACTAGAGGCTTTCCAGGTTCTGTTATATATATTCCATATATAAGTGATGCCTTCATACAGGAAAGCCATTTCTTTCTATAGAATGACTCGCTGCAGCCCTGATCCGGCCAAGAGTCGACACTCTCCTGGCTGGTATCAGGCAGCCATCGGCGCTTAGCACCTCATAAAGGCAATCAGCAACTTACAGATTCATTACGGCTTTGCACACTGGAAATGGGCTGAAGCCACGTGGGGCATTTGCTTTGCTCCATGAAACGAGCCCAGCGAGTCCGGCACCGGCTCCAGGGCTGCGGCCCCCACACGCTCCTGAGATCCAGCACGGCGTTAACCTGTTCCCAGCTCCGAAACACCGTGCCTTTGGGCAGCCCCTGCCAGTCTCTGGCCGCTGGCGCTGAGCTGAGCCCACCCGCTTTTCCCTCTGGAGAAAGGTGCCGGTTTGTAGGATGGCTTCAGCACCCGGGAAGGGGGAACTCCCCTGGCTCCTCTTGCTTGATGTGGAGGAGAGAACTAGGCAGAGTGGTAGTGATTTGTTACAGGCTCCTTGCTGTGACTAGGAAATGACCAGCACTAATAATGAATGCGGGCGCATGAAGTTAGTGATCCCATGCACCAAGGGGAAGCCTGCCTGGTCCACTCATTTGTGCTCAGCTCTCTGGTTCTGGCACTGGGAAAATGTAGAGGTGGTTAGCACACAGAGGAGACGTAGAGACAGGGACGCGTCCAGGATTAGGACCTCAGCCCTCCCATGCATGACAAGAATCAAAAAGGAAGGCCTACCCTGACGCCTCCTCACTTTCACCCTCCGGCACCTCTTGTTCCTCAGAGCACTGAACGAAGCAAGTTCTCACCCACTTTGGAATACCAATGCCTATTAATCAAAAATGGCTGTTTCCTCTGGAAATCTGCACCATCGCTCCCAGGTGATGCAAGTGCGGAGCTAAGCTGGGGGGAGATACTAATAAATGCAATAAAGCTGCGTAGTTACCGCTCACACTAGTGGGAATTACACAGGTGGACGGAGGAAGAGTCTCCTCGTGGGGCTGCGTCTCATAGCCCTGACCTACGCCAACAAGCCTGCGCTCCAACTCAGCTGCGTATAGTTCTGTAATATATTTGCCACGTTAAATATTTCAAATTTTGAAATGTCAGGGTCAGAGCCAAAACAAAGCATTATAAGGGATAAGATTTTAATTCATCCAGTCCTGCGGGAGACATGGGGAAGGAGGAGAAATTCATGGCAATTATTTTGCATTTTGGGAGAGTTATTTGACTGTAGGGCCAACCCCTACCAGAGCAGTTTTCTGCGAGTTTTGTTTTGTTTGTTTGTTCCTCTTCTCCCAGGACTCAAATTATCTCCAGGTCCTTAGATCCATTAGACTAATTAATATTAAGAACATATGCATATGCAAATTAGGCCATGGTGCCCATATATTTCACTTTACATGACAGCTTGAAGTGTAGTTGTGTGAGTCAATCAAATGCCATAAATTTGCTATGCACAAGAGATCATTAATATTAATTGGGGCATGGGCACTGTGCAGTAGCCCATGCCACCATTAGAAATGGACCCCTTGCTTTAATTGTTCAGCAAATCCCTTTTTAAAAAAAAAAAATCAACGCCTATGTCCTGATTAAAATATGTATTTTTTTTTTCCCAGGTAGTCTTCAGAACAGTATCCGAATTGTATTAAAAAATACAGAGCAGACCTTTTCTAAGACAGATGGCACACAATGAGGTTAAAAAAAGTATCTTGAGATCCAACCAGCAAGAACAAAAAAAAAAATTGCTTGCATTGTTGTTTTCATTATCTTGCTTCTGTCATTTCATGAGCTTTGTATCTTGCAAGGAAAGAAAGAAGGGAGAAAAACTGTGAAATTAATCTTTTGTGCATGGCCTGATAAAGAAGAGACATGCTCAGACAAAAGATAGACTGAGAGAAGGTACCGTGATTGATGACTAAAGTAAAGGTGTCAGAAGAGTATTATGTAAATTACTGGAGGCACAGACCATTTCAGAGAGAATGAGAGGGAGAGGGGAAGCCAGAGAGAGAGAAAAAAAGGACTGCAGAGTCGATGTCACCAAGACACTGGTCCCCAAGCGCCAATTTCTTGCCATCTTTCATCTGCTCAGACAAGCTCACCTCACTTTCTATTTGGTTTGCACAATGTAACAAAGGAGGAAAAAAACTGTCAACATTAGCATGAATACAGCCCAAAAGCGGGGTTCGAGCTCACAGCGTCTGAAGTGAATCGGTGAGACGGGAACTTTAAGGCAGCCTCAGCGCTCCTATGCGTGTCGGCAGCGGCAGTGGCTGGGAGCCGATCCGCTCTCTATTTTTTTTTTTATGTCAGAATCAGGATTCAGATAAACGGACCCAGGGTCTTTCTCCGTGCTTCACACCCAGCTTTGCATCTCTCCGCCTTTGCACACCCTGGCACCCAGGCACTCTGGGGCAGGCACAGCCCGCGCAGAGCCACCGGCAGCCAGCTACAGAACAGGCTGGAGCTGCCCACGCGGCTCGTCTGCCCGGGCACCCTTGTAACCAAACCCACGCACCCGCAGCTGGACAGAAAGAGCATGGAGAGCCACAGGGCTGACGCCCACCAACCTCTCCCCGGAAAACCCCTTGTCACCCCCGCCACGGCCGCACACGATGGCCCCGGCACAGCCTGCCTCCGCCGCTCTGCTCCCGTCCGCGCTCCACGGCCCGTGCAGGGCTGAGCTTGTCCCGACCGCGTGGCGGCCGCGGCCTTCCAGGAGGAGTTAAGGAAAGCACGCTCCCGAAGAATTCATGCCCAGTGAAGATAGGTTTGGCGTCCCATGCCACTGGGCTGCACATCCCAAGAGGATGATGTAGTTAATTCATGGCAGGAAGAAAGACGCATATTTTTGTAAAGTCACCTTTCTCAAAACAAAAGAAATAAATTCGAAAAACACAGCGGGCTTTCAGGAAGTTTTCCCTTTGTTCCTGACTATGCGATTAATCTGGCTCCCGCTTTAAAACCAATTATTACTTATTGTCTTTTGAATTTCACCTCTGCCATATCTTTGCCCCAATTTAATTCTATCACTGGCTTTTATTCAATAATTTCATTTTCCAAGGAAAATAAAAGAAGTACAAATGGACGCCTATCACTATCATGGTAAGAAGTGCAAGAAGCATTCAAGGGGAAGAAAATACCAAACTGGTGTTTGACGAAGTGCCCTCTTCCACCGTACCTGTGCTCCTGAGACGCTGGGTGAAGGTACAGGGTGTCCTCTGCGCGCCAGCTAAGTGCCCTGACAGCCACCCTATGGGGTGAATCCCTCTTTTTAAGGTAGAAAGAAGAGAGAGCAGTGAGCCGAGTGGCCAGCTCGCCTCCCCTGTCCATCTCCCCCGGCAGCTCAGCAAGAGTGACCCTCAGCCAGACGCTGCCCACGGACCAAACGCTGCGTGCAGGACTCAGGGTGAAGATGGCAAAGCCGGCACGGCTCCCAGCAGGAATTGCTTCAGTAGGGAGCACAAGTGTGCAAATGAAGCTGCTTTCCAACTTCCTTCCTTCGGATTCAATCAGCTATCACATGGCTTTCATTTCGAGTGTTGAGAGACATTATAATGAGATTTAATAACAAATTGTTTCAATTATAAGTTCTATAAGTTCTGTTGGCCAGGCAAGATAGTCCATGGAAAAAACATTTGTTTCTTCTCACTGTTTTTTTTTCCTTTTTCGACTCTTTTTGCACCATGAGCGCAACAGTTGGAAAAAATTTAAAATCCGAAAGAGGCAGCTATTTCTATAACATCAATTTGTCCCTTAAAGAATGAAATGATAAAATGAATGGGGAAAAAAAAAAAAAAAAGATGTCCTGGGCGCCAAGCTCTGTGCAAATCAGTTTTTAAAGTATCAGTGAATTCACATTTTAAAGAATACTTTAGTTTGCAAGATTGAAATTCTTTTTAAGAAGAAACTCTCAAAGGAAGTTGTCATTTTAGGCTGCGCAAACCCAAACCCTTCCAAAATCAGGTGCTTAGAAAAAAAATTGAAGCACTTTAATAATTTAAATTGCTCCCCTTTGCACATGCCCAGAACCCAAATCCCTTTTCTAACTGAAGTGCTTATATAAAAATTTGACAGCTCTTATAATTTTAAATTGCTCTACACTGAGTATGCCCAGAACCTTGATCACTTCCAAATTCAAGGGCTTATAAAAATTTGAAGCACTCCAATAATTTTAAATTGCAATGCACAGTGCAGAGTGATTTAAAATTATTGGACTGCTTCAATTTTTTTAAAAGGTCTTCAATTTGGAAGCGAGTCAAGCAGCATTCTAATACAGTAGTTTAAGACATACTGTACTGATCTAAAATTTAACATCTAAAAATAATGAAAATTAAACCGAATACACTATTTAAAAAGTGTGGAAGGTTTTCCCAAACACACCTAGGAAATACGGAAACCCACAACTTCTGACTCCTTGGTCCTGCCTCTCAAATGAGTTGAGAGCGAAGAGTTAAGAGGAGACGCTCAAGACGAAGCCACGGATGTAAGGTGAGCCCCGACTTGCGGGCTGGACCCCCTAACAGCCCTGCTGGAAGCCCCCAGGGACAGACGGGAACAGGAAGGGTCGGTGCTGGGGCCGCGAGCACCCTAGCGATGGCAGTCTGCCTCCTGACAGCAAGCCTGGCAGCCGTCCCTGCGGCCGTGGGGAGAATTTGCCACTGGGAACCATTTCCTTCAGGTTGGAGAGGTGCACGGGGGGAGGGAGCTGACACCCCAGGTTGGGGACAGGCATGGCAAAGAGTAGTCAGGGCCCTGCAGCCCCCAGAGTGATGGACGGGGTTAGGCTATTTACAGATCTGCTGGTTATAGACCAGCGATTTTTTGGATGGTGTTTCTGTTTCCTCTCAAACCATATGCTTTCCAGTGAGGATGCACAGCAAGTGTCCTGTGCATGGTTCAAAGCACTGACTCCCCGCTGCTTTGCTTCATGAAGAGTGGAAATACATAATTTCCACTAGGTTTAGTGTTAGACACTGGCTCTGCGTGTAAGTCGTTTTGGCAGCTATTTGTTTCCCTTGCAGATCTTGCCCTTTTTTGGAGGTGATTTATATTAATAAACTGTTTCGGATCAGAATTGGCATGATATGTAAAATCCATGCCTGTTTGGTATTTCTGTTGTGTATGCTTAATTTGAGTGGTGGGAGTGAAGAAGACAACTCTGTTTAGTTGGCTGGAAGTCTTTTTTTGTTCCAGACATGCAAGTCTCTTCTCAGGAGTCAACTCTTAACTGTTATAGAGTTTCTTCAAAAAAATCAGTTTTGACATCCTGAAGATAGGGAGCGAAAAGAGATTTGAAGTCACCACATTTTCCATGCATTCATGAACATCTGCAATGTAAAATGGTTTCACAACAGGGGTTAGGCTCTATTTCATCTTGTAACAAGTTGGGAATCTTGTCTATTTGCAGCTTATTCCGTCTGTTTGATACCAGGGACACCAAGTCTTCGGCTGCAAGCTGCATTTTAAAGTTGGGGTCTTGTGGCCTTCTCTGTTGTCTTTTGTTTCTTCTTCAGTTAGAACTCACAGGAGATGGCGGAAGGAGTCCTTACGCCTAGCTCCAGGGTAATAAGGGAGGCTTGTTAAATTTTGATTATTATCTATTCAAAATGAGCATCCTCGGACAAAGAGAGCGATGGCACCTAGGGCAGTGCAGTTTCTAATGTGAATTTCCAGATGAGCGAAACTGTTGAAGCATGGATTAGCTGGAGTGAGCTGAACAGGCAGGGGAAGTTTGGGCAGAAAAGGCAAACAGAGGCTTTCAGAACTGAGGGGTCCCTTTTAAAACTGACCCTAGCTAAAGAAGGAAAATGACTCGGGGGGGAGGCGGGGGGTCGAAGGAGTGGAAGGCCCTGAGAGTGGGAGGCAAAGCCATTTTAGGAGCACTCCTTAAACAGGAGGGATGCTCCTGGGTCCTTGCGATGAGGGAGGTCAACATGAGTCCTGGGAGGCGGTAGCAGGGAGCACTTTGCTCAGGCTGCCAGAAGCTTCACAGCTCGCAGGCAGGACGTGGCGGAGCGGCACGGCTGGGGATTTCCACCTGAGCCACGTTGTTCATCTGCATCCAGCCACGTGATCTCTTCCACGATCGAAGAGTGCTCCATTAAACAAACTTTGCAACTTTTCCTTTCATGTTCACGAAGCCTTTTTCTCATTTTTTATTTGCATCTCCCTGGTCAGAATAATTGGTTCTACGGAGCAGGGTCAGGGATAGAAGTTCCCGTCACAGCAGGATAAAGATAAATGGTGTCCACCTACGGTCCTACAGGACGAACTTGCACTTCCGTGCAATAGATTCATGATGTATCGTGTAAAAAGTATCTGTTTTGAAAAAAAAAATGGTGCAAAGAGGTTTTATTCAATAGGCTGTAATGGTGAGCTGTTATGGTCTATCAGGTGGATAATGTGCATCTTAAAATACTGTGTAAATACATATTTCTATAATAGCCTGTTACATTTCCAAAAGAGCCATTGCAGCCTGCATTTGAAGTGAGAAGGAGCTCATAGGAGACAGGCTCCAGCACTTTTTCCCTCAGCAGGAGGTGGGCAATGACAATTTCTCCTAAATTAGAGAGGAAAAATATTATTTTCTGATTCACATGAACAATAAAAAACAATGGAAAGCAGCAGCTCAGAGAACGTTGACTGGAAGGAAGGAAGGTAAGTGTTAACGTGATGAGAGCGCCAAGAGAGCTTTGCTCTCTGCTACAGTCAACATATTTCCGTGCACCCCAGCTGAGATGGCAGCATTACATGAATGTACTCCATATTTCCTTCCCAAGAGCTGATAGAATTATTTGTTGTGAAAGCATTCATAGGAGCTTTGATCCCCAAAATGCCTATGTATGAGAGCAGCTAGACACCTGAGAGGAGGTTTGGGTTTTTTTGTGTTTGGTTTTTTTTTTTTTTTAGTGCACCGACATATCCTGAAGTACTACAGATATATTCATTACTGAGAAGTAATTACTAACATGAAGCCAAATTAGACAGTTTTACTTGCTTGCAAATGGCTGCCTCAGATTATCGGCCGCTGGTAATGTGTGACTTGTAATCCAAGTCAGACAGATGCTCTTGGTTTCAGCTCCTTGACAAATGGGAATTTCAGAGCAATGGATAAAAATCCCAAACTGAAATAATGCACACTGAAAGTGGGATGGAATTCCTGGAATTTGCAAAATTTCTCCCCACTGACTGAACAGAAAAAAGCCAGGGCCACCGTGGCCACATAAACAAAAGCTAGATGGATCAGATGTTTCCGTTTAAAAGAGGCAAACGACTTTTAACTCGATTCATGCATCTTTCTACCATGGAAGACTAAAAGACGCCACACAGTTTTTTTCTGAAGACCTGCAGTCCTGCAGGCGATGGCATGAACTAACGTGCAACATCGGCTCTTACTCTTCCCTTCCTCTGCAAGCCACCGTGTGTGACACACCTCCGCAGCGGTCTGAGAAACAGCTCTGAACATGAAGAAGAAACAGAGACCGAGCGCCACACAGCATAATTCACTTCTCTGCCTACTTGCCCATATTTTGGTATTTACACTCGGTGCTATCCCTCTCACACAGTATATATATAATCCTTTATTGTAGCGCTGGAAAAGGATTCTCTATTATTTGCAATTATTTCCTAATTTGGCCAATATGAGAGGTTATTGCTGCTGAAAAGAATGAATAAAAGCATATCTGAGGCAAAAAAGTGCTAGTAGTAAAGTTTAAAAAGAGCAGAGATGAAGATTAATAACCTCAGAACTCAGGGCCTGGAGTACTTAAAACAAGTAAAAAGATATTATGGAGCAGGAGAACGGAGCCAAAAGGAACTTCTGTTACGACACCCAAAGCCACGTGCAACATCTCAGGTCATGCAGTGCTAACTCTGCGAGGATTCCCAGTGAACCTGCCCCGATGTCAAGGAAATGGGGCTGATTTATAACTCCTGTTTTCCTGCAAAGCTTCAGGTGAATGTGTTTTCTGACTTATCTGAAAGTCACAGGGAAATTTAGGGTGTACAAGCTCACAAAGACTAGAAGCCTGCAGGGAGAGAAAAAAAAAGAAAAAGAGAAAAAAAGAAAAGAGAAAAAAAAAAAGGAAAAAAGGAAAAAAGAAAAAAAAAGGAAAAAAAAAAGAAAGAAAGAAAGAAAAAAACAGGGTTTGCCATTTAAGGTGGAAGAAAGCAGTTTGGATACAGACCACTTTCAGGGTGCACAAAGGACTGTGAAGTCAATGGGAGTGTTTCACCCGAGTTCAGTGGCTCTTGCTCATGTCCTAAGCAGGTGCAGAGCAGCCACACCACCAGACCAAACGTGGCTGTCCTTCTGGAAAAATAAGGACAGCTGACGTGTGGAGAGGGAAGGCCATGCGCACGGAAACCTGAGGCCCGCCTGTGACCGCTGGTACCTGGAACCATCCCATTTTGCTGCGTGCCAGGAGAAGCAAAGGTTCTGCAGGTGGCCAGCAGATGTATGCAGAGCTACCGTACGTGCTCACATGGATACAGGAAGGGGCACAAGGTTCTCGGTCGCGGATACACCGCCTGCAAAAGGAGCAGGCACAAATATTTGCACCCGCTGGAGTGGCTGCCGATACTGCGGAATAAAGCAAATAGGACTCGGAAGAACTGAGTTAATAAAGGCAATGGAGAGATGATTAAAAATACTTTGCTAAGGAGAAAACAGTTTTAGTCACATGCATACTGAGATGTCACCATTTAATAAAATGACAAAAATTATCTATCACATATGCATGAACACAGAACAATATAAAGAGGTTAACAGAAATTGATGGCATCCCAGCTTTAATTTTACACTGAATCGGAGTCTTTGGTGATTGAAATAGACAAAGATGTATAGGGTTATCTTGTTGAAGAGGCTTTGCTAATTACTGGCACTTGTCATTTCTCCATAGCTTTATCTAAGTCAGGAAGGCTAACTAGCTCTTTCTCCCCAGTGTGCATTGTTTGTTCAGTAGGCTTTGTGCTGAGAAAGCCTTTTTCATAACTGCACCTCATTATTAACGGGTTCATAAATAAATGAGTCCTAATATTTTCCTCGGTTAGCATTTATGATAGGGACATTTGGACTACAAAAGATTACACTTGTCTTTAATAAAAATAGGCACTTATACATGAAGCCTATTACGGTCCTTGTTACATGAAGAGGAGGAGGAGGAGGCCGAAAAGGGGAGGAGCAGGATTATAAAAACAGGCTTTATAGCACTATCATATTTTTCATGTGATTTTAGTAGCTATTTATTATTCTACATTAGCTAATTATGGCTCTAACCTGAAATGCGTTTCGGGACTGCATACTCTGTCCTCTCTATCCTGCAGTTTACCATATTGTGTGCTCTCAAACCAATTTAGCAAGCACTACAAACCAGGCAAATACCTTCAGACCTGAAAAATAAGTGAGGCAAAAGACTGAGCCTACCCCAGTCACGAAACTGATCCTCGGGTGCAGCTGTGTCCTCTGCCAGGTTTGACAGACTTTGTTTCTGGAGCTGCAGCTCAGCTCACTACGGAGATCAGGGTCAAAAAGCTGGGAATTAGCTGCAAGGGTGGGGACAGTTGCGTTTGAGGGGGTCAGGGCAGCTGTACGGCTGCATGAAGGTGCCCGAGCAATCTTGAGGAGCACAAGTTCTCTTCCTATGTGTGCTATCCCTCCCTCTCCTCATCTCCCGTCCACCTCCTTTTCCACAGGCTCATCCCGAAAACACCTGTCTCCGAGCCAGGAGGACAAGTGACAAGAGGGAAGAAGTTCCTTCTCCCCACTCCACTTTTTGCACGAGGGGCACGCTGGCACACAGCTGAATCTCCCACATCCCAGGCCATTCTTTTAGCTGTAAGATCACCTTTCCATTTTGCTTTCAAGGGGTGGGAATGGTGCCTCCCGCACAGCCCACCAGTGCCTGCTGCAAGCCGGTGCTGCGCACCGAAACACAAGTGGATGAAGCCTGCAGAGCAAGCAAATATTTGCAAAGAAACTATTAAGTGGGATATGGTTTGTAACTCCTCATGGCCAAATCTGATTCCTCCCTCCCAGTGCAAATGCCAAAATGTTGCCAGTTCCCCATCTTTTTCCAACGGTCTCTGCCACGATTGGGCTCCCTGTTAAACCTCAGAAGTTTTTCGCTAGTGTTCCAAAAAAAAAAAAAAAAAACCCTTAAAATAATTACGTCAATTCTTTTCAGAAGAAAGGACATCCACTACACTGTCAGACCGGTTTGGAGCATTTCAGGACTCAAACAATGTTCTTTCTTTTATAGTTACTGCAATGCACCTTTTGTCAGCTATTTATAAAACGCTCTGTAGTCTTCTTTAAACTTAATCTTTTCAAAAATAACTTCAGAGCAAACAAGCTGTAATGGACGATTCAAGACGTCAGAAGTGCATCTGTCTGAGACCACGAAAATTTCTGTCTTTCTCCTAGGAATTAATAATCTGAAAGCAAATACATCGGAAAGCTTGTGCTGCAGTATACTGAAGAGTCAACTCATTTGGCTTTGTGAGACAAGTTTGAAGACCTAAAAGCGTTTATAACATTTGGTTTTGTTTTTCCAATTAGGTGTGTCTTTTATTTTTTTCTTTCCCCCCCTTTTTTTTTCTTTTCTTTTTTTTTTTTTCACCTGATGCTAAAGTCATTTAAATCAAAAAATCAGTTAAATATATCTGGCACAGTTTTTTTCTAAAACCAAAATGAAATACACAAAACCAATTTAATCACCAGAGTACCACTTCCTTCAGGATGTCAGTAATTCTCAAAATTGCTTTAGATATTTGCTAGATATCAGAAATGGGTAATGCAGCATTTTAAGTGGCAGAAATGCATTAGTACTATGTAAGTACATGATCCTTAATGTACTAATCTCAGCAATATGTGTAATGAGAACTTTCAGTAACACTTTATTTTAAGTGTCCTCTGAGAAATGCTAATTTACAATGAACACCTATGGAAGTACATGTGACATCTACATGAATACCAAATGAATTCATTTTGATCAATGCTATTACAATGAATATGATATGAATTCACAATGATAGGGCGTTTAAAGAATTGCCACATTTTCCTTTAATATTACATATGTTTTGAAGATTAGTGTATGTTAAAAACCACATTACAAGTTCATTAGGAGGTATGTATGTTACGATGTGCAAGAGATATGCTGTAGCACTGCTTAAAGCACATTTGCATCATGTAAAACACTATCAAAAAATACCTGTTAGTAGTGGACTGGATTCTTGTTTCAGTTCCAGTAATGGGTTCTGCTGGGTTCAATGAACTCCTGGGCTTGCATTTGAGGGTGGAATCTAGAATGACGGCCTGGACTTCGTACTCACTGCTCATCCAGCCATAAAATTACCCACCCACCCAAAAATGTTAGTACAATCTAGTATAGAGCATTTTCATACTCAAGAGTAATGTGCCTTGGGCATTAAACAAAACTAACTGATGGGCCCTTTTAAAATCTGGCCATTATTGTCAGGAAAGGAACCACTGGAACTTGAGAATTCTGTAAAAATGACTCAGCTTGAGTGCAGGAGCAGGGTCTGAACTTTCAAAAATCGGAGCCCCATTGCTATGGGAAACAATTATGGTCAGAAGATATTCGCAAAATAAAACAGGTGATAACCTCTGCGGATGTGCTGCTCCATCTCCCATGAGTGCTGGTTGCCATTCCTTCCACTTCTGTGACAATTCAGGGTAGGTTCTGGCCACAGGACAAACATGTTCCTCATGGACCACAGCTCTCTAGGCAGAAGGGAAGAGTGGTCCACAAACAAGCCTAGGACCTGCTGCAAGTTGATCTGCAGACTCTCTCTGTTCTATGGCAGAGGCCATAGCCAGCTACAGCTGCATTGAAATGGTCAGCATTAGAGCAACGAGTGAAGGGGGAGAAAAGCAAACAGGAAGGCAACAGGAGAGCTGTAATAGAGCTTTACGTGCCTTGGAAACCATGACAAGGAATGATGGCCCAGACCTCAGCAACAAATGCTCATAAAAAGCAATGACCCTGATGTACTTGTTCTAGTTTTATTTCACTTGAAGACCCTCACACAAACATTTTATATACATATATACGTGTATGTATATATATATGTGGCCATGGTGTCCTTCTCTAAATGTGACTGTTTACTAAAGGTCAATAGCAGTCACAACACCATCATTTCCCTTAAAGCATTAGACCGTTTTCTATCACTGCACACCAGCCTTGGCTGTGTTTATGTGGGATCATTTCCTTTTACATCTGGCGGGAGCCGCAGTTAGTGGTAGATGCCAGTAAGCAATTGCACTAATCAAGGTGCAACACCTGCCAGAGCAGAGGCTGAACCAGCAGTATGTGTTGGCTGAGCGCTGGAAGATCATGCTAATTGCCAGTGTCTGGCCTTTGGCTGGTCTACCAGGCGTCAGGAGCTTGCAGCAGTGAGTCTCGTGGCTTGGAAAGGATAAAGGAACCTTCCTACGGTGCTGAGGGTCCCTCCTCACACAGCACCAAGTGGCTCCTGTGGGACACTACCTGCACCTCCTAGCACACCCCCTCGCCGGCAGACCCATGGCACGAGCTGCGAGGTTGATGCCCAGCAGAAAGAGCTGCCTGTCATCCACAAGTCCAACTGACCTGCCCTGAGCTCTCTGCATCACCACAGAATTACCAGAATTACCAAAAAAAGTCACAGTTAAGAGTGCATGTGTCTACAGAGAGGAACATGTATACTTACAGAAGCACATGTAATTACTCGAAGCAGGCTTGTCATCTTCCCCTGTTAAAGCATCACAGAAGGGACTGCCGATTTGACCAACAATTACAAGTTTAATGAAAGCGTGAAAGAGATCCTGAACTGTTGCATCTGTGATGGTGTGAGCGCACTGCTGCAAAGCACTTCACTTGTCATAAGAAAAGGAATTGCTGAAATTGTTCGATGTTTACATTTAACGCGTTCTTTTAATATAGACAGGAAAACAGAGGCCATGTCTCAGAAGAGTGGTAAAAGAAAACACAGCATTTCATCTGTCAGTTGCTAGGATAAATAACCCAAATAGGAAATAAAATTCAGATTAAAAGTTTAAAATGCGTTTTAGTATAATAACACCATTAATACTGATCCTCACGCTATGTCTGCCCATCTGGGCCTCTTGACTCTTGGTATGAAGTTGGTGCTATAAGATATACATAATATTCACATTTTGCTTAATCACTGGAAGTCTGGAATTCAGATACCAAAAAAAAAAAAAAAAGGTGAAAAATTGTAAAATTTTGTCAGAAAATTGCCTCGGAATGAAATTCTGCCCTTTTCTTCTACTCCAAGGAGTCATTACCATCTGACAGCTGTTTAGTGGCATATGTGTGTTGGTGGTACCAGTCCAATTCCTAGTGGGCAGGTGTCTGCATCACAAAAGCCACCATCACAATTGGCACTAATTGGCACCCTTGCTGGCAGGCTCAGTACAGAAAATAAGGATTAGATGGCACAGAGATCAAATTACGCTGTCACCACAAAGGTGATCCCCCTTTAGGTCAGAAAGGCCTGTTGGCAGGACAGTTCGGGGAAGTTTGCACTTCCCAGGCTCTTGTTTTGCCGGAGAGACGTGAAATGTCGGGTGTCTGACGCTGGCAGCAAGGCACATTTCACATGCGCCTTCACTTCACATTTTCAGCTGAATTTCAAAAAGGAAAAGAAATACACCACCCAAACTCAACACACAAATAACAAACCAGAAAATTCCCTCTTAATCTGGACAGTTTCCGATCCATACAAACTTGCTGTTTTATGCAGATAGTCACCATATTGCTATGGTATCAGTATAGTTCGTATATTAGATGTCTTTCTTTGTACGTTTATCTTTTTTTTTTCTTTTTTTTTTTTTCCAGAACAGCATGCAAATTCTGTGATTTTTCTAAGTATAGGGTGCAAAATACCCTGGAAAGTAGGGGGGAGGGGCATGCCTTACCGCTCAGCGAGCTTTATGAGGATATTCTCTTAGTTATTGAGATGAGTTGAATAATTCTCCACTAATTTATACACCAGTGAAACTGGCCTGTTGGCAAGTCCACAATTAATGCGAATGCCAAGTGGGATTGCAGCTTTGTTTCATCTAGGAAAACACTTAGCTGAACAGCAGCTTTCCCAGCTGAAAATGTGTGTCTGTCTTTAAACTTGCAACAGAAGCTGGCATTTCTTCGTTTCCATTCACTCTATCATTATGATGCATTATACAATGTAATGATGTAATATGCTGGAAAGCTGAAACGCTAGCTCTTTGCCAAAAATAATAATACAAAAAGTGTACAATTATTTTCATCTATGAAAGCCACTCTCACCACCATCTCCAGCTCCCCAGTCAAAGAGAAAGCTTCCCTAATAGCAGATCATCTCTTTCTGCTTGCGAATCCAACGTGAATGTGAAGAGGGGGATGCCAGCTCATCCATGCTGAGTTACAACTTTTAGGAGATGTAAACATATTTACCACTTCAGCGTGGCATGTCCCTTACGCTTTCTTTTTAACAACATCCCTCCCCAGGCCATGAGCCCTTACCTGTGGGACACAGCGTTTCACTGCGCCAGGGGCTGCACTGGGGCCGAGCAGGAAGGGATTACTCTAGGCAAAAAGAGACCAGGACTTGGACCTTGCTTAGAGGATCAAAATGCCAGGAATTTTTCAGGCCTGGTCTTACCACTCCTTAATCGCCCGAGTCATGAAAAGATCAAGCTCATGAATGCACTTAGACAGATGCTGCGGGTTCAGGCTTCAGACAGGGAACCTTGAAGTGCCTGCAGGGGATGTAAAATTGCCCTGACCATAGAAAAGGCAGTGAGAGACCAGGAAGAAAATACAGATTGTTTTAGGTTAAGTGTCCGCTTAGCTGCTTTATCTCCCATTGACTTAGATGGAGTTCATACAGCCCCCGCACAGCTCCATATGCAAAGCCATGAAATCAGCACCCTCTAGCCAGCAAGGCTCTCCCAGGGAAAGGTTGCTAATACCCAACCAGGAAAGCTGCTGAGCATCGTATTTTTTGATGGGGCCATGCAAGAGCATGGAAGCATCTCCTTCTCCTCCAACCAACCAAAGATGCCTGGGCTCTTGCAGAGCTACAACACCCATAGGGTGAAGGGCATGCCCATGGGGCAATGTGCACTGTCCTCTAGCAGCAATGAACTGCCTGAATTGTTTTCAGAAGGACATCAAGGAGGACGATAGCTCCAATGCAGTGCCTTGGCCAGTGTCTGCCCCACACTGTCATACGGAACAACCAGCAAGTGCATCTGTGCCCAAAATACATCAAAATGATGCAGAACACATCTGTATATGTGCCCCTGCCATGGGTGCTCAGAGATCCAGTAGCTCCTGTTAGCCCCACGGCAAAGGATGCGACGGGCAGATGATGAAGGTGAGGATACAAAGAGGAGTTTCACAACAAACTGTGATGGTTTTACTCATAAACCAGCTACACAAACTCAGCCACCAAAGCATTTCACGTCTTGGTCACTGTAAGTTAGCTCCCAGAACAGGGATTGCTGCCAGTAGCAAAAGCCACTGCCGGTGGTGCAAGGGCAAAGCCAGGACCGACCACAGCTCCCAACCACTCTGAGGAGCTCAAGATGGTCCTTTAGGAGGAAAACTGAAAACCAGCATAAAAGAAACGTGTCAGGGAGCAGCACGCTACTGAGCAGTGGGGTTGGGGTGTGGGAGGCACATGCCATGCATCAACCAGGCGCAGGTCTGCCGGGCGGAGAAAACTCTGTTCCTACAGTGATATACAGTTGCACAGTAAGTGTATCTTAATAATACAATAAAGTGTTAGCTCTGATTAGAAGAGAAAGATGAATTCTTCTGCTAAACCAGGGTAACCCTAAAAGCGTGTTAACATGAAATACTAAATAAAATGCTACTCATCTATAATAAATCTTATTACACATTTTGGCAATTTTACTACTAACACACTGAAGGTTTCAAGCAATGTTTGAAAATAGAAATCTTAAATTGAATCATTGTTGCATGAATATATGCAAAATATTCATTTCTAGCACTGTGAGGGTTGAGTGCTTTTAAATTGGAGAAATCACTCATGACTTCACCTTTTCATGCAAGATAAAGTTGTATGTGGTAACATCATTACAATGTCATGAAAGGAGTGGAAATCATACAACAGTTCTGCCTAAAGCTAATATACAAAAAAGTGCTTCTATATTTTTCAATATTGTTCAATATTTAAAGGTGCAGTACAAGGCTTTAAATATATAAAAAAATTCATTAGACTTCAGATGTCAGTGTGGCCTTCACTGAGTACTGAGACTAATAAAATCATTGATGAGATCTCTTTAATATTTAACAGAATTCATGTCTTAGGTACCAGCCTATTTTCAACTCCGGTCTCCGTGGAAGGAACTAAATATAGAAATAAAAAAAAAAAAAAAGCAAACGATTTATGTGGTGGTCATTATAGATTTTTTTAACTAGAGCACTAAAATACTGAAATTAAACTATTTACTCGATAATACTGTCATAACAACAGAGAAAACACCATGACATTTAAATAGTATTTCCTATAAATCCTTTAGCAGCAGATTACTTCAAAAGTACATAGCACTTTCATACACATTAGCAATCAGTAAATTCAATCAGTGAAAACGAACGAGCATATTTCGCAAGGAGTTGCCGCACCATGAATTGCCAATATAGAGTTTGGGAGACTACTGGAATCTTAAAGGTGCTTTAAAAGACTGGGAAAGAAATAATTGGTGCTTATATATGTCTTTGCCTTTTCTTCCCTCTGATTGAAAAATAAAAATTACGCCTCGAAGTTCAGCCTTGGAAGTAGAAGTTACACTAAAAAAAGCCCACCCTGTAATATAACTGTATTACTTTTTATAGCACATATGTGAAGAAAAAAAAATAATTAAAAAAAAACAGGGTAAGGCAATTGCACAATGTCAGGTGCAACTTCAGAGCCTGGTACGCATGAAATGGATAGCCCCATCTCCGCCAGGCTGTCCCTGATCCAGCGCCCAGGCTCAAAGGGAGGCAAAGCGAAAACGTCGCTGTTCTGGATTTCAAACGCACCGAGGAAATACTCCTGTTCATTAAAATGAAAACACCAGGCCCTAAATTGCCACCCCGCTCCTGCGTATGAAATGAAAACCCAGGTCCTGCGTGCCGCGGCCAGGCTGTTGCTAGGTGACGGTGGCGCGGCACCGGCCGAGGCTGGAGGGATGGAGGCCAGGCTGGCCGGAGGCCGCCCCATACAGCCCCAGTCCCCAGCCCCATGGGTCTGTGCAGCCCCAAGGCTGTGCCTGGGGCGGGTGGCAGTGGAGAGTTTGGCGAGATTTTGGCCACGGAAGGGTTGGGCTGGCCAGAAGGGTGCTGGCATAGCACCTGTAGGGTTCAACGTGCTTTAGTGGTGATGCTAAAGCCAATGAGGGCGTGAAACGTCAGCAGGGAACAAATAGAGGCTACTTGCGAAGCTATCTACAGCGGTGCTGTGGTGTGGGTGAACCTGCTAGCAGGGCAGATGCCCAAAGCTGACGCCCGTACCCTGTCCCTGAGGACTGGCTGCTGTCAGACCCTGGCCAGCGCTGGGGTCCCCGCGGTCGCTCAGCCTGTCCCTGCTTTAGATGCTTGCAACCCCCTGGCACAGGTCCCGGGGTGCTACTCCTGTCCCGTAGCCCCTCTGCCCACCCACCACTTCTCCATGTTCCCACATCCCACTGGGGTGTGGAGAGTGAGGGACAGGGCCTTTTTACCAAAAAACATCATATGTGAGCCATGTGCAGGTACGAGGCTTTGTGAAGGCTGGCTGGCAGTAAAATCCCTTGCACAGGGGCAGCTACCCTAGAGGAAACCCACAAGCCACCTCTACCCCTGGACAGGGTGCTGAGATGCCCTGACCATCACGGGGTTCGTTTCTCCCATCGTGACCACTAATGGGAATCGGTGATACCCAAACCGTAAGCCCCATGAGAGCCCCGGGAGCTGGGCACAGATGGGAATTTCTCCTTTCCTTTGCTCGCACCGGCACAACCCCAGCATTCTCCAGACCTCACCTCGCTGTGCCTTCCACGTGTTCATTTCCTTCAAAAATACAGAGAGCACACGTCAATGAAACAAACAATTTGGTGGTGATAATCCATAGATTATTGACAAGACGAATGAGATTCCTCGGGTCTAATGCTCTCTGCTACTCAAGGGCTAGCTAAGCTCTCTTTTTTCAAATATGTGGATTTTGAAATGATGGATCATAATAACAGAGCTGGTGCCTATGAATGGGGATTGCAAACACTTAATATTTCAATAGAAGTGTGTGCAACATGATCCAATCACTCTGAAAAATGTACAAAATGGAAATATATAAAGAAAGCAGCTGGCATGAAAGAGAATAAACAAAGAAATATTGATAAAACTCTGTGTGGATTAGGCAAAATATATTCATGCTGCATTTGAATAATCTCATATATATTTATGCATGTGTACATATATATTCAATATACAGAAAGATTTCTTACCTCATCACTCCCCTGCCTTGAAGGACAGGGCTCTGAATTAGCACCATTCCCCTGCAAGTCGTGGAGCCGTGCGTGCACACGAGAGCCCTGCTCCCCAGCTCCTGCAGGCCCCCCCAGGGAGCCTGCTCACCCGGGGTGATGCTGCGAGGAGATCACCACCCCTGCCCCAATTCGGGGAAGTGGATAAGTACATGTTTCGTGTTGGACTCATGAGGGACCCCTTGAAAGATCCATCTTGTCATTCATTAGACTAATTTTTTGCAGGCTTTTATATGGCACACCCCAGTGATTTCAGGATCAGGCTGGGATAAATCATTTGCATCACACTTGCACTAGGGTATTTACTTCCCTGTGCCTCAGCAGTAAAAACAATCTGACCACTGAGAGCTGAGGAATAAGAATTAAGCAATTTTTAAGGCTGAAAATGCAGTATCCCGGCGTGCAGCTCCCTGACCCGCAGCATGTCCGCGTGGCCGAGCTGGAGTAACCTCTAGGACCCTGCAGACACATTGAATCCATGCCAATGGCAGGGTATCACAAGCTAGTTTAAGCCTCAAGGGAAAACAAACAAACAAACAAATAAAAAGCTAAATCAACTGTTGCAGGCTAAGAGGATGTACACGAATGGGACTACAGCTCAGATGATGGGTGGGAGCCTTTTATGCTGCAGTAACTTCCTAATGAATCTAAGCCCCAAGTTATTCTGCTGTACTAGGAAGGAAGCAGTGGTAACAACCTCCTCTCCTTCTTCATTATTTTCTGCTTGCTTGCTTTCCCTGTACTTTTACCACCAGATCATCACCAATTTCCACAAGGCCACCCTGAGTGATGAGGGAAACCAAAGCCCTGTCCCCTGGCTCTCCAGCGTCAGCCAGCAGCAATTTATTCCACTGGGGCTGCGCTGTGGGGTTTTCCCACTATTTAATCTCAGCTGCCCAAAAAAGCCACCTTCCTTCCCCCCAGCCACAGCAGCCTACCTACTGCTGAGACGTTCACCACAATAAGCTTTGCTGCTTTAATTCTGCCCATGCGACTGCTCCACAACCAGCACAACCTCAGTGATGATCTCTGCCAGCCGCGCCAGCCCTTCGCTGGGGCACCAGGCTCTCCCCCCTGGTAGCGCCTCTTTTGCTGGCACCGTGTGGGTTAGCTGCCTGGCCTCCTGCACTGCTCGCTGCTCTCCCCGGCTACAATCAGAAGTTTTATTTGGGCTTTTTCCACGCCTGGTTTGTTCCTCTCTTACTTTGTCAGCCTGTATCTGATCACAGTCCCAAATTCCAAATTGCGTGCTGCAGGCTGAATTTCCCCCAGATTTACATGCCACTACGAACAAAATCTGTTGCTTAATACAAGACCTCTGTAATGAGCCTGCGATATTCTATCGCATGCTGAATTTCTGACTCACATGATACGCAGTAACCCAATGAGACACGCACACACACCCGCACACACACCGGAGCAGAGGTTTGAAACAGCAGCAGCTTTTCTCTTGGCACAGGGCAGGGGCACTTTGGTTTCTTGAACAGGTGGACTACCTGACAAGCAGCAGGTAGCCTTGCTTTTGACTACTGCGTTTTAAATCAGGGCTGTTTGGCAATTCATTAGTGTCTGCTAACTATTAAACACAGGAAAGTTCAAAAACATGCATATGTTTTCCTCCCTGCCTCCCAGGTGGTATCTGTTTCAAGCAGCAACCTTTTCACTCCCTTCATAAAGACTTGTAAACTTCCCGTGGCTACAGCAGCAGTTCCTAGCCAGGTGCCTGCGCTGGAGTCGCAGTCTCTGAAGAGCAGCAATCTCCATATGCTGATCCCCGGCTATGTAGATGCCATTCGTTTCTCCTTGAAAGTTTATTGTCAGAATTACTGGGATGTACACAAATGTCTGTATTTGAAGGTGAAATTTGGTGGAAAAATAAAGATATAATAGGATCCTTTCTTATATAATTTCCTGGTGTGATGTCTGTCTGAAAAATGAAGTGAAATTACATGATGTCAAAAAATCATGTTTCAAAATGATTGACAACATGTGAGTGTTTTGCATTGTGAAATGAGGTGGAAAATTTTAATTGCATGATGGAAGGACATAATATTTATTAGAACCTTGTAACCACACTGGATTTCAGTGAGAGGACACAATTTAAAATTTTGTATTAATACTTCAGGCTAAATCTTAAATGAACACACAGAAGCAAAATGCCAACTCGGAACCTGTGAATAAGTTTTTCATCTCTAATAGTAAAATAGCATCTATAGGGTAGGCACGTCACCATAGTGACAAAAAGGTTCCCTCGTACACGTCCTGCTCTTCTGATCGGAACAATACACGGTGCCCCGCTCCCAGGTCCCTGAAGAAATAGCTGCTCTGTGCACACAGGGTTTTCACAAAGGTCTAAGGGAGGTCGGGGCAGGCTGAAATTCTTAGAAAGTCAAAACTATTCATAAACCCACTTCCAGCCTTCCCAATGACAATAAAAGAAGGCTTTGCATCCTCACCCAGGTGCAACCAGCCCAGATGCTTGCAGACAGGTGGGAATAAACCCCAGAATCAAACTGGATTGGAGGAAATCCCAGGTTAGCAGCAACGTGGTAGCAACAAGTTCAGGGAGAGTCCGGGCTGGCCCTGGAGCAGGGTTACTATCGAGGTTGGCCACTGCAGCACCTGACAGCAGTAATTTTCAAGGAAAGTGGTCTAGAGAAGGAAAGAAAAGCGAGGTAACATGAAAATGGAGGGAACAGGAGATATGTGTACATGGAGGTAACTTGAAGCGATCCATCTTCACTTGAAGACATGCCCTGAATATGTCTTATGCCAGTGAGGAGTCTGAGGGGGCCATCCATTTCAGGTTCTGCAGTATTAGCTAAACTTCTTCTCCCTTCCTCTTTCACAGCAAGACAGGATCCTGAAGCATGGAGACGTGGCAAGTGAGGCTACCCCTTGCCCACCAGCAACCCTGGGGGAGCTGAGCCCCTCGCTGCGCCCACCGACAGCACCGCAGGCCGAGGGGGAATGCTGAGAGAGCAGGAAATCCTGGCTGAGCCAAATCCTTTGCGACCAGACCCCAGGCAGCCCTCTGGGGCCAGCTCAGCCCAGAGAGGTCTGGGAGCACGGCTGTTGTGCCTCAGTGTCCTCAGCAACTGGCTGAGTTTAGCAGGCTTGCCTTTGGAGACTTGGGCTTATTTTGGAGATATGGGATGAAGCAGGTGAAGTCCATACCCTGCTGGAGTCGACTCCCCAGCTTGGCCAGGTCTCGGAACCACCAGTGACAAGTCAAAACCCAAGCAATTCTCACATACCCAAGTAGCATACAAGGAACAGAACATAATTCTCTGTGTAGGCAAAGCAGGTCACAATGAACCTGGAAATAAAACTTTTCAACACTCTGTAGTGACTCTCACTTTACCAAGAAACAACTATGTAACCAAAATAAAAGGCACACACAAGCCAAAGGTCCATAAGGAAATTGTGAGAGAAATGAAAGCAACTCTGAGACCTGTTCTGTTCACTATAAGAGATGGGGGACTGTCTTATAAATGTCTATGTAGGGCTGAAGAGAAAGGTTAAAAATATATCCATCGAGCCTAAATGAGAAGTACAGAAAGCTACACAGGGAAAACAAAGAGGCCGGCTCCAAATTCTGCCAGTGGCTCAGTATACCTGTAATTCACAGAAATTTGGCCTGGGACATAAATCACAGCACCGGAATCCTAAAGGGTCATTGAACAGGTCTGCAGCTAGTCAAGCAGAAGAGGTCAGAAATTAAAACGGTTAGCAATGAGTAATAAGAAACGTTAGATCCTTAAAGAATTGTCTGAAATATCTATTTGTGCTTCTCTCTGAGGAGGGGAGAGATTTTCCTCTTCTCTATCAAATTATCTTTGAGTACTGGGACCAATCTTCTCCTTTTGCATATCCTCACCAGCCTTCAGACAAGCTTGTGTTTTACCTGTGTGCATCCACTGAGCAAACCAGCACACAGAAAAGTTTTGCTCTAAGCCACTGTATGATCCCTGAGAGAGGGATTTACATGTCTTCGCAAGAGAAGCACTTGCACCTTCCTCCAGGCCAGGGCAGAAAGCAGTCAGAAATGGCTTAGCCCGCTGACCACAGCAAGCATAGAGTTTGATAGAACCACAAAACCCTGTGGCTAGCCCATGACAAATGTCCCCGGTCATCCTGACACAAGCACAGAAAGCCCTGTCCCACCCTCTCCAGCCCTGCTGGTGTGCCAGGGAGGGGGTAACAGCCCTGACCCTGACGCAGGACTCGTGCTCCACCCGACACGCAGCCAAGAGCCAAGACTCTGCACCAAAGCCTGACGCCTCGGAAGTCTAATTGATGGAGTGGGGGGAAAAAAAACCTGTAAAAATGTATTAGATATTTCTGAATAACAAATAAATCCGAGGAAATCACAATGTGCTCACAGCTATTCCATGAGAAGGAGAAAGAGAGCCAGATCAATTATTCATTTCAAGTTACTCGCTCGGCACTCCATCAGGCTCTTTTATAAGCAAAAATTGTTACAGGATGAGCACATCTCCGAAACAAATTTCTGCTCCACCCTCATGCAAGGAGCAGTCGTGCGCACCCAGGAAGCCCCACGTTCAGAGAAGGCAGGGGCACACTCACAGCCCCTCGCCCTGCTCCGTCCTGCCCTGCTGCATCCACCCGGGGCTGGAGTTCCCCACGTGGATCAATCCTTCCCCTCTCCCCTCCACGCACACGCTTTTGCAGCCTGGGAATCCTATTATAATAATAAAGCAGAAGTGCAAAAATGGGGTCTGACCACGCTCAGAGTTTTTTAAAACAGCTGTGCACAAGCTGAACACCTACCACGTTCAAGGCTTTGGTTTAAGGCCACCAGTAATTCAGGTGGAGACTTTCTTGGATGGAACCTGAACAGGTTATGGCCTGATTCAGCAGTGAAGACTCCACGATCTGAAGATTAATGCTCCCCAAATAGCTCTTTGCTCCAGTCATTCTGAAGTGTTTATAAAATGTTTGCATCCCATATCCAAGTATTAACAAAACCATTTTAATAACAATACATAAAACACCTGTGTCCTTGTGCAGAGCAGAGCAAATTATTGCAATAGTGCGAAATAAAAATGGTGGGGTCCTTCAAGTCTTAAATCACCAAAGACCAATCTGCCTCCTTCCACCTGTTTGTACTGTTCAGCTTTTTCTGTTCAGAAAGGAAATAACCATCCCTGAACAAGCAACTACTGAGTGCATAAGAGCATCACAAAGTAATTATGAGTTTATGACATCATCTTAATATTACTAGGGAGAGACTGAAAGACCCAGGAGAAACTCCAGATTTCCCTTTTGGGAAAACGTTAATGGATGCTTACAATCTGTTTTCCTTTGTTTGGATGTTACAACCAATAATACACTTTTATGTCTATAAATAAAGACTAAAGTTGAATAAATCCAACAAGCTCCTGAGCCTGCGGCTCTGAAACTTGATTCACATTCACAGTAAAGATTTATGAGTCACTCACAGAGAATAAGTTGAAACTGCAAGACTTGGGGTGAAATTATTCAAAAGGGTGATTATTTTTGGAATGATTATGCATGCACACCTGATCAGGGTGTCACTTGGGCCCCCTTGTCCTACATGATGAAATGTGGCAATTTTTCTGCGTTTCTCTTTGCTTGCACAAAAGAAGAGCATGCAAGAGCAATCAAACTGTTTATTTTTGCATCAGATCATCTTGTGGAAATATTTTCCCTTTCAATTAGATCATAGGACATGTTCTTTAAGCTATTCACATGAATATAATAAATTTACTGATGACTGCAAAGCAAAGAAATAAAACTGATTGCTGTTCCCCACGTGTGGGTGTGTCTCTATATTTTTGTATGCACGTATGTATATGTGAGCCAAAATACCTCAGCATGGGATGCTAAGTTAAGCACTCAGACTCTGGGAGAAGCAGGCCCTGGTAGCTGTCCCTGCTGGGAGCACCATGGGAAGAGGAACTGGCTTCTTTCCTTTCTTTCCCTTCTCTCAGGTCGGCCTTCATCTTAACCCAGCAGGTTTGCAACTACTAACTGTAGGAAGCCCACATACCACCCGATGAGACCATCGATTGTGAGGAAGACAGAAGGCACCCAGCCCTATGTAAGGCCATTTGCTTCAGTCCCTCTCTTGCTTTTGACACCTAGATAGTAGTTTGTTCATTGGTTTTTTGTTTTTGTTTTTTTCAAATTATTTGTCTAAATTAAATGAGTTTTGTAAAGTATAAATGAAACAAGTTGGAAAATATACATGGGTTTATATTCTCTCTGCCTGGAAAATGAGATCACTCTACAGCCATCTGAAAGGTTTTCAGGAGCCTCCCTTTATAAAATTTTCGTGGCAAACTCTCAGAAACTTCCTTGTTAGTCACTTCGCTCTCTCCATGTTCTTCCTGATAAGATGTTTTTCTCCTGCACAACATATGTTTCTCCCTTTTTAGTCCTGAAACTTTTTTGCTTTGTTCAGGCAATTCAAAGTTGATGCAAACTTTTTCCTCGATCTCATAATGATTTGGCCTGAAACAAATCTCCTGAACTTGGGCAGGCACAGGTCAAGCTCCAGATTAGGTACTGGGTGCTTTTCTCTGAAACTGGCTGAACACAAGTTTGGGATGCTCCTCTCCTCTCAGCACAGACACAAACAGAAAGGGACATCTCTCCTCCCAGCTTCCGCTTCCTTTCCAGAGAGTCTCTACACTGGACCAAATTTATAAACTTCATGACTATGCTGGCAGAACCACAGTGATGTGGGAGCCAGGCAAATAATCACCTTTTTCCAAACGGCTGCTATTGCAGAAAGGCAGGCTGTGCTCTGTGGCGACGTGGTAACCCTGACGAGTAACCCCGGATGTCAGCCCACTCCTTCTCTCATAGATCCTCCCAATCTTTCCATTAAATTATCACCTGTGCCTTCGTCACCACGAAACCTGCGTGAACTTATTCTGGCAAAAAACAAAAGCTGCTATAAGAACGAATCAAAATCTTATCTTAAAAATGCCTTCAACCCAGATTTTGTCCGAGACTAGAACACAAATGCAGCTGTACGTTTTTCAGAAGACACCTCTCCTTGTTACAGTCCTGCATCTGAACGTGTCCCGAGTCAGGATCTGCCACGGCCAAGTCCTCCCTGCTCTGCAATGACAACAGAGCTCCGAGTCAAACTCCCTGGAAGGCCCACCTAAGCCTGAGATGTACAGCTGTTGGCGGATGCATGCGCCTTGAAGTTGGTACTCTTTTGTTCACCAAGAAAATGAAATTTCAAGGAACCAAAAATATTTGCCATTTCAGGTAAAATTTCCTAAGTAACTTTGACAGAAAACAACTTTAAAACATTCAGAAAACTCAAAATGTTTTGTTTGACATTTTGGAAAAGCAAAGATGTTTTGATTTTTCATTTCAAAATAAACTTTTATGCTTAGAAATTTGCCCACATTAAACAATAAAAGAGGGTTTTGGAAAGAAAGAAAAACTTTTCATTCAGCTAAATAAAAATATCTGTCTTCCTGTTTCTCTGAGAAGATAAAGAGATTTTGTTATGGGTTTTCCCATGATGATAATTCTAAACCTCAGGGTTTTTTTGTTTGGTTGGTTATTTTTTGTTGTTGTTTTTTTTTTTTTCATTTTGACCAGTGAACCAGAAATATCAGTTATTTGTCCTCTAGTGTGCACAGTGGCATTTCTCTTTTCTATGAAACCACCTCCAGAAAAGGAAAGGTGGTTTACTCATCTTTCCTCCCACTGTCACTTCTCCCAGCCCTATCATTAATTCTGTTGAAATCTTAGAGGACATTAAAATCAAGAGTGAATTTCAACCAAAATCTTCTCTGATGGTCCTTATGTCACCTCTGAACTCCTCCACCCTGCTCCTGACTTGTTCTCCAGCTTTCCCCATGGTCTTGTGATGGCTGCCCCTCACTTCAGCGTGGCTTGTCTTGAGATGCAGACAAAACCAGGCTCCTTGTGTCTTGTCTTCTTTATGGCGTACTAATGCGTGGCCAGTTATAATTTAGCCCTAGGGTGGCATCACGCAGTAAACCACACTACAGTAATTACTAGCTTCTGCAGTGTTATTTACGGGACTACCCTACCAGGGTTATTTTATAACATTGTTATAGATTAATAGTGATACCGCTGCCTTCAGTGGGCCGACTTTGCTATGGGTTAAGACCCATGGAGGCCCTGTACCATTCAAGAGAGCCATGCAATAAAAATAAAAGAATCATTTCTAGTAAGTTCTGACTCTGATTAAAAAACAATCTTTATGAAATAGACGCTAATAAAATTGCTTTCCTAATTACCCAGAGCTAGTTCATTTCCCAGCAAATATAATAAAACAGAGTTACTTGGCTCTGATTCACAAAATCTGAACCCAAGCTCATTATTAAGGCATTTAGCAGTGAAAAAGCATGTGTGCATAAGATGCTGTCCCGTCAAGCAGAATGCAAGAAATCTTTTGAAGTTAGACCTTTGAAGTCTCAAGTTATTGCTGCATTTTTTTAACGCAGGTATTTCAACAAGAGAAAATCTCTCTGTGTTATTTACACAGATGGAACAGGGCACCCCATTATGCCATCATATTCAGTGGAGATTTCAGTTAGAAGCAGAAAGTCTTAATTTAAAGAAATATTTAGAGCTAGTACATAGCACTTCTTAATCTGTGGAACCATTACAAGGCTGCAAGACTTTTACATAATAGAATAGACCAGCCAATGTCCCAAGGCTATTATTGCTATGACTTGTAACACACTGAAATCTCTTTCATCTGCCTAACCTGGGATTTTGATTATTGTAAATGCATGAATATCTCTCAGTTTAGGGGGTTGTGTTTATGTTTTATTTATTTGTGCTTATGTTCTGCTTTCTTCAAAACTTTCTCCGATTGCTAGATGCACAGATGTTCTACCAAGCTCTCCTGTTCTCGTCGCTCTGCTAGGAGCACCCGCAACATCCCGAGCTTGACTCCCACAGTGACCGCAGGCTGTAGCTCTGTACTTTTAAGAACCCAGAGTGTTGGAACAGGACAGGGCAGGACACCAGTTTCCCCACTACAGGAAGAATGTGGAGAGAGAGACCTGACATGCATGAGCTACATTGGTGGTGGTGCAGACACAGAACCTCAGTAGTACCAGGGTAAGAAGGGCCCAGAGGATCAGAGCTCCCAAATCATCTTGCACTCCAAAACAACAGTGCCTTTATTTGAGTTTGACTTCTTTACGTATTTACAAAGACCTGTTTTCTTTTCCGCATCAAATATCTATGATACACCCACCTAGGAGAGGTATACTACAGTTCAAAACCTGGGTAAAATCTAACATTACTGAAAGCATTTTAAAAGTATAAAGAGATCTTAGGAAGTCACCATCCGCCTCTCTGCTTCATGTCAGGAGCATCTACACCTTCCCAACAGCTGCTTCCTGAGAGCAGTGCTCTACTTTCCAGATCGCAGCAAGCCCTTTGAGCGAGCTGCTTAAGGCGGCCCAAGCAACACAGGGATACCCAGCAGCCGCCTTCTCGTGCCAGTAAGATGTGCCACCTGATCTCTCTGTGCCTTGTTGGGTTTTATTTGGCAACCTCATGACAAAATGGAAATAACCCATCCCTCCTGTGCAAGGCAGCTGGGAGGTTCAAAAGTGAGCATACATAACCCTGAAAAGCAGCATTCCCCTGGAAAGAAAAATGCCTGGAGAAGGATTTACTAGAGCAACCAACAGGACCACCGAGATACCAGTGGGAGCAGAGCTAACCCAGCAGGGCTTTTTGCAGATCCATTCTCTCAATGGCCAAGGGTCAGATTTTGCCCTCAGTTTCCAAAGTGCCTGAAGGAGAGAAGATGCAGGGATGCTGGGGGAACAGCCCCAGGCCGCTGCAGTTCCCACACGTGGAGCGCAGTGCGATGAGTGCTAAGGGGTACCACCAAGTATTTGGGATTTTCACACGAGGCAGAGCACTTGCTCCCACCCCAACCGATGCACGGAGGAAGTGCCTCGATGGCACCCGTGTACTGCATCTGCCTGGTGCGGAGACAATCACACTGCAGACCAAATGCCCATTCTGGCAGACGGATGGACACATTCCCCTGAGGACAGGGAAGAGGAGGGGAATTTGCCCCTGCAGACCTGTCCATAGGGCTGCTCCCCCGCTAACTTCTGGTCTACAGCTTGTTCTTCGACAGAATACGCAGGACTGTAAACCCATCCTACAGTCATCCATAGCCAGACCTCCATAAAATTAGCAATTCTAAAGACACTTCCATTACATAAAAGTATCAAATTAGTACTTGTTATGGTTTAAAATTGTCATACTATTTATACTTGAAGAAAACAAACAAACAAACAAACAAAACTTTTAGAAAGAGCTCTCAGCCTAAACCCTGTGGATAGGAAGTCTTGCTGCTAAAGCGAGCTGCTTCTCCTTCACATCAATGGTCTCCAATGCCCTTGGAGGTGACTGCAGGACCAGGGCCTTCGGTAGCAATTCTCTTGGTGCTGCATGAGTCAGAAAAAAATCCAGCTGCCTCTGCAGAGCGCTATGGGTTCCACTAAGCTCCTTGGGGACAAAAAGCAAGAAAAGCTTTTTTCAATCAGTGGATTAAGCTGCTACGACTCAGAATTCACATCAGAGATGATCTGTGGAGTGAGAAGGTGCCATTTTTACACAGTCCCTTTCTTAACCATAACCACGCCGCAGCGCAGCTCTCTGCAGCAGCTCGTGCACACCTCCTGTCCCCTCCTGCCACTTGTGGTGGCATCTGCGATACTTCGGCTCCAGAGGATGTGCTAAGGATAAAGTTTCTATCTCAACTTCAGATTGCTCTGTTTTTTTTTTTTTTTTTTTTTTTTGCGGTGTTAAGTTAGATCCTTAACATTATCTTAATGCACTTTTTATGGTTTAATTTCCCCTTTTGTGGTGCTGTTTTCCTCAATAAGACTCTTAAATTGAAATCAGATTTCCTCTGAAGGAGCCAGCCTGATTTTCTTCGAAAGCCCAGTACAATACAGTCATTCCGCTGAGACTGACAATTTTATTATGGCTGCATTTCCTTTTTGCCTACAAAATGTTTGTTTTATAAATAGGCCTTTTTAATTTAATGTAATTTTTGTACAACAGCAGAAACAGTCAAAAAAACATACATCACAGCTACAAAATTTTGTTTTTCTTATACACGCCTTCCTTAATTTACTTTATGTTGGCTGGGGAGGGGAAATCAACTTTTTACCTAAGGCAAAATGTATGTAAAATATCAATCTAAAGTAAAACTCAGCTCCCCTGCCTTCAAGCCATATATCACTGAAGATGGAGTCTTGTAATTAAAAATAGCAAACAACAACAAAAAAAAGCCCTACGAACAAAATAACTACATTGCACTTTAATGAATGAGACAACTACAAGCAAAAACATGACAAGGACTATGGAAACTAATCAACTGACAATTGCTTTTACCATTTTTACACCACTCATGATTTAACAAGGGTGGTGGTTTTTTTTTTCAGCACATGCTTAATTTTAAGCATGTGAAAAGTTCCATTGGCTTCAGTGGCATTTTTGTTTGTTTTATTTTATACCTTTAAGATTGCCTAAGTGCTTAAGCATCTCGTGGAATTATGGTCTCCCTTTGGACTGTCAAATTATTCTTATATTCCTTTGCTCCGAGAGGACACAAAGCCGGCTGTTGGGAGCTCCAGCTCTCCGTGCAGACCCCTCTGGACAAAGCTAGGTCACGCAGCACGAGCTAGTTCATCGTCCCCATCCCCATCCTGACCACGTGCCCAGCTCTTCTCCCTACACAGCCAGGGTGGAAAAGAAGGGGAGAAGAGGGGGAGGTTTGCTGACCTCGTAACAGCACTGGGATGCAGTTGAACATGACGTTGGCCTCAGGGACTAAAAGCACTGGTTAAACTGGGAGCAGTCTTCATGGCCCGGTTTGGTGTCACATTTTGGGGTCTGCAGCATGGAGCACACCTCCGCCAGAATTTATGCTTCCCCTACAAGTCCAGACAATCATATGGTGCATCCATTCAAACAGCCATCTAATAGAAAAGGAGGAAAGTCTTCCTGACACACGCATCCGGATTACTTGTTATATTTCTGTAGTCATCAACAACTGGTCTGAATTGCTCTTTAATGGTTTAAATTCTGCTAACAGGTTTCATATGCTTGCTATAACATCTCAGTGTATTAATTAGTTTTCAAGACCCCCAAGCAATAAAAATGTAGCCATTCAAGGTCACAGTTTGACTTATTTACAATTGATGTATAACTTGGCAAACTCTGCATTCAGCTACTTCGTACAATAGAAAATATATTGTCATTCAGGTTAACAAAAGACTCTTTTCTTTGCCACCTCACTACAATGGCCCTGCAAATGAACATCGCCTGAATAAAATCCTAACCACATTTTCACTCTCATTAACCACAGTAGGGTATCACACAATTTGCCTGGCTCCTACTTAGACCACTGTGCACCATTTTACTAGCAGCAGTTTGATGGGTTTTATGGCAGGTGATATATGGAGTGGGAGTTTCGGGAGTCGTAAACAGAAGCCACAGTGTATCACAATGTGGTTTAGGGATATAATGACTGTGTTGTAAAGCAAAGGATGACAATACTGCACTAGGCTTGAGGTAGTGAACCAATAGACCAAACAGCTCAACATAATTCAAGCTACAAACAGAGGATCCTAGGTGTGTGCTGGCCTTCCTGTATCTTTCATTAATTACCCCTGATGAATTTGAATACGAACTACTAAAACTGAAATAATCTGTATCCAAAAGAAAAATTATAGAGTATTCCTTCCTTGTATTTCTTGGAAGAAGTTCCTCTGCCCCAGTGCACAAACACACACCCCATACCAGCAGTTCTGAACCAACCTTTTGCATCTCCTTTGCTACTGGGGCTATCATCACGTATTGCCAAGCCAGAACAAATGTCAGCCTGGAGACCTTTTGCACACATGCAGGGGGCAGGTTCTGCTCTTAGCTATGTCTGCAGAAGCTGGGATGAATGCTACTCTGAACAGAAATACCCCCCCTCCATATTTTATTCGTATTTATTCATGCTCTGACATCAGACAATGCTCTACTTTTTCCATGGAGCACAACTGGTTTCTTCCAGTCCTACCAATGCTCTTAATTCACACCCTAGCTTGATCGTTTTTGTGGCTGATTCATTTGTGCCTGGCTGATCCTGCTGTGCTGTATTTGGATTTGGATTTCGGCAGTGGTCCTGTACTGGTCAATCCCTGCAAGTCTTGCAGAGGTGTGGTTTTGGTGGTTTTTTGTTTGTTTGTTTGTTTTGTTTTGTCTGTTTGTTCTTTTTTTTGATGTTGTTTGTTTTTTGGTTTGGGGTTTTGTTGTTTGTTTTTTTTGGTTACAGATATTGTCTAATTATGGCACAGAATAAGAAAATCATCTACCTGGTTCCCCTGTGTCATTAGGCACATTGTGATAGATTGGTGTCAGTGACACAGCTCTCTCCCAGCATTCAAAGTCTGCCCAGTTGCATTTAAACTGAATAATAATACTTAGCGCATATAGCGCTTTGCATATTCAAAGCGCTGTACAAACATCAATTAATTAATCCTCATAACATCCTTGTGAGGTAGGTAAGTATTATCTCAGTTTTACAGATGGGGAAACAGACACAGAGAGGTTAAGTAAAATGAAAAATGAAGGTGGAGGTGTGCTGGTTAATTTGGAATTGCACTTTGTGCCATTTGAAAAATTAGAAGGTGCTGTACCAGATCTCCATTATTCTGCCAAGAAAGCTCCATTCTGATGCGCTGACTCCCCTGGTAGGAGCCACTGCCACAGTCACGTACCCTGTAGCTGAACCTTCATGTTCTCTGGCTGGGGAGCACACATGAAAAATTCCCACTAAAAGTATCCTTCCGCCCAAAGTAAAACATAGGCAGAGGTATCTCCTGCTTCCAAGCATATTCCACAACTATCAGAGAAGATTTTGAGATAAATAATCTATTTTGGTAAAATCCCTAGGAAGGAGCTAAGACATGACCTGCTTGGAGGGCTAGAAATTTTTATCCCCAAAACTCTGGATAATTGTCCTTTTCTCCTATTATTTGTATTGCCAAGTCACAGACCAACAGGAAGGAACAGACCTCATGTTGCATAGGAAGGAGACTCCGGCCCAAAGAAACAGTGAGCATGCCTCAACTCTGAAAAGAAAAAAATACAAAGTGCAAGAGACATACCATCTCGAGGAAATCACCCAGAATTGCTAAAGAGGTGCAAGTCCAGGTCTGTTTTCCTGTAGCTTAAGTGCTTTTGATTTTCAAAGGAAGAACCATTAACAAAAGTGAAGTCCAATGTTTTACTATCTAAACCCAAGCCTGTGCACTACTGCCTGCTTTTGTGTACCTGCTATGTTATTGTATCCTTGTTATTTTAATAAAGAACTCTTCTCTTCCATTTGATATTCAACACTCCCTCGGTGTGTGGACTCTATTAAGTAGGAAAAGCACAAAATTGACATTAAGTGGATCTGGGGGCAGGAGGAGATGGAGTAGGTGTTTGCTCCATCTACCCTGCGCATTATCCTACACGAGCAGTGAAGAGGGAACAATTGGCAGGATAGCAGCTCCACAGAAAAGAAACCAGAGGGCTAGGGGCTGTGGATCACAGGCTCAATGTACATTGACAATAGTATGCAGCTGAGAAAAAGGCAAATGCCATCCTGCGATGTTTAAACAGAAGTCGAGTCTGCAAGAGTCGTAAAGCAATGCTTGCACTTTGCTGAGTGCCAGGGAGGCCTCACCCAGGGCATTGTGCTCTCCTGCAGGCACCGCGCTTCACGAAAGGCATGGCCCGACTGGAGAGAGTTCAGAGGAAAGGGAGGAGAGCGATCAGAGGTCTAAAAACCATGACTTGTTAAGGGAGATTGAACACAGTGGGGCTGTTTGCTCTAAAGAGAAGACTGAAGGGAGACATGATAGCAGTCTTCCAGTGTATAAAAGGCTGCAGCGAAGAGGAAAGGAACAATCTGTTTTCCATGCCCATGACCAAAAGGACTAGAAAAAGCTGGCAGCAAAGAAGATTCAAGTCACAGATTAGGAAAAGTCTTTTCAACAGCAAAACCAGTCAAGCTCTGGAACAAACTGGCAAGAGCCATGTGGAGTTTCTCTTGCTAGAAGTACAGGAGATGTCACCTTAGAATGGACAGATACGCATAGTGACTGTCTTCAAGGTCCCTTCCATCCCTGTGTCCTGTGCTAGCTGTCAGGAAGAGGAGATGCTCTGAAGACACAATAACCTCTGCTGTGGGAGTACCCAGTGAGCCCAGCCTGCAGGCATGGCTCAGCCAGACCCTGACCACCTTAGTTATTCTCTGAGCAACTCCTTGTGTTTTTTTTACTCTTCCTCCTCCCTTCAGCTTCCCTCAGTTCTTTTGACTATGTCTTTTCTCTTCTTTACCCTGTCGGCTTCTTTTCATAATCTCTTTTAAACAAAAAGTACATCCAGTGCACTATGAGTCAAAGTCACGAACATAAAATGTTTAACTGGGAACAAAATAAGAGAAAGGAATCTGCCAAACTCTGTTGGGTGTTGGATGCCTTATCTGCTTTATATTTAATATGCTGCTCTGAACATCCCCTCTAGCCTCTTCTGACACAAACCGATGATTTGTCTGAAATTGTTTGGAGGTTGCTGATCTTTTGGTGTCTGCAGAGACTGCTGGTTTTTGGAAGTGGATGTCTGATCCTAAGAACATCTGAACTGTGAAGGAATTCCCCTCTCTGCTGGCTACGCTCTCTTGCAGAGCAATCACAGCACTGGAAGCCTTCTAAGATCATCACTGTTGAAGAGCTAGCAGTAAAAATATTATTCATTTAAAAATGTTATGGCAGGTTTACACTTCTACAGTTTCAGTACGTAAAAAAAAATGATAAAAAAAAAGTTGTAAACATTAAACCCTTTCTGCCCATAAAAGTTGTATGGTGCTGAGCAAACCAGCCTACTCCATGCATTATTTGCATGAAATATTTGGCATATTTGACATCTCTCTTCCAGAGTTTTTTCTTTTACAGAGTTATTTTGGATACGATGGCCCTCTTTCATCCTCTTTGAACAGTGGTGCTGGCTCGTGTGTGTGATATTCAGTTCTACCTTCTTTTCAAATGCCTGCAATTTTAGGAGACTAATCGTTCTGGATAGAACTTCCTTTGCCCAGTTTTGTACCAAGGGCAAGCTGTAGTGTCCTGCAACAACAAGGATCCTGCTCCCAAAAGCCTGTCATACAAGTAGGGGCCTGTAGCGCCCGTACACATGATACCCTACACAGCACCTCCAAATCCTGCCTTGTATAAAAACAGGCTCTCACATCCGAAGCCCACATCTAGGGAGATGGGAGGCACGATTTGCTCCAGGTGATTTTACACACCGGCACACTGAGTTAGTCCTAGAGCTGGGAGTAGTACAAGGGTGCCCTTCCATCCTGTCTCCTACAGAAATCCTAGACAGCCTGCCCTCTGATTTAAACGAACAAAAAAGGGAACAGGATTTAATTAATTTGCTGCAATATTGATATGACAAAATGAAAGCAGCATGTGAATGACAAAGAAAACCTCACTGTCATTCACAGGCTAAACAACGGACTGAGCAGTTAATAAAGGCTTCTACAGTAAACCCTCGCATTTCCCCGATGTTAGAGAAACTGCACAAAATCAGCTCAAAAGACAAAGACAGCATGCGGTGGTAATATTTTCAACAAAGCAATTTAGGAGTGATAAAAAGGAGCAGGAAAACACATGTAGCAAAAATGAATGCAAGAGTCAAAAAAATATATATATATGGGAATAACTACAGGCAGATGGCAGGTACAAGTAGGGTGTCCCACAGTCTGAAGGGGGAGACTTGTTTTGAAACTTCTACTTCTGTGGACCTGAGGAGTTCAGGTAAGCAGCAGAAATTTGAAATAAACCCCAGCTGTTCTGGTTTGTCTATTTGTGAGACTAATCTAGTTCACCCTAATATTGTTTCACTTCTTCTAGTTCATTTTATTTCTAGCATGTATACAGTGTCCCTACCCATGACTGGTTCTTGACGCTGTCATCACAAAAATTAGTGTTATTTTGTAATAGCACTAGGGCAATGCAGTTATTGTTGAATTAACTCACACCCATGAAATGTAACAAACACCTTTTAGCAGAAGACATGCTGTAATTTTGTTGGTCTGAAGTCATTAAAAGGAAAAGCCTCCAACGTGAAACAGAGAGTTGCAACAGGATCACCACACCTTGTTCCTGCGAAAGGAAGAGCCATTTGGCCAGCACAGACAAAAAGAACCAGGCTCGCCATGGCTTTTGTTTCTTGGTTGATAAATCAACAGCTGAACCAGACCCAGTATTTGTGCTTGTGGAGCACAGGCTATGGAGGATGCTGGAGGAAGCAGCTGAAACCTTCGGGGGAGACGATACAGTGAGCTGAGCTGGCCCCTGGAAATGCTTTAGGAAGCATTTCTCTTCTGTCTGCTCAGAGGGAAACTGGAGAATAGAGAATATGAGAACAGAGGCAACTGCTTTTGGGGGGCATGAAGCTAAACACAAACCTCACTATAAACATATAAGCCAGCAAAGCAATGGTAAGTATGGAAAGAAAGAAAAAAAAAGAAAAAAGAAAGAAAAAAGAAAGAAAAAGGAAAGAAGGAAGGAAGGAAGGAAGGAAGGAAGGAAGGAAGGAAGGAAGGAAGGAAGGAAGGAAGGAAGGAAAGAAGAAAAGAAAAGAAAAAAGAAAAGAAAAGAAAAGAAAAGAAAAGAAAAGAAAAGAAAAGAAAAAAGAAAGTCAGCTGCAGCTATTTTTAAACTTAGCAGGTACACTTAGCTCAAAACACAAATTCCCACTCATCATCTACATCAAGGCAGAAGAGAACAAGACTTCTCTTTATCCTGTGGCTTTTAGGAGCCTTAGCTAGACAGGAGCAAAGACAAGATGCCAGTTGTGGTTTCTCCAAGCTCTGCAGCTTAGGGACACTTCAGAGCATTGAGTTCAAGAAGGTCACACAGTACGAGAGAGCAAATGCACCACATCAGCAATTGGCCTCCCTCTCCCCAGGCAGCATGCTTGTTCATAACGCCACTAAGATGCTTATGTTGTGTCACTTCTTCAGCTCTCCCATCATGTACTGCTTATTTTAATTTCTTTCTGCAGACGTTTTTGCAATGACCTGAATGACAGCTTCCTGGAAGAAGGGCCTTTACCTCCCTTCACATGCGGAGAACTGCCTGGGCTACACAATTGGGTTTGGGCACTAATGACAGCTGGGAGGAGAGGAGCCTGCGGGCAGAGGCACCCTCCAAACATGCTGCAGGGGCCAGGCCATGCACAGAGACAGGCTCAGCCCTGGTTCGGCACCTCCTCAAAGCAGCCACCCCAGGCATGGGTGACTCATTTGTGAGGCCTAATAGTGACCATTAAGAACAGGAGAACAACATTTGAATCTGCTGGAAAACCACAAATGCACTGCAGCTCCAAAAGCCCCAAGCAGCACAGCTACACAAGAGACGCGCAGTTCCTCTCAGTGATCTGGATGCGTGAGTGTTGTCACCACCACTGCTCCCAGCTCTGTGGGGCTTTGTAACCCCTCTTGCCATTTGAGGACCTTTTCACTGGGAGCAACTGGCTATTACTAGCATTAATAAGGGCTTCATGCTCACTTCAAATGAGGAAGGCTCCTCCAGGGTCTGCATTATTTGTCAGGCCACCTGTAAAACAGAACTTTCAGATGTGGATATCTATTGTATCCAGTTTTAAAATTCCTGCTTTGCTCTGAAGAAAATGATGATGCCTTTGCCACTTTTTGACACAGACCTGAACTCGGTATTCTAAACAGGACTATGCAGAATTGAATTACATTTCATCTCCTTCAGCAATCCGTCTTTTCCATTTCTGCTCATTTGCTGTAGCTGCAGAAGTATTGAGTGCTGCAAGATATACTTAGTTTTCCAAACCATGCAAGTCATTATGAATGGCCTTGTGTCCAGGTAAAGGTTAAGGAGGTCCTTTGTTGTTCTAGTTTAACTTGTCCCTGACACTGCAGCCTAATCATTCCACATAATAACAGTCCTGATACACAGGCCTGAGTCAAAGTCACAAGTCAATAAATCCATTCCTTCCTCCCTTTCAGGCAAAGTGTTGAATAGCACTGAGTGTGCGGTGTCACAAAACCCTGCAGTCTATCACATCAAGGTCGCCTGGTGTACAGTGCGAAAAACTTTCTTTCCTTAAGTGCCTCACACATTCAGAAGGAGATGATATGTTGCATGGACTAACGAGTACGCTTCAGATCGTTTGGAGGAGATTAAAATAGGGCCCTGACATAAGAATAGTTTTAGTTACACTTGCTTAATCTTCTGGATGTTGATGCTCTGAATTTGCCAGGCCTGGGGGTGGGGAGCCGTGCCGACGGTCGGAAAAGGCTGAGCCACTTGCAGAGAGCCCGCAGCCCACTGCTACCTCCTCCGTCGAGCCTCCTCATACGTGCAAAGACAAGTCGTAGCTGAAGGCTGCTGGATTTTATTTGCTGAGGTTCACTGTGCTTTTGAAGTCTATTCTAATAGTCTAATTCCACTAATGTGAATTGTTTGCCCCTGAGAAAAGAGACATAGCACTATACACTGAATCAACTCTTCACCTTTAGTTAAAAAAAAAAAAGAAAAAAAAAAAACACAAGCCAATCCCCAACCCCTTAGGTGGTGGGTCTCTGGAAGAACACAAGACTGAGTTACAGTTTGTTTACTTTGTTAAGGGACTTACAGCTCTTCCAGGTTCATAAATTCTTGTGGTGGACTAGGAGAGTGAGTGTAAATTAACTTGAATAATAGGACTATGTGTACTTTCCAATTGTCTAACACATTTCCCAGAGACAAACTAGTCAAGCTCATCAGCTGTCTTTTTTCTTCTTATTCCTTAATTAGTGGGTATATTTGGTGTATAACAAGTGTAGGCTTATTAGAAATACCTAGATGAAGGTGTTATGTGTGTTTCTCCATGCCTCTCTGCCTTCTACCTCAGCTCCGTTCAGTGACAGATTTCCTGGTCTAGTCTTGGGCTTTGCTTTCCCAAATTGTACAGTTATTTTCTGATATTGCCAGACATCCACACGAAGGATTCAGAAAGAAACTATTAAGCCCATTTTCACATTTGCTCAAACGAAGAACCTGAACCCTGGACTCCAGCAGTGAAAGGTGAATGCACTAACTCACAGCTCCATCCTGCTCCCCTTTCATCTATCATTTCAACCTGTTTGCAGTGTCAGGGAAAACAGAGGATGCCACATCCCAGCTGATCCACGGAAGCAAGAGGCTGCCAGAAAGCAGTCACAGATACAAGGATTGCAGAACATTGTTCTTCTTGAAACCGAACTCCATCATGGCTTTCAAGGGAGCAGAGGCGGCTGAGAGGACACCAAGCAGGGAAGAACCTGTTGTCCTCCCAGAGCCGCAGCTCAGATGCAGTTGTGCAGTTCAGAGAAAAGTCACGCCAGGCTCCATCCATAAACCAATCAAGAGGTCCGAATCCCACTTAATTCCCCCCTCCATCAGAGTGCCTGTTTTGGCCAGAAAATGTTACTTTCTCCTGCTTCTCATGCTTCTTGTTTCCCACTGTGCCTCCTGACTGGCTGGGGCATAGCCTAAACGTCCAGCAGCTTGGCACATGTTCACCCCTGTTGGCTACATACCTGTGCAGCATGCAGGTCGGCAGGCAGCTGCTCTGAGCTCTCGTCAGGACCCTTGCTAGGAAAGTTGGGATGGGATTCACAAGGTATGCTGCAACATACACTTGCCCTGCCCTGAAATCCAGACATGGCCTGCACAAGTAAAATTTTCAGAGCAATTATGAGCAGAAGAATAAAAAGTGTTAAATTATGATTTGCAAAACGGAGTCATCACCCCACGCCCCTTTTGAAGTCTGCAGACTTGGAGCTAAGTAGCAACTGTCCTCAACTCGCAGGTAACCTACAGGCTGCAGCTCTGAAAGCAGAGCAAAGATCGAGAGTTTATGTCCATGCTTATTACAAACGGTCGTAATTATCCCAATGAAAGCAAAGTAAACCCTTTCCAACAAACACTAGAGCTGAACTCTCGCATTATTGAATTATTATGGATCTTGTATATTATACCTGAGAGAATGAGAGCATAACATCCGTGACTGTCTCTCCCCTCAGCGGAGGAGGTTCACCAGTGCAACAAAAAATTGGAGACATTACAGAGTTACCATCCTACCTGAGAAAGGAAATAGTGTAAATGCAGCCCATGTTGTGCTTGCGAGGCCATTTGTCATGCTCTCGTAACCAGTACAGTATATACTCATTCCATATTGCATTCTGTCAGATGTGACACCGTGTGCAGTTGCAAAACTCTCCGGATTCAACCCACACTTTTTGACTTACACCGGCCCATCTCCATTGTTACACGTTTCTCCGTCATGGTTGGATGACTGTGCTGGCTGCATTCTTTGTAACAGGAAGAACATTTGAAATGCATTTCCTTCTGAGCCTTGAAGCCCTCTGCTGCATGCAGACTGTGACTAAGGTACGGCAGGTAGCCTGCTGGCTTTGTTGGAGAGAAATGTAGTGGCAAACCAAATGAGGTGTCACTATGTTCCCCACTCCTACTGCCCCAGAGTGAAGACTCGTCTGTGCACACATTTGCTTGTTTTGTTACTGGCTTTTGGGAAGGTAGCATACTGAAGATCAAAAATAAATAGGAAGGCCACCTATTTTAATGGCGCTGGGGAGAACATCTGGAGAGAGAAGTTTTATGACTCTGTTGGCTCGTGTCCTTTTGAAATGTTTTCAGTGCAAAATGATGTACTTCTCTCACATTTTACTTCCACCGAGACAAGCTGCTCAGTGGCATACTGGGATGCCACGCCACAAATATACTCGTTCTGCTGTCACCCAAATATCACTTCCCAAAAGTGCTTACAACTGACTTCAGACAATTCACGGAGTTAACTTCCAGAGCAGGAAAGTTTTGCACATCATCTCCTGCTGCTGTTTCCTGCTGTCCCTACCTTCCCCTGCCATCCTTCCCCGTCACTGTTATTGTTTCCACGTCCTGATCAGCCTCCAGCTTAAGCAACCTTGCTCTGCCCCAGCCATTTACTTCCATGTGGTCTGCAGACAGTTTTCTTATTTCCAGCTCTTCTCTCTGTGCCTTTGCACCCTTGGTGAGGAAGGAATGCCCCAGAGGTCTGACCGCTCTCAAAGGGAATTTCCCTGTGGGATTTTGGGTCACATGATGAGAAATTCCCATGCACAAACCATCATCATCCCTAGCTGTGAGTCGCCCACAGCTGGACAACAGTGACAGCGAGACGACGATGACTCCTGGAGGTGCCCGATACCTTTGTAAAATCCTTGGATACTGCTCTAGTACCTATGTCAATCAGTCACCTGTTGCTCTCCCAGCCAGTGCCTGTGTCCTCCTGGTTGTTCAACGCACCCCACCCGAGGACACACAGATCTGGTGAGCCCACGCTGTGTCCTCGCAGTGGGCACATTAGTGTTTTGTTTCAGAGCCGCCACACAACTTTGAAGTGAATTTCCTGACCTGGCTGATGGCACAAGGCAGGTTTGGGGTGAACCAGCTTCCTCTCAGAAAAACAACCCCAAGTTCTGCTGCTGATACACACTGAATTGCTCAGACTTCTCATGCTTGGTGGGAACACTTTGGACACCAAGTGTAGTCTAACGACAACCTGCCCCATCACATACACACAGCTACAGCAGAGAAACCTCTTGCAATCCTCTGATCCAACAGGATCTGCACCCAGCTATTTGTGCATAATAAAAATGCATAATCCCTCAAGATTTTCTTTAATAATTTCTCTCCACTGAGCAGATAAGGGAGTCTAGGCTATCAAGGATTCTGACCTAGGTAGCTTGGTTACGTCTCCAAAATTGAGCAAGATCTTAGTCCCAGGGAAGTCAGGAAGAGCATCCCATGGACCACGGTAGGAGCAGGCTGCAGGCACTGCCTGTGGAGCAAGCACTGACTCTGACGGCCCAAAAGGGGACTCTGGAGCCAGGTCCTCTATGTGGCAGCACAAAATACTAACCTTGGGGTCATCAGGGAAACTCTGAGTTTACCTTTCAAAAAAACTCCCAGTATTTCCTTCAGCAGAATATTTAATCACAAGTGTAAGTTTGTCAAATGCCATCTCTGACCTCCAAAGCTTTTATTGATTACCTGCAAGTCCATTGTGTTGCATTACACTCACTCAGGCTACAAGACAGTGAAGTCAAGAATAAGCTAAAAAGTCTGATTTTAAAAAGAGATAAGAAATAGCCCAATTCCTGAGTTAATAAGTGGTACTTCAATTAGTTTTGCAATAGAGGGACAATAAATATTGAATTATACTGTACACAGCGCAAGAAAATTGCACCAAAAGAGCCTTTGAAATTCTGAAACTCCACACGAAACTGAAGGAGACAACAGCCTTTTCCAAATGAATAAATAATGTCTGTGGAGACTAGTGGGTATTACTGCAATTGCATGTCAACTAATGTTTCCCACAGTAAAAAATAATAGCGGTGAGATTTAGACGATAGGATTCGGCTAACAAAACCTGACTCCCACTCTCTCCTAATCAGCTGTAACCCACCAAAGACAGGGAAAAATGGGAACTGCAGCACGGGGAGCCTTTCATGATTTCTACCACCGCAAGAGAGGAGATTGTTTGCACCCTGTCCCAAACGCGGCCCCTTTGTGCACAAAGCCCTGGACTCCATAGTGAGCCCCAGTAACAGAAGGATACTTAAAATAAAACAAACAAGCAAACAAACAAAAGCAAAACTCAACCATGCAGTTGCAAGAAGTAGCAAATTATATTTTCCGAACTGGAAGTAGATGAATTCAGCTTGCCTGTTTTTCACCCGCTGGTTCCCGGAGATTGCCAGGAGACAAAGCCACCTGGAAAAAGCCCTCACACTGACTGCAGGGGAGGCTTCCCTCCCTCCCCAGTCGGCCACAGTGTGACGCATTCGGATATGCTGGTGAAAACCAGAAGGCGGTAAAATAGGTAGGAAAAATCAACCAGGGCTTCACACAGCAGAAAACATCATTTTGTAGCCATGGGGAGAGAGACTGGAGATGAGAAGCTGGCAAGCACTACCTGTGAGGATCCTAAAGGTAAACATGGGAAGACTGAACTTGATCCTTTTTTTGCTCCTCTCCCTTTGAATGGAGCGCCTAACTATTTATTTTGGCTGAAAGCTGTGCTGACAGACCTCAAACAAGACTAGATTAAACACTCATTCTCTAAGAGCTGTATCTTCGGCTGGAGTTACAAGAAAAAATAGAGACTTTTTAGCCAAGTTCTAATGACAATATGCACGGTGCCACCTCTTTGTCAGCCTGCAAGAGCTGCTTCCCCACAGGACAGAGGAACACCAATGCCACCACTGCGCACATCCAGCGAAGCCTCACAAATCTGGGTCATGATACTTTTAACAAGAGAACGAAGGGAAGAGAAACTGGTGCAAGCCACAGTCCGACCTGTTCTTGCTGCTGAGCACTGCCAGCGTCTGGTGGCAACAAACAAGCCTAACGCACCCGTAGGTTAGCAGAGGGGACGAGATGAGCTGAATGCCCCTGGACAGCAGGATTGTCGCAAGTGCCCAGCTGCGAGGCAGACTCCGCTCTCCTGGTTATTAACACAGTGATAAGGACAGAAAGCAACGACTGCTCTGCATCGCAGGGGAAGGCGCTGTGGCAGAGGTAGAAATAAATGAATTTCCAGAGGTCACAGCCCAGGTCTGCGCCAGGCGCAGGTGAGGACCCACAGCCGTGGTGCACAGCAGCACCAAGGCAGAGCCCGCGTGCTCCACGGTGCTCCACCTCTGCCAGCAGCTCCGTCCTTGCAGCCCCACGTACTGCATGTTGGACAGCTTAAACCTGACACTCTGATTTAGCAAAAGCCTGGTCATTTTTTTCCTCTTTTATTAAAAAAAAAAAAAAAAAAAAAAATTAAATGAGGCTCTTGTTAAAGGGAATGGAAGTGATACAGCTGCGGCTGTGATTAACGTAGTTCAGGGTTGAACTGAATATTGCTTCTTCCCTGCAGTATTTTTAATTACACTCCTGATTTTATATTTGGAGACCATCATAGACCTGTTCTGGTAAATTGTCAAGCAACCACAAGTCAAATATGTGTTAAATATGAGAATATACTGCCATTTTTATCTGATTTGTGGTTCATTCACACTATGTTATCTACTTTTAATTAAATACCATAAAATACACATGGTCAGCAGTTTGACTTTTCATTTCCTTACAATGTCAGTAATTCAGCTTGATTGTTGCCACCTACCACAGAATTGCATTTTAAAGATGTTACCCCTGCACGGTGCAGATTCAATATCGGAACAATTTAAACGAGTTGCTAAAAATAACTGCCACCTACTCGGCAGTGGCTCTGCCTTTCACAGCCACATGCAGATCCTCGACTCTGCCTGGCGAGGACGGGCAGCCTTGGGAGGCTCTGCAGCGGCCTTGATTTTGGAGGGGGCTGTTTTGGTTTTTGTTTTTGTATGAAATGCTTGTGTCATCTCCCATGCTGATTGATAGCCTACCTTGTTCATTAAAGATATGGCTTGGATTTTGCTAGATTACCCCAGGCACTGGAAATAAGAACCTTCCTACCAGAGGCATGTTATGCATGGACTTAAAGTTCACCACTTCATTAATAACATCCCTCAGCTGGACATTTTACATGCCACTCTGATATATGACTGTTTAGGTGCAGTTTTTTCCCCTCCTACCACTGCTTTAAAGGGGACTGAGTCTTTTTCAGCATTATTCTATTATTTCTCTTCTAGGTTATACTGCTACAGTCCTACAATTGCCAGGTCTCATTATCCTGGCTGGATTTCTTTGACAGTAACTGGACAATTTGCTCAGACCACTGAAAACAATCCATTAGCACTAGTAAAAGCCACAACAGCTGAACATCTGTAAGAAAGAGAGCGAACGCAGTGGCTGCACCATGGTAGCAGACCAAAGGCAGACCCAGTGACTTGCCTCTGACAGTCACAAACAGCAGCTACACAGGGAAAAGAGCAGAACCATCCCATGCAATAGGAGTCCCCTGAATGCTCTCTCAGCCTCTAGCAATTTGTGGTGTGGGGATTTTCTGAGCCAGAGATAGTGGTTTTGCACATAACAATCTTGAGAATTTATTTCTTTTTGTCCCTGGGCAGCCACTTAGTAAATACTGGAAAATTTTCAGCATCCACAACATCCTGCAGAAAGGAGTTCCTTGTGTTTGCTACTTGTGCCATGAAGCAACAACTCTCCGTTTGTTTTGAATCCTTACTTGATACTTTTCTTTGATGTTCCTTTACTTGTGTTGAAAGAAACAATGAACCCTCGTACCCTGTTCTTCCTCTCAACGCTAGTAGTCATCATTTTACAACCCCTTGTCATATGCCTTCATCTCTTTTCCAGGCTAAATAATTCTGGACTATTTTGTGATCTGTCGTACAAAGTCATTCTCTGCCTCTAATCATTCATTTTCCAAGCCTTTTCCAGTCCTGCTGTGTCTGAAGGTCTGGAACCGAACCAAGTATTCAAGATGTGGGAAAAGCATGGATGTCTAAAGTGCCAAAGAGTGTCTCTCTCCTCTTTTGTTTTGTATCACTTTACTAATAGCTCCTAACAGTAAGCCTGCTTTCTTTTAACAAATACTAATCACTGAGGTGATGCTTTCAAAGCACGATGTTATAACTGCATCCTTTTTCCCAAGTGACGGTACTCAATTCCATGCTCATCATCATCCATGTAGTGCTGGGACTTTCACCCCACTACTCCTCACTTATATCTGCCCTGAATTTCATCTCCCGCTTTATTGCTCAGGGATTTGGTAAGACAACGCACTTCCTCATCTTTTTGCAGCCAGCCCTTGTCTTTATTATCTCTAATAAGTTGGCATCACCTCCAAAGTTGTCACCTTATTATTCACACTGCTTTTTTTAGAACATTTATGAAAATACTAAACAGTATGGGTTGTAGCCGAGACCTCCGCAGGGCTATGCTGTGGAAATGGCCTCTATCCTCTCCATTATTTCCCATCTTTTAACAATTATTATCCACGCAAGAAACTTAACGGAGGTTATTTCCTGTAAGACCCTCCTGTAAGTGCTTGGGTGAAGTACTTTTTCAAATGCCTTTGTGAATTCCCTGAGGACCATATCACCCAGATCTCTTTGTTCATTTGCCTGGGGACTCCTTCAAAGGGCTCCTAAAGATTTGTGAGCCTTGTCCTCCCTTTTCTTTCTTGAACACACAACTTCAGTGTTTTGAAGGATGCCTTCTTGTTTCTAATAATCCGTTTTACCCTATGATTTGTCATGTCAGCTCCCCTTTGGTCTTTATGAAGTCATTTGAAGAAAAACAGGTGATGAGCATTCCCTCAGAAGTGCTTAAAGGATAGCACTAGGATATTTGCAAGCTATCAACAACTGAGTTGCAGAAAATACATTTGGGGAGCGGGGTGGGGGAGTAGTACTATGTGCTCCACCAGTGAAAGATCTAATCAGCAGGCTAATTCCCAGGTGTTGGAAGGCCCTACACCATTTCTCTTGGACAACAATATAAAGCACGTGGCTCAAATTTCCCACCCACAGGCAGTCTTCGGCTTCTGGAATATGTTACCATGACTGATTGCTGCTGGCATAATGCAGAGGAGCCTTACCCTGAAGCAACAGCTGTGAGCAGACCCAGAATAGCCCAAGCCACCTATGCTGCTGAATGCAGGTTGGGTAGGCCATGTCCGAGACCTCTGGTCCTTGGTGTGGCCTCTCCCCAGCACCCTTCAGTCAGCCCTGGTGGGTGTCAGGTGTTTCACTGCACCCAGGTCTGGATGCATGTCCACTGGGTAGAACTTACAGGAGAGAAGCGTAAACCTCATGGGACAACCGAACAAACGGGGTGCTGATCCTCGAGAAGAGGAACTGAGGGAGGCAGTTAAGAGTCCTCAAATATACAAAAGAGCTCTTCCAAGAGGAAGGGATTTGTTCTCTGTGTTCATAGTTGGCAGGACAAGAAATAATGGGCAGAAAGGGGTGTTGTTGGATGGGTGTTAGGAAACACTTTACAAGAGTAGAAATAGCGACTGGAGATCTTTAAGAGCAGATTAGACGAGCATCTGTCAGAAATGAAATAAGTATACAGTAGATCTTGTTTGGAGCAGTTGATCTCTTGATACTCCTGCCAGTTCTGCTTTCTGTGATTTGTAATCCAAGTTTCATTGACTAATGTAGCCTTTGAATCAAGCCCTTAGAAAACAATTACTGTCAGCATATACAAATAAAAACAAATGAGAAGAAAAACCTATTCTTAATTCAGTATATTTCACTGAAGATACAAATTAATAGTTTCTAGTGGCAGGAGAGAGAGCTAAGGAGTTGGAATTGTGTTAGTGAAGAGTTCTTTCATAATCTATGAAGAAGTGTCTTTCATAATCCACACTGCCATGATCTGAACAGGAGGCTTGTTTAGCTTAAAGAAAAGGGCAGAGTTAAAAAACAAACAAACAAACAAACAAACAAAAACCTCTCAGATACATAGAAGAGGAAAAGCGTAATTTCCTTTTGATTGTAGATTATCCTGGAATACATACAAACTCCAAAGATTGAATATCTAAAAAACTGAACATTTCCACTTTTTCCACATAGCTAGTTAAAATGTTTTCTTCGCATTTGGAGTGAAGCAGGAGCCCTTGTTCCACAACGAGAAAACAAATGAGCAAAGAAAAAAATGTCACATTAGTTAACTCCTCTACAGGCTCATAAGCCTGGAAGGCCTCATCTGTAGTACCTTGAGGTGACATTTTCCAAGCACTCATTTATGATTATGAATCATTTTCTCTAAGGGGAAAAAATTAAGATTTCTAAAAAAAAAAAAAAAAATCCTAAAAGATTGTGACAAGTCAGCCTAGCTTGTCTGGTAATTCTACCCAACATCTTTTATCTAAATAATTGAAACCAGATCTCCCTCTAAATAAAGACTTACCACAAATGAACAGTTAGTAACATCTAAACAGGCTAAGAGGGGGGCTTGTTGCGTTGGGTGGCTATCGCAACAGAGTTGGTGTGAGGTAATGTTATAGGACAAGACACAGTGGTTTTTGTGTTGATACTGAGAACCTCAGCAAGGCACGATGCTGGCATTGTGAGGGCGAGAGGAGGCACGTTTGTCCCTGCGGGGTGCCACAGCCTGCCAAGGGGCAGCGGGCATCTTGCAGGTTTGGGCACCCTGCGTGCATGCAGCTGCAGTGCACACAACCACTAGTGTTGCCTCCCCGCTTCCATAGCTCATGTCTCACCTCCACTGGGGTAAAAAAAACTAGATTAATGTAAAGCACTGAGAATGCCACCACTCACTGGGGAAGAAGTGGCTCCTTCCCCAGCCTTATCCTTGCATTTTTAAAGGTGTTTCCAAAGAAAATGCATTTTTTTTTTTTTGCCTGAGCAGATCCAGGTGGAAGTAGGCACCTCCTTTGGTAGAGAGGACCTCTCTGAACAAACAGCTATTTGGGTCATTTCAGACCTAATGAGGTGTTTTCTCAAGCTCCAGAGTGCTCATGCCTTCCTGACAGCTGAGGAGCCAGCAGGGGCGGTGTTTAAATTTTTCTCCCTTTCTAGACGTGGGCAGGACAAGAAGGGCAAATCCTTTGGCATATATAAGACCAAAGATTAAGGAAAGACACACAAGACAATGGAGATGTGCTAGTTGTGAACACAAACGTCAGTAAGAAAAGCATGTGTATAATACCTGTGCCAAGGCAGACATCTTGGAGATATGGCAGAGATCTAAAAGCTAGCACATCTTTGAATCTTCCAATGACTTTGAAAAATTTGTCTTTCTGACCTCAACATTTTGTCTCTAACTTGGGGGTCACAATTTTTTACTCCCATAGTAAGTGCTTCAAAGGTTAATCAACCAATTTGAACAAAATACTAGCCTGAGAGATGCTATGGAAGGTCAAATTAACGTTAGGTCATGGCAAATCTGTATTTGAAAAAGGACTTTCAATATGGGTATTCGTATTTACTGAAAACACCACTAATTAGCTTTGTCATGAGCTGAAAAGAAAATATGTTTGTAAAAGGATTACAAAGGAGATCATGAGGTAATCCCAAGATGCTAACAGTGAGGTTGACATTCAGGACCAAGTCTAGCCCAGGCAAAATTGGCAAGCCCAAAACAGCAGTTGCATCTGGACGGATTTTGGCCCCAAGACCAGAGAAGTCACGCTGGATCAAAACCAAGAAGGGGTTTCTGGTAACAGGGACGCTTTCTAACCGGGCTATATTACCTAAGATATAACTGACATGAAAAAAACTGAGTCATCTGTAGGCAACGTGCAAAAGACAGAGGGCTTTCCTACTAATTTATGGCTGTCTAGGATTATTTGTTCTTCAGAAGCTGTTTAATCCCTGCACAGGAGTTACATTTGCAGGTGTCCGTAGCTAGAGGCTGATAGCTCCTTCTGACTAATAAATGTCAGTGTCGAAGGCCTGCTCCAAAGATGGCTGGAGTGACAAGGAGCTTCTGAAACTTGTCTTATGGACAGGTTTACTGTCATCTCCTCTTTCAAAACCACCACTTAGCTAGGGGTTTAAAGCAAGTGTAATGGGGGGGAAGGGTGTGTGTGTGGTAGGGAGAAGCACAAACTGTTGCTTTAAAGATGAGCTGAAACAGAGAGAAAAAGATTCTGTGGCTACTGCCCAAAAATATTAAGATAATGATTAAACTAAAAAATGCAAATACACAAGATGTTTTATGCTGCTAGGCAAGACCAGAACTGATATTAAAATGTCTCATGAACATTATAATATGTTCAGAGCAGGGGGGAGAAGACACAGAGGAAAACAGCAGAGAAGCCATATGGTCATTGCCGGTGGTCAATGAAAAAAAAGCAGAAAATACAGAAAGAGAAATACAAATTTGGGGGCAGGGAATGTGTATTGTCACACATCTCTTGTGTGCTTGTTCAGGAATTTCTGAGCAGAAGCCCCCACTGTGTTCAGAACTGTTGTTTCTACCTAAAACCAAATATGAGGACTCCCCAAGGTGTCTTCCCTAGGTAGAGTGCAATGGAAAGAGTTTCTTTCTTCCTCAGTGGAGGAAGAATTATTATCCCAGAAAAAGCAGCAACAGTTTTGGACTTACTGACTCACCTGTACTGCAAGAGTTAGCGTTTTCCCTGGCAATCTGAACATACCTGATCTGAACCACCAGGAAGGCACATGCCCACCCCAACACATGGAATCTCCTTAGGAGCCACTTTTACAAGGTTTGGGCAAGATTTGGGATAAATGAGAAATGGCTTGTTCAACAAATAGTCTTGCAAAACCCAATAAAACAGAATGACCCCTACTCCCTCATCTTTCAGGTCTAAAACCTGCCTTCCTAACACCTTAATCTTTCTGCAGTAACAATCTCTATCCCCCTTTTGCATGAAAAAAATAAGACTGGGAGAAAAACTAATTTTATGTCAGCGCAGATTAAGATGGTGCAGCTGACTGCAGAGAGGGCAGCAGCCGCTTCCATTCTCAGCTGCAGATATGTTAAAGAATCGCATATTTCGTGCATCAGTCTGCCATGTGAGGACTACTGGGAGACGGAGGGAACAACCTCTTTCTGCACTTGCCCCAAAAGCAAGTCAAGTAATTAAATGCCACAAATATAGCTGCATATCATCCTGAGTGTGGGCCAGTTACTACCTGAGCAGCACATTGCATGTGTATGCATGACTGCAGATGGATAGCATGACATTTATTAGCCATGCACATAATTAAAATCCTTTAAAAATGTCCTCCGAAAAAAAAAAAAATAACATATCTTGAATTCCACAGGACAGCCCAGGCTGCCATCCTCAATAAGCTTCGTTACAGAGAGTTACACAGCTAAATCACTGGTATGGAAGCAGCACTCCAGGGACTGGTCTCGTATCAGCCCATCTGCCTAATCAGCAATGAAGCAACACACACTGGAGCAACACAACATGAGCACATTAAGCGCAAGCACACGTGCGACGACATGGTGAATATGAGCAGGGAACAGATCCAGACTAAAACCAACCTGCTAACATGGACGAAGCTTGCGCCTGGACCGGGGATGTGCTACAGGAGCAAGCTGCCCACACGGTGCAGAAATCGCTGCTGCTGCATCAGTGCTAACACCAAAGCTTTGCACAAGAGCAGACTCACCGCCACCTACACGTGGATGATGTCAGACCGAGACACACAGAAGTTCACTTTCGTTTCCGTAAGGGTTTTTATTTTCCAGGAACAGTCGGGGGTTGTGCTTCTGAGGTACGCTTTTTCATAACGGAGCCATACCCTCCACTGAGCCTCCATCAGCTCAGGAGACATGTGTTTGAGCTCCAAGCTGACTTTCCCCACCAGCTCTTTTTCTCTCTACTGTGTCCCTTTGATTGCTTTTATCTGAATTGTTATCTTTGTAAAACTTCTCCTATAATTGCTCCAGGAAAAAGACGCTGCTACTGGCCTGTCCACAGAGGACTTGGTACTCCAGCCAGACTCCAAGGGTGTATTAATAGAATAACTGAAACTGGGTTAGGGCAACGAGTGATTCCCAGCAAGACAGCCCACCGGCCTTATGTGACCAGCAAAACAACTCCTGCATATTGCTACTAGTCTAAAATTAGAGGAGAGAGAAAAGGCCTAAGGAATAGTCTACCTTCTGTACTGCATACAGGCATCCCACTTGTAACCATGTGAGTACATCAGATAATCAAAGATAACTTCTCCCGGGACAGTTATCTATAATGCTGTCTGAGAAAGAAGAATTTGTAAAAGAGGTATGAATGTATACATCTATTGATATCTGCTCATGCGTCATCAATCCTCCTGGACATCTACATTCAGAGACAATAATATTTCTGCCACAAACTGTCAGCACAGGCAAAGAGCTGGCAGGCATGGAGGTAACTAAAGTAATGAATGAATTTGTAAGATGTTTTGAATTTCAAAAGTTCCCCTCTCCCCCAGGTGAAGTGGATCTGAAATAGCATCAAGCTTGTACTTCATGTGTGATGACGCCCTTTCCCACAAAAGAAAACGATCAATGACTGAAATTTTGTAAGACTTTCCAGAGAGGAGAAACAGGCAAGCAGTGTGCATTTAGTGGCTTATAAAGCAGCTGGAGATTGGGGTAGGGAGAAATCAGATGGACAGGGATGCAGCATGTGGGAAAGCTGACCAGGAGGTGAAGGAGGCAGGAGGACATGTGGATGCTCTTCAAACAGCAGTTGCTTGGGTAATTCAGTGGTCATCCGGGTAGGTCAGCCAGCAACAAAGTCCAAGGGCCAACATTTGGCAATTTCCTCAGCCTTACAGTAGTTTCCCAAAGCCTCAGGGACACCAACAAGTGCCCAGCCTCACCGCAAGCCTTTTAAGAGCACTGCAAAGACCGCTCCTAGCCAACACAGGCATGGCCTGGTCCCCTTGAGGCAGCAGGGAAAAGCAGCCCAGTCCAAAACCCCAGATGGGTTCCCTCTCCCTGAAGGCCGTCCTTCCCAGCACAGCCACGCTGCAGTTTAGCCTCACGCCATGCCACCCTGACTCTGCAAGGCCGGGGCGTACACCACCACTTAACCTCGGCAGGCCTGAAACACCATCACCAGCTTCCCCAAGCAAGACCTGCCCACTGCCAACTACTGCACATCTCGAAGCACCTGGTGAGCTAGCGTCATCCAAATTTATTCCATTAGAACTCCCTCACCCCCAGCACCCATGCACGCCCTGCCCAACTCCATTACTTCTGCGGAGCAACCCTTTTGGCTGTCATGTATCTTTCAGAGTGAGTTAGCGAATTTGTGTGTCTGCAATTCCCAGCTCTGCTCGCGTTTCCTCTCCAGCATCCGTGCACCTCCAAGCCCTGCGCTGCAGCGCTGCCACCGGCTCCAACCAATCTGGAGATGCTGCTGCGCGGATCTGTTTATATCCGTAAAAATTAGTGTTGCAGCTCCACCTAACTTAAGCATTTTTGCTTAGGAAGTTACAGCATGGCATTTGAGTGGCTGTTTAGAGCACAGAGGAGAAAGTGGGTATTGGCAGCATGTTTTTAATTAAGCAGGTAAAGCCTAGATTAAGCTACATCAAATGGATAGTGTTCCTTTAATTCTGTATTGTCAGTCTCCTCAGCCAGGGCACAAGGGGTTGGCCTTAAAATTCTTGTAACTAAAAAGCCAGTCTCATGACCAACTACATAATTGATTAAACACAACTGTGGACTCCCATTATCGGGAAGTGCAATTTTCCCGGTGTCGCTTCAAGTCTGAAATACCTCAAGGGTAATTACAGACCGCGATGCAACGCAGAAGGCTTTGAAGTGGAGGGAGAAAAGATTAGGGTGGCTGAGACGATCTGCGCCATTTCATTTGTCCTTCATGGCAAAGGCTTTAAGCCGCTGCTGAGCGGTGCCCCACCAGCACCAGCCGCTGCGGGTCCTGCCCGCCCCGCGGGTCACAGGCGGCCCCGGGGTCACGCCGAAAGCGCCGCGGAGAAGTGGCCTCTTACCTTTGCGGCCCTGATGAAAGTTTCATGCAGCTGTGCTCCTCTTTGCCTCGGATTTGGCACGCCTCGCTGCTCGCCGCCGGGCTGACCACGCGCGGCGCAGAGAAGTGCGCTTTTCTCTGACCAGCTGAATTATTTACCCCGGGAACCGTTACACAACACAACACGCTGCGCTGAAAAGGAGCCTTTTCGGTGTCCGAGGCAAGAGGCACTAAAACCAATTCTGAAATGAAGAGATCCAGTTTTTACTTCCAATTAATAACAGGTTAGGAGTAAAAACCGCTATTAGTGACAGAACATAACAAGGAAACCAAACCTGCGTTGTTAAGAGGGCTATTTAAAGAAATGTTAATGAATTGGATTTGAAGTTCTTCTTAGTCAAGCAGGAAACAACTAATGGTTTAAAGAGGAAAACTGAAGCATTATTAAATGCTGAATATTTATTATGTCAGTGACCAGTTTGCCGGAGGCTTTGAGGTGAGAAGGGAAGTTCAAATCCTTTCTGCTGCATTTACAGCTAGAGAAAGGTAAATTCATAGGCTTTCTCACATACCACACAAAGGCTTAGTAATTTGTTTGGATTAATAGCATATTGGAGAAGCATAACACTCACACTTTAAAACTAACAAATTCAGCGAGAGCACAGAATTATCATTTAACCATTACTGTCTTCATAAAAACAAGTGCTCTTAATGCTTTGCAGTACATCTTTAAAGTGCTTTAAAAGCCAACAGCCAATTTATCCTGCACTGCCTACCTCATGGTAGGCAGAAATCGTTATCTCCCCTTCGCAGTTCAATGAGCAACAGGGAGTGAAGTGACTTGCTCAAGGCCACGGAGTCGGTTTCAGAGCTGGGTGCACAATGCACGAGCTCGTGGCATGTGCTACTGCTCCCAGCAAATTTAGGTAACTCATGCACGCTGTGGTACTAATTAAGGAGTCTTTGAGGGATTTTTGCCTTTCAGGACTAGCTTTTTTCAGGTTCCAACATGCAGGCAGCTTTCTCCTCTGACCTACAGAAGAACTGGAGTTCCCCGGCTGGTCCTGCTCCTCCAAACAGCGAGACAACGGCCGTAAGACATGCGCTACACATGCACCTAGCAAGGAAGCCTCTCAGCCATCTCCAGGAGGACCTCTCCACATTTTCTGTATTTCTGAGTAACGTGAGCACCCTGCACGGAGCCAACAGCACCACAGAAAGAGGAAAGGAAGCCAAAGGTTCCCAAACAGCCACAAACAATAATCAAAGGGCAAAAAGTGCCTGGTGCACATCCCAGCTTTAGGCTTGAGCAACGCTTAGCACTGCCTGGTCCTGGTAGCAGTGGAGGTTTGGAGCCACCTTTGCATTTTGTGATCCCTAGAGAGCATTTTTTATGCAAGACTCCTCAGGGTTGCAATGATTACTAAACAGGATGAATCCAAGAAGCCATTTCCGAGGCTGAGCATTATCACACTCCAACTCCTGGAGGATAAAAGCATGATTTTGGATGTTGTCATTCAGGGATTCCCCTACTCTGCAGGTACCCTCCTGTAATCAGCTGCACTGGTTTGTACTGTGCCAGTGGAGTGCTTGGCAAACCACCCCCATGCACTAAGGATCTAGGCTAGGCTGCAAAGCATAAAATGGAATTGTTCAACTACGCTGGTACATGGCGGCCTGGAACAGCAGCCTTCCTCTGGCACCACCAAACGCAAGCCTGCAGTGAAAGAACATAATGTTTAGCTGCTATGGATATGACAATAACCGCCCAAACGTCAGATAATGAAGCTCTGGCTAAGGGAAGTCTGCAAACAGGATGGCAGATAAGTCCTGCCTGGCAGCATGGAACAGCCTGGAAAAGGACGAAGGATCTGCTCCAGCAGGCTCCTGCACAGAGGTAGTCCTGCTGAGGAACATACCAGCAGCTCTGAGCTACGGCTGTACCGGGAAGGTGCACCAACTAGAGCTCCCTCAGCACCTCGTGCCTACCGGGTTGTCACATTTCCACACAGAGGTGCCCCCGCAGCCAGCAGCAGCAGCAGGAATTTCACATGGTGTAGAGGAGGAAACAGACAGTGGAGCTAAAAAAAAAACAGACATTATTTTCCCTCCAGAGCAGACAGGCTGGTATTAGGCTTTGTAGATAATAGCACCCAAGGAAAAGAAAAGTAGATAAATTGAGAAATGGATATCCATGAAATGTGAATCATTAAAAAATACTCACTGTTCGTGCAATGGCACATGTTTTAATCACATCACATTCCTTGTCTGCACTTGACTCTTCTGTAAGGCTACTTTACTGCATCCGTGTTATTTTTTTCAAACATTAAGAAAAAGTCTAATTCTGTACATCAAAGCTTCTGTTATCACGATTCTAGAGGTCAAATCCGACTTCCAAATAACATTTGCTGGATCTTATTTACTTCCACAAGATTTGATATTAAATAACTGCTTGTATCCACTACCGCTTAACGTCCTAAAACCAAAATTATCTCCACACTCAGACCTATGAAACCATTATACCTGTAGTTCCACTGAAAAAAGCATATTTAAACCTCTGCAACCACACATAATTTTCCTTGCAGGCAAGGAACAATCAGCTAGAATTAAGCAAATATACTAAACCCATAGCAACCCAATTTTTGGATTCCAGCTAATGCTAGTGATTGTTTAATCATGTGTGTTTCCCAAATTATTTCCCAAATAAAACTAAGGGTTTCTCTTCCTGAATATACCTAGCTTAGTCCTCTACAGAGAGCGTAATCTTCGTGAAAAAGGATACAAATGCCTTAGCTTAATAGCAGACATACATGATCACTTGAAATTCTGTCTAATTAAAGTGTTAACTTTCTATAGAGACTCTGATGTTTGCTCAGAAGAGAGGTAAAGCAGTGATGTTTGCAGATATTATTTCAGTTGTATTGCTTCCAGGGAGTATTTTATTTGTACAAACCTAGAATCCTTCTCTACTCCATGTAAAAAATAGATTAGTCCCTTGATAGCCTTGAAAGTCATATCACTCACAAGAAAATTAATAATGCATTACAAAGTATATAAATTTTAAAAATTAGAGGAAGTGGGCTGTAATGGTCCGAAGACCACTGTCCATCCCCATTCACATCCAGCTTCCGCAGAGGGTTTAACATCTTCCCCTCTGACAGCGCAGGAAGGAATAAGCACTATTATTTCTGACAACTTCCCACCAAGCCTCCAGTGTCCCTGGCCATCCTGCAGGTGCAACGGAGCGGAGCTACGGGTCCAAGACAAAAGCTCAGAGCAGCCAAGGGGAGGGTGAACGCAGTGTCCGGTGTGACCCCGAATTCAGAATATGCTCCCAAACGCCCCAGCACACCTCTCGCTTAACAAGTCTGTGCTGCAGCCCCCTGCGCTGTGCCAAACCCACAGTGACCAGGCTGTGCCCCTTTAGGGGAGGTTCCTTGCACCAGGCAGCGGGATTTGACAACTGGCTGCACCGGGATAATGAAGATGCGCCAAGTCTGAACCCACTTCACTATTCAATATTTCTATGGCAATTGAACCCAGCTTGTCAACGGTTAACCGGTGTTTTAAAACAAAACAATACCAAGAAAATGGAAGAAAATGTGCATTTGTAGGATAAATACAGCAGGCACTGAGGAAAGCAGGGAAGATGGGATACTGTACACAGACCAGCCTTGTAGTGGGGTTGGCTCTAATAAGCCTGATGACCAAGAAGAAAAGTGCTGAATGTTAGAAGCAATGTACGTGGTGGTTTCAACTGGGTAATTAAAGCGTCCCACCCCTCCTTTCAAAAGTTTCCATTAGAAGTCCACTAATGAGCTGGGCAGGGGAACCAGAGAGGGAGCTGAAAGGAAGGAGGGAACCCAGACTCTCTGCTGTTTTGGTGAAGTTCCCCAGTTTTTCGCGTGGCACAGAGAGCACGGCTGTGATTCCAGGGACGCCAAAGGAGTTTCGGGCTGTTTCCATCCACTGCTAATCTCACTCTCCCCTGCATTTTGGTCAGAAATGCTCTGAAAATGACCTGGAAAAAAATTTTCAAGACCCATCTGGTGTGGGTCATTGTGGCACCAGGTACAGTGACAAATGCAGAGTCTCCGCCTGCAGCAGCGAGTACATGGCATTGCCAAACCAGGTATTTTCTTTTACCTGTTTTAAGTCCAAACCAAGTCCTATCAGTTCTGGATGTGGGGGGCAGAGTGGACGGGAGGAAGCCTCCCTCCTGCCTTGGGCAGCAGCAAGCTGTCACTGTGAGGAGCCACCCCAACAGGTCCGCATCGCCAGCAGGGTCTCCAGGGGCATCACCAGATACCCACCCTCATTTCCAAAACACAGAGCAGCACAGAAATTTCCTTGGCAGCTGCTACAGATACTCCAAAAAATAACAGAGGCTGGCTTTTCTATGACTGCCACACACCGAAAAAAAAAAAAGAAAAAAAGAAAGAAACCCACTACCTCGCATGTAATCACTCCCTCTGAGAAAACAAGTCGCAATGGGTTGTGCTGAGCCTCTCAAGCACATGGAATAATGAGGGAACAGAATATATGCTGGGGGAGTTCAAATCTGAGTTTGCCAGCACAACACTCCCCAGAAATTTCAAAATTCACTGCAAAATGCTACCTGGAGTTTTTGCGGCATCTAGAATAACCTTAAGAATATCTTCTTAATCTCTCACCAAGAATATAAAAGCAGCACAGATAGGAAATAAAAGGTGTGCAGGCTGCTAGCGTAACTTACATAGCCCTGCTCTTTTGTGTTGAGTCCTGGCTTTTGCACAACTTCAGCAGGCGCGTAAAGCTGCGCAAGGGAGAGCAGTGAAGCCCTGCACGTACGCAGCATTTCTCTTGCAGCTGTGGCTGGTGGCTGACAGTCCTGGGACTGTGCAGGGACGATGCCACACACAGGAGGAGGTGACAGCCCCAAAGGAACCCAGGTGGCATCCTGAATGCCTGGCTCTGGCCTCACGCGAGCAGAGACGCGTGCATGGGACTGGGGAAGAATATCCCCGAGATGGAGAACTGAGGTCACGGCTGGTTAATTCTGAGAACCTGTGAAAGTGGGCAAGAAGAGCTGCTCTAGCCCATGTTCAGGTGAGCAAAGCATTCTCAGTCCTCTGCAGAGACGTGAAGCTGAGGCTGTTGGCAATGGCTCAAGAAAACAGCTTCAAAGCCAAATTGTGTGCGTAGTAACAGAAACAAACCCCAGAGAATCGATCGATCGATTACAAATGACTAAAATCAGAGCAGGATAAGTGTGATGTTAATACATCCTGTGAATGTAAACATTCATGTTTCTTTGTTCCTAGAACAGCCTTATTTTCTGTTTGTATTCTTTCTAACTCGCCGTTCTTTGACTGTGCTGCACGACGTTGCAGTTAGAGCTGTCAAGCATCCTGGAGCCATAAGTATTTTTCAGACCGCTCATTAACAAGCAGACTTCCAATCTCAATATGCATTATCAAAATGAGATCTTTTCTCAACAGTTGACAATTATGTATTATACAGTTACACGCTTACAATTGGTGATGCCGTATTGTTAGATTTCGGTACTGACTTTTAACAGTATGCTGCCTAATTACATTTTGTATTATATTCTGAGCGTATAGGAGTATTTTATTCACGGCCCCACTTTATTCTGCAATTTGTTTCTCAATAAATGCAAAATAATAAAATCCCAAATCCTAGTGTGTAGAGTATTTTTATTGACCCAAGTGTTCTGCTAGTAAACACAACTTTGATGGTTTCATGAGTGAAAGTTTATTAGGCTGTGTTAGTTTTAAAATACAATTGCCAGGGGACCGATGTTGAAATCATTTCTTACAAGACAAACTTGGTTTTGGATGCTTTCCCAGCTCGAGCACCACAACGAAAGCAAAATGGCTATCCTGAGTCATGACATTTTGCATCCATTCTTGCAGTGGCAAATGTTTAAATGTTTAATGCTGTCTGCCACTTATACAGAAAGAAAACAAAAAGGAAGCTCCGAAAGACCTGCTCCCTGTTTGCTCTCTTTGGAATCAGCCTCTCGATTAGCCAAACACCCACCTTGAAGGTCTGCCCACCTGGTAGATGCCAGTCTGTCTGCTATGACAGCATCTAGGCAGCGACTTTACTAATGCCTTCAGATGCCTCGTATTTTTAAATTCATTTACCTTTTTCTGTGGAACTGTCCCCAGCCTCTGTTACTGACAATGAGAGAATGAGGTCCAAACGCCCCTGAAAACGAGTGACCTAGCCCAAGGAGAGACGGAGCTCAGATCCAGCACCTGAGCTAAGGGGCTATTTTCCAGCGTCACCGCCTCCAAAAAATGTGTCTCTCCCCAAACCTCCTATCATCAGCCAACCAACATTTCAGATCTGGCAGCACATTTGGGGAAGTGCCACTTCCCAGGAGCCCTCCGAAGGAAATCGGAAGCAGAGACGGAGACCACAGCGGGTATGCAACAGCGCTGTTTTGAAACACCCTCTGCACGCAGCACCTCTGAGCTGCTCGGCAATTTCGCCACTCTAACCTGACCCCCCCCCAAGCTTTTAGAAATGGCACCCACACGTCTATAAACTTCCATTTTAAGCAGCCTGGAGAAAACCTCACGTCTGCCCCTTATAGCACCAGGGTTGCTTCTATGCCCAAGGTTTTAACCCCTGCTCTGCCAGGCAGCAGGACCAGACTCATCGGCACCAGGGCAGCCGCACGGATGGATGCTGCTGCATGCCCTTGCCGGTCCACGCAGGCGACACGTGTCCGTCAGCTCCTCTCTCAGCCAGCATCCCTCCCGTGGGACATCCTGTCCTACCTCGGGCGAGCCATAGCTAGTGCAATACCCTTGTGAGAAAGTTGCAGGCATCTGTAAGGCCCCCTGGAAATAAAGTTTGGGGGGTTGTTAAGGGAGTGTTCGCTAGCAGCACGCAGGGTAGGGGGGAAGAGCATCACCGAGAGAGGCAGGAGCAAGAGCTGTGCCGTTCGCCTGCCCACACACCATATTGTCTTCCTCCAGCAAAGCTACTCCAGAGGCTTTCTGTGATGCCAAACAACATGAGCGAGGAGGAAAAAAAAATAAAATAGCCTCATGAAAATGTCCTGTCTGTTCATTTCCACAAGCGCTAGCGAGACGTTCTTTAAAATCATACACATGTAAAAAGATCTAGAGGTTGCTGGTTAGTTTGTCATATATTTTTATAGGCTTTTCTGAATGGTTTTAGATTTGACATAGTAACTGACTGTTACTAGAAATAAACTGTAAGTCAATTCCATGCTTCCATAATTCACTGCCCAGGGTTGTTCAAAAAGATTTAGTGATACTTGTGATAGACAGCAAGCCTCTTGATGTTTTCATTTTCACTTAGTGCCTGTAATTCCTCAAACTTGCTGACCTCTACAGAACAGGATGGAAGAGGGCTCCGAAACTTCTTTGAAGGCACTCACTCACCAGAACATTTGAAATGCTCTCATTTCACTTCTTTTCTTTTCAGGGCACAAACACCAATGTGGGAATAAAGAGATTGTTGTTGTTTTTAAGAAGGCAACTGCTATTATTATCTCCATGACCGATCATGTGCTTTTAATCATTTGTAATAGAACAAGTTAAACCAAAAAAAATGTTTTTGTGACTCAGAATGTAAGTCCTCCTGACAGCTGCATATTGATATTTCTCTGACCAAGCGCTTTCGTTTTGAACTTCAGCCTTGCTATAGACGTTTCCTTTTTCTCTCCAAAAGTTAACAGATATATTTTAAAGGCCCCAGGCCTGCATGCAAAAATATACAAACAAATCTGTGCCTAGAGGGCCTGCTACCGGGAACGCATAGGCTAACCAACATTTGAACATCCAGATACTCAGATATACTTGCATTCCCGGTCATTTTGCATAAAACCCATGCCGGCAACCGCGCAGTTTTCTGCTCGGGGAAGCTGATGCCCATGAACTATTTAACTGTAATAGTAGGAAGATGCAACAAGCAAAACTGCTGTTGCGACTCCTCTTAATGCCGAGTTCCCAGGACAAAAGCACCTTGATAGTATCAGCACAGATCTGTCATTACAATTTAATTACCAACAACAGGCCACTGACATTTGAAACTTGACATCAGATCCTGATCCTGAAGGTGGACCGGAGGCCGGCTCTCCTTCCCCTGGCGGGTAATTTTTACCTTGGCGGAAGGCGCGGTACAGTTAGTGCTGGGCAGATGTTGCACGTGGAAACCCAAGGAAACCAAACCCAAAGTATGGCGGGCCAGCTCCCAGGACGGGGGGAAGCAACAGCTCGAGACGGAGCCTTCCCAGAGTATCTTTAAGCAAGCAGTTTGTAGCTCCCCTGTGATTTTGACCAAACTGGATCGAACCACTGCCAGCAAAACTCAACCCTGCGGCATCTGCATTGGAGATCACTCTAAAAGCTACAGGTATTTCACAACAGATGGAGCATGATTCAGCTTTATACCACACAGTCACCCACATAAACTATATCCTAAAATTCTTCACACACACACACAAAAAAAAAAATCTAGGGAAAAAAATGATAGGAATTATATGAATATATTTCAATGCATATAGATATTAGGCTATTAACCAAGAATTTGGAAGGACAGGAAGGAAAAAAATTGATATAAGTTTGTGCTTTCCTCGTACCTCAACATTAGACAAACGATTCATTCCTATTTCTTTTCTTCTGTGCATTAGCTATTTAACAATATTTTATCTTTCCTCTTTTTCTCAAAGAGGAGAAGAAATTGCAGGCTTTGCACACTTAGCAGAGCAGGCAAAGATCTTTCAGAATCTGTCTAGTAAGCCAATGGCTCACCAAAAGTCAATCAGATACCAGAAGCCTGAACTGCTGACACAAGATCATTAACTTCTGTTTGGACATTTTCACATATCGTCCAAACTTTGCCTTTTGTCTGTAAGGGTTACACCGCACACTCCCACTTGCTCACTTGCAGAGGAACCCAGGAGAGGAGGTCTGTTGTGACTCAGAAAAAGAAGGGAAGGAGCAACTTGCAAGAAAGATGCACTGGAAAGCTACCATGCCTCCTGTCTGTTTAGCTGGAGTGGAGGAAAAGCCCCTACAGTCAGAGACACACAAGCAGAACGTACATTTTTTATGAATTGGGCCTTTAGTTCTAATTGCTTCTTACAGCATAGACCAATTAAGGATGAGTTGGCAGGACAAGGATCTTTCCCAGCTCATTTGAAGGTAGGAGAAATGGAGTTCGCTTTGCCGCAGGCTCCCGCTCACACATTTGGCCAAAAAAAATGTGAATGCCATTAAACACCTCCAGTACTAATGCTCATTTTATATGGGTTGAAAAGCAAAAGCTGAAGGCCAAAAAGTTCCCCTTGGCCCAATCTCGTGCTTTCAAATAGAATCAATTACAGCATCTCTACTTGTCTGAGCTTTGGAAAGATAAATACCAATAAATACAGATCTAGAACTGTACCTAGAGAAACTCTTGGGCACGCATGTCCTCCGAGAGCTCCCTTCCTTTTATCTATAATTGATCCTCTTCACCTTCAGAGTGTATCAAGGTCAGGGCTTAGTTAAGAATTCCTTTTATAATACATTATGGACACTTTTCAGTATATGCCATAGATTTTGCAATATATGGGAGATTACAAAATCACAAATCCAAAGCACATCAGTTGTAGAAGTAATCAGCCTAAGTGGTGAATGCCTATAGCTTATAGATGCTGCATGAGTAAAGGAGCATCTTCCAGACGATGCTACCATTTTTTCTTGTGTGTTTTTTGGTTGGTTGTTTTCTTTCCCTCTGCAGAGCCCCATGAAGCCTTTTCTAACAAGTATGTTTCTCACTAAGGATTGAAATGGGTTTGCCAGACAGGAGCCAGACACTGGCTTTTTAAATACCTTGTAGCTGGTTATCTGGAAATGCTACACTCATCATAATAAAGAAGAACAAAAAACCACACTGCACGAGAAGGAAGGTTAAAGCATCTGTTCAAGCCAAATTAGAGCTTATAGAGCGATTGCTCAGGACTGCGTTGGAGGGAATAAAGTGGTCCTGCTGGACCACTCACCTCAAGTTTCCAGAAACTGGGAGTAAAAGATCTCTACAGACCCTTGTAGTCTCCAAATCTATGTGTCTAAGAGTCTAGAGAGAGAGCTTATGGCCTGATTTCCCAATGTACCTAACAGCACCCAAGGAAATCTAGGTAAAAAGCATGGGTGGTACCTCCCGGGGCTGCGGAGCTGTCTGAGCCAGCCTGCTCTGCTGCTGCATTCACTTAGGAATAATAAAGAAAATGAAAAGTTGATAAAGAAAATGAAAACCTGGCAAAAGTGAACAGTGTCATCCTAATTTTTTTTTTTAAATAATAATAATTAAAAAAAAAAAAGAATAAAACCTTCCAGCTCATGATAAACATTATAATGAAGCCTCTAATTTTTCTAATGAAAGAATTAACTATCAAGATAAAAGTAAAATGATTTATTAGATTTTCAGACACCACAGAAATAAAATAGTCTAACCGTCTAGGCAGTAACTATTCCATCTCAACTTGCAGTCATTAACTCTTTGCCAGCTGTAAAGACATCCTAACAACTCTATTTAATTCCATAAGCCTGTCTATAATCCAGTACTAAACAATAATTACTATTGACGTGTTAAACAGGAGTTGAAATCTTTTCTTCAAAACGTGCCAGAAGACACGAGGAGCAGATCACTGAGAACCTTTCTGCGAGGTCTAAAACTCTCTTAAAAACAAACAAGGAAGGGCAAGGAATACAAACTTCCAAAACTGAAAGGAGGGCACAGGCCTGCTGCAAGCCCGCTCCACGGGCTCTCCTACGTTCGTCCCCCACACTCGTGCTGCCCAGCCGAAATCGACCTGCTGCGTTCGCGGTGGTTTTAAATCCTGCAGCTCACCAGCAGCTTCCCTCTTATTAAGGCACAGAACATACTGCTTGTTGCTAGACAAAGTGTGTCGTCGTGTCGTCGTCCCCCCCCCCCCCCCCTTCTCTCCCACTAATGGCTCTTTTCACGATCTGCAGCAAGGATCATTTAATCTGTGAAGAATGGAAATTTCAGTGTTTGTGTATCATCGGTTATTACCTTTTATTTCTAAATTGTGTATTTGGAGGGAAGACTTAATGCCTTTATTTGCTGAGGAGCAAATGTTCAAGGATACTACAGAGAGCACTTTCTCCTGGTATAATTTGAGACTCTGAAACTCGAAGATACTCTGAGCCCCTCGGTGCAGGCACAGCTGTCCCGCGCACCCCACGGCACCCCCGGCCTCTTGCTGCCGTTGCAGCCCCACTGTCTGGGGGCAGCAGGGCTCCACGTTCACTCTTTGCCTTTGTCCTGCTCTCCCTCAGCTATGCCAGCAGCCAAGGAGGCACTTCAAAAGGCAAAGGCTGGGCAAGCCCATCCAGCCATCCCTTTGTGCCAAAGAAAACTCCAGCAAGACTGCATCTTTGGGCCCTGATGCAACCAAACAAGAGAATCTTGCTGAAATACGGATGGAGGCAAAAGGCACAAATAATAAATGTTTTAAAAGTCTGCGTGCAGTAACATTTAAAGCTAGCTATATGCTAAGTGAGGAGATGCTTGACTGGCTTATGAAATTCAGGCACTAATAAAATCTGGGAGGCAGCACAAATGCTGCCCTCACAATATTTTATGCCAATGAATGTAAGAAGAGGAATTGGAATATCAAAAATAATTATGTGAAAATAACAGTGTTTATTTTCCCGAGAGCCTGCCCACCTGCGAGTCCTGCTTCTGCCTACGTAATCCTGCGTTTCCCTGGGCGCACTGCTGACACAGACAAAGCAGGACTCGGGGGGACGGTGCCAGGGCTCGAATTCAGCCTGCAAGCTTCAGAGACCCCTGAGTTATTATGGGAATTAATCACGGGAGGAATAGGAATTCAGCCTAAATGTTCATCCTTTGGTGACTTTACGTTGCATCTAGTATCATTATTTTACATCAAGCTTCTGAAAATTATTTAATTTTTTCTGTTTCATGCCAAGGTCTTAATCTTTACTGCACTGGCAGTGAGAACATTTTAAAGAATCATTTCCCGAGACACATTTAATACATTTCCAGTAAATTGTACATAAACCTGTCCAGCTGGCTGGGTCATTTAATCAGCGACACACCCACTGAGTGCAGGATGCCACCTGAGATTTACCTCAATGCTTTCAAAAACAAAACGATGATGGGATAAAGCTTTGCTAATGTGTGAGTGTGATGGGGAATACAATGATAACTGCCCACTAGGGAGTACAAGGATCTTTTTAAGTTTTGTTATGGGAAAGATTACATACCGGATTAGACAAAAGGGTTTTGAAGGTCAGCACTGAAATTACACCGGCTTTAGGAAAAGCAGAATTAAAATGCTGCTTGATTATTTAAAACCACTTTAAAAACAGACAGCAAAGTTTATCAAGTATTTTTGAGCTGTATTCTGCACTGCTTTCGGGGACTGCTGCACATGCTTGCAAGCACAAACAGAAGTTTTCACAAGATACGGGGTCTGAGCAGGATCTGCTGTGTTAGAAGGGAAATAGCACATCACTTGCTCATGGCCAGCTTCACTGAAATTGTACCAACAGGGAATGCTTAAGATGGGCTTTTATTAATGGGTTCTCTTACAAACGTGTAGGCAGGCTCCAAGCCTGGGGAGGGGGAAAGGACTTTGCATTTTTCAGGAGCGCTCTCTGATAAAGAGAGCAGGGGTGGCAAAGTGCTGAGGAAAGACATCCTTCAGAAGCCAAAGATGTGCCAGAACAGGCTGTGTTGCCTCTAAATAAATTTTAAAAAGTGAATTGTTGATGGTACAACCAAAACCCTTTCCTGCAGGTGATCTTGTAGCTTTACCAGCAACATCACCAGCAGAAAGCTAAGGGTGGCCCCGGTGAGCCCTCGGGTCCCATTAGCAGAGCTGGGCTGGGAGCAGCACGAGGGTCACGCAGACGACAGCCGCGGCTGCGCGAAGCCTTAGCACTTGGTGGGCCCGTAAGGAGAAGCGAGGCGATGCCTTACAGCCCTGTCCCCTCCCTCTGTCCCCGCCACCACCCGCAGCTCCCTTCTCACCTCGGGCACTTCTCAGAAGTTGAGACACCCTGGCATCCTCGTCACTGTTCATCGCCGCCGTTTAAATGAGTTTAATAAAATTATTTTTCTAAACTGTTTTAGATGCCATATCTATAATCCATAAAATTTATTGTATCTTTATGTAGAATTATACTGGAGTTGAACATATAAATCAATTTATAAGGTCTAATGACATACAAACGCTTAAAAACTAAAGGCGATGTAGTAAATTCAAATTACCATTACAAATGTAAGCTTTGTAGTCAGTGTGTGACCCGCTAAGGATTATATTTAACTCCCCTGAGAGTGGTTTATCATAAAACTTTATACTTTTATTACAGTGAATTATTAACTCCTCCATGATGTGAGTCATTCCATGCTCTGACTATAGCTTTTTTAATGACACTATAATAGACATCTTGCTAATAGCAGTAGGATTGCTACCTCTGAGGTTAAAAAAAAGGAGGAAAGAAGAAGGAAGAAATGAAAAGAAAAGAAATGAAAGACAAATAAGTGAAAATACATTTCCCAACAGGATGAAAAAGAAGGACTTGTAGGAAGATCTGTTTGTGACAGAGCTATGCAGAGGTCATTACAGTCTTCTGACCACATGGAAAAACAATTACGAGGCTGGTATCTGAAGACAACCACATTTTTTTACCATTAAAACTAAAAATCTGGATGATTATGACCAGGAGGTATTTGTCCTTTTTTCTTTTTTATGGAGAAAAGTATTTTTTCCTTCTGATGTTAGTTTAGTCAAATGACTTTTAAGGCGTCTTCATACAATTTAATTGAAAGTCACTCCTTCCAAGGCAGCTACCACGAACATTTCCCAATCAACATTTTCACGATTTAGCATCTGTATTTCCAGAGGCTTCCTCAGATGCATGGAGGGGTCCAAACACCTGGGAGATAGCTTTAAGTTTGGTGAAGGACAACCCTAAGGCCCACAGCAAGTTCAGAGTTGAGCTTTTGTATCAGAAAAATAAATCTGAGGGTGGTATTTCGCTTCACCTCATTTTCATGTGTTTGGTTTTTTTTGCAAATTTCAGAACAGGTGAAACCAATCAGGAAACACCACTGAACTGCACGAGCTTCTCTCCACAAAAAACAAGCTCTGTTCCAATTACTTTTCCTACAAGAAGTGGTTGGTTTTAAGATGAAAAGATGAAGACAGCCCAATTCTTAACAGATCTTCACATTTTCCAAGCAAAAAAAGATTTTTCCATATGTTTGAAAAACATTTTAAAATGGCAGACACGTTTTTCCATAAGACAATCCTACCAAAAGGTGACTAACTACCATCGGAAACATGACAAGTCCTGTGACCTTACATAAAAAGGAACCTGTGGATATTTTTAAGTGATCCTCACAGAAAGTAAAAACAGAAAATCCCCAGTTCTTCTTACCTTCAACCTTTTTAAGTAGTTGTTATTTTTGTTATTTTTAAGTAGTTGTTATTACTGAAAGGTAGGCGAAGAAAACAAGGAGGACACCAGCTTCCTATTTCTTCACCATATTCCTCAATCCCTGGATGATACCAGTTTGCTGTTAGCATGGAGCACAGAGCTACAGACAAACAGCAGGAAAATAATACCTGTACAGCCAAAAATGTTCAGAACAGAATAGCTGTGCTTAAAAAATGGTAACGCGTGATAAATTCTCTGGAAATTCAGAAGATTCAGGAGCTACAAAGACGTCACTGCGTGAGCATCTTCCACGTACTGTGTCTTTTTGTGGTCAGTACTACTGAATAATGGTATGTGCTTCTCCTTTGGACAAAAGCACCAGTTACCAGTGTGGCTACTGGCCACATGCTCCTGAACCATTAAAAGGATGCTGCGCACACTTTTGCAGCAGTGCAAAACCACTCAAAGAGAGCAACCCGCCGCAGATTAAGGCTTCTAGCTGCAAGGCCTTTTAAACATTTAAAATTCTACTTTTTTCTTTTCTTTTTTCCTTGTAAGGTAAAGGTGAGGGCAAGACAAGGGAAGCCTTTTGGAGTGTTCCTAACACCTGAACGGATTACATGAGAGAAGGAGACCTGACTCTAAGCAATTCTGTTTTGATGAACTCCCATTGCAAGTGTTTGCATTGTCGGGAAGAGATGATGTTTAGACATAAGCTAAGCTTCACTGCATGGCTGCATAGAGCCAGAAGAGATTTACCAAAACTCTGTGTGCTTTTAAACAGTAGCTTTCTCTTTAGCAGCTACTGCTCCGCGCCAAGTTTATGCAAGGACAGGCGGCACCCTACGCGATGGTGGCACAGTCCTTCCTGCATGGATTTTTCCCACCACCAAAAGAGAAATTTACTCAGGCATGGTGATAATAATAATAATTAAAAAGTCTGCTCAGTGCCACTCTGCCAGCAGTTTCTGAGCCAGAACTGAAATAAAGGAAAGTAATTAGACACGTGAACTCAGTCCATGGATAAGCAAAAAACCTGCTGTTGCAACACTGGCGAACACTATCTCTTTGCACAGGTTTTATGGGGCAGTTTAGTGCCGTGCTCCTGTTTTTTGTGTCTCCGATCCTTCTTTGTCAGCTTTTATTTATTCAACTATAAAGTCTCCATTGACGCTAAGGTTTGTTGACAAGTGGTTCCCATCCCGGAAAGCAATTAAATATTAGATTTACAAAAGCAGCGTGAAGTTGCAAGGGTCATCTCCAGCAACACCAGCACAAACCCACGAGGCCACGGTGGCTGTCGCCGCTGTGCTCGCCCTTCTGGTGGCACGGCCAGGACACAGCGCCAAAAACTGCACCATTTCCTGGAGACAGCCCTCCTGCCGGCAGGCCTTGTTTGCTCATCATAAAACCAGGCAATTAACCTGCTTCATCCCCCGTAAGTACACTGACCCTGAGTCCAGTCCTGAGCACCTCACCAGACAAAACTCTGTTTGCCTTCAAGGTAAAGGAGAAAAACACACACACAACTTTTTTCTCTGGCTCTTCCTGAGCCAACTGATCCATCCATAAAGGGATGCAACAAACTTCTTCAAACTAATGACCCACCTACACTCCACTGCATTTAGTTTTGAGGTTATGAAGAAGTTTCTCCACAGCCTCTGTCTGACTCTGTGATGGCTGGAAACTCAGGGGACGTCAGCTCTCTTCTTCCATCTGCAGAAGATTTACTTTGAACTGTAAACATATTCAGATATCAGCATTCCTGCTCATTTCACAGGTGATTAAAGGAAGAACGAAGGGAATTGCAGCCCGTGCAGCCTGTGAAGGGTGGCACAGACCGCTCTCACATTTGCCCTTGGGCGGTGAAGCAGAGGGCTGGCTTGCAGCTGGGTTTAGTGGGTACCCTGGGGCAACTCACCTCTCCACATAGCTGCCTACCAGTGTTACATGCTTAATGCTAGCTGAGACTGTGATTTCTATTGCATTACCCTCTATTGCAAAGGACATGGGGGTACTGTCTGGGAAGGTCGTGGCGCAAACAGAAACCAAAGCAAGGAGTTTGTTATACACAGTGGAAGAGGAAAGAAAATATGAGCTCGCTACAGACCTTGCTGCCTTTGCCACAGAGGGGTCAGTGGCACAAGCAAGGAGCAGCTAGCAGCCTTTTGAGGAACCCTGAGGAAAAATACAATTTCTTCCAGGAAACCACAGGAAATGGCGAGGCCGGGCAGGCCAGCGCCCTTGCAAGATGCTGTGTGTGCTCCTGCAAACCCAGGCACTCAGATCTGACTCCTTCTCTTTCCCCGTTCACAGCTATCATGCTCTCTTGACATCCCTTGTGCAAAAAAAAAAATACTGAAAAGAAACTCCAGAGTCCCTGCCCTGACATACAGGTCGTGCCAATTTATAGAGTCAATCAAGACCGCAAGAATTTGGGAGTTCAGTGATAGCACTCCTTCTGACAACCCCATCTTGCCAGCACGCTTCTCTGTCAAAACAGTGGCACTGCGCATTACTGAACAAACTGCAAACTTCATGCTTTAACAGACATGGGTACGGCAGCTTGAGCAGGGTCCAGTGCTTCATCAGCTCCGTAACTCTGAACTCTGTCTTTGGTGCATTTTAATTCTCAACTCCAATGCTGCTCAATAATTCCCAGTTTTCTTTCTCTCTCTCTTTTTTTTTTTTTTTTTTAACATCCAAATGTCCTTGTTTCTGAGAAGGAGATGCAAGAAAGAAATTAAGAAGCACAGTGAGTGATTTCACATTGAAATAAAAGAGGTACTGTACTTCAAGAAGCTATAGGCACCTGCAAACAGGAGTTCATAATGAAAATGCCTTTTCAACCATAACTATAGAGTCGCAGTAGCAATGCTATAACACAATAAACTATTATATTAAATCTAAAGAGTTAGATTTAATAAGACAGTGGCTATATATTAAATAAATGCCAAATTATTATTAAAAATCTTTTTACTGAGATTTAACAACTCTAATACTTGCTGCTTTATTACACCTGAATAAAATACAAGTATGAGAATGTGTATTTAAGCTATTGCATAAAGCGCACCCAAAGAAACCCTTACAAATGGGCTATTAAATTTTGGAAGGAGCCCAGCCTTTGAAAGGTGCAGTTCACACCTTTGTGTTAACAAGAACGAGTCAGTAGAGTCGCTTATTCAGTAACTGCCACGTGCACCCACTAACAGTGACGGGTGGGCAGCCCCGCTTCGCTCAGCAGCACCCATGGTCCCCAGGCCGCAGCGCCAGGACGGCCTGCGTGAGCTTCCACCTCCCTTAGCACACCTCTCTGCTCACTGGGAGCTGCAAGGAACGTGCAATTTTCACTACGTAAAAATCATGTCCTTTGGGGCTGTGGTACGGGGAAAGGTGAGCTGGTGTACAACAGACATTCGGAAGGTCTGGGAAGGAAAAAAGGGGACAAAAAGACGCTTGTAGAGGTATGCAGAAATGTCAGGAGCTCACCTGAAGCCATTAGGAAGCCAGTACCTTAGGTGACAAAAATTAGATGCTGCTACTATACAAAAAGCCTTGAGGTCATATGAGGCTGCCTTCTTCTTCTTTTTTTTTTTTTTTTAAGTTTGTAAATTCAAGTTTAATCAAGGTGTCCGAGAAAAGAGATTAACCTTAAACTCTATTTCTGGCCAACAAGAGATGGAGGAAATGTTGCAGTAGGCAAGCAAAAATGCGTTGTTGACAAATGACTCCATTTATAGTCCAGATTTCGGACACCTTGTCCTTAGTCACCAGTGACATCTAATTTGTCCCTAAAAAAACTAGCCCTTACATCTTTGTTACTTTAGGCTTTAGGTTAAGACGTGTGGATGTCCCTCATAAATCTGATCTCCTACAGGGCCTGTCTCTTTCCAGTAGCTTCCCAGTTGAGGAAAAGAAATAAAAAAGAAAAGAAAAAGAAAAAGAAAAAGAAAAGAAAATAAAAGAAAAAAAGAAAAGAAAAGAAAAGAAAAGAAAAGAAAAGAAAAGAAAAGAA